>CM059188.1:95800241-96132714 GCA_030323885.1 Branchipolynoe longqiensis | reverse complement strand
GACGTAGAGGGTAGTGCCGCTAGGATTAGTGCAGTGGATGTGGGTCGGATTATGTGCTGTGCACACCTCTTTGACGCTCCGCTGTTCTGTCTTTCCAGGACTGGAGGAGCTGAGGGCAGAGCAGCGGGGATTTGAGAAGCTATTCTACTCAAAGAATTCGGTCACCACGAGATCGGTCCAGATACGAAAGTATTTTGACTTCGTTGATCAATTCTCAGAGGACAGGGCGCCTCTACCCTGCTCATCGGAATGTGTCGCGCTTTACGCCTCCTGGCTGGCGAGGACGCTCACGTACCGTTCCGTGCTGAACTATTTGTCAGGGTTGAACTTCTTTCTGCGCCAGAACGGTTCCCCCTCGATAAGATATAATGATTTTGTAGTACAAGCCACACTTAAGGGGATTAGGCGCCAGAAGGGGGATGCCCCGCGGCAGGCACCACCTATGCTGCCGGGTATGCTGTTGAAGGTGTTTGCGCTATTGACCCAAAACCCGGGGCATGTATCGTGGAGAGCTGCGATGCTCTGCTCCTTTAGGGCCTTACTGAGAAAGTCCCAAGTAACTGAGTCCGACTCCGCCTTGCGCAGGCGAGATTTTACCTTCTTTGATTGGGGGATGATAATAAAGATTCGGCAATCGAAGACGATCCAGTTCACAGAGCGGGTACTAGAGGTCCCGGTTGCGCTTTGCCCGAATAGAGCACTGTGTGCGGTGTACTGGACGTTGCACCATTTTAAAGAGTTGCCGGCGGATCCCGAGGACTTGGCTTTTCGATTGCCAATGGTCGGCCTCGATTCAAGGCCTATGACTTATATGGCTTACCAGACTATGCTGAAGCTATTTTCTAATCAGGCGGGCCTGGGGGATTTTTACTTTACATCCCATTCGCTAAGGAGGGGGGGTTGCACCTACTTGGCTATGTCCGGCGCAACCATTGAGGAAATCAAAGTCCGAGGCGACTGGGCTTCGGATACCGTGTATTCCTATCTAAAAACCCCTTTGCAATCCAGAATACTAAATGATCTCCGGGTAGCGATGAGTCTTTCGTCTGTGGAGGCGCGAGACGAGGAGTGGTTGGGGCCTGGGCCGGTTTAGCCGGCTGGGGTTGGCGGTTATTGCTCAGCCAGATGGGCCTCAGCAAATAAACTAGGCTTCCACCACTCCCGTCTTGGCTTCTTATCTTCCTACATCGTAGCCCAATTTATGGGATATATAATTTATTACTATGAGTATAAAGGGGCGGAGCTATTCCTATATCCTGTTTCAGGATCCTAGCATTTTATGCTGCCTTTATTATTAACCCACAATATTTATTGTTATATTCGCTGCGGGCCAGTTCCTGCTGCGCTATCCTGGCGCCCCACCATGTTGCCAGATGTCAGTCAGCGCTTGTTAGGTGCACATCGGCGCCTGTTAAATTTTTTCTTGGTAGGGCGGTTATTGCTCAGCCAGATGGGCCTCAGCAAATAAACTAGGCTTCCACCACTCCCGTCTTGTCTTCTTATCTTCCTACGTCGTAGCCCAATTTATATATATATATATGTATGTGTATATGTATATGGGTCACTCTCCTGAAAACTGGCCAGGGGCCATATGCAGGATGCGGTGTTAGCGAGCCAAAACACGTTTAGACAGGATTTCTGGTTTACCACTGAAAAGCCGGTATGCATGGAGCAGTGTTAGGCCTAACACCACAAGCTTAAACTCAGTTAAGCTAAACCAGAAAAATAACTGGTTTACAGGCGGTGTTAGTTATCAAATCTATTCAATGCTGTCATATTTAACAGAGTTATGTAGTCAAATAGTGAAATTTTATTAAATTAACCCTAAAATCGAAGCGAGATTAACGCTGCAGGCCGCAAAGGCGGCGATATTAATATTGTCGAACCAACGAATGCATGCAACCGCCGCTGCCACCAGTATGGAAAGCTACGTCGATGCGGCGGCGCGGTGATTTGTTTACTTTACGTTCGTCGATTCGAAAATATAAATATTAATATTGCCGCCGTTGCGAGGGCAGCATTAATATTGCTTCGAATTTAGGGTTAATTTCATCAAATTTCACTTATTGCATATCTAATTCTGTTAAATATGACAGCATTGAATATATTTGGGCCTAATGCACTCGCTATACCTGCTATGGAAAGCGACGTCGATGCGGCGGCGGCGGCGATTTGTTTACTTTACGTTCGTCGATTCGAAAATATAAATATTAATATCACTGCCATTGCGGCGGCAGCATTAATATTGCTTCAAATTTAGGGTTAATTTCATCAAATTTCACTTATTGCGTATTTAATTCTGTTAAATATGATAGCATTTAATAGATTTAAGCCTAATATATGGGTACAGACGCAGAGGGATTTCCCAAATCTATAAATAAATTCACGTTTAGCTATAATGAAAGTGTTACGCGCTCCTGCATACGACTTGACACAGTTCCCGACGTCGGTGATATCTAAACGGTAACAGGCTCTAACACCAAACTGATTCTGCATATGGCCCCAGAAGTGTCACATGGAAAGTTAAAATCTAATATTTGAATTTTTAACATTTGTTGGTTGCAAATGAAAGCTGGAAATCTCCCCTTTACATCTATGTAAAATATAAATTGATGAGATCAAAAATAAAGGGGTAGTCCATGATTAAACTGTCTTATGGAAGTATGACATGTGTTGCTCAGATGTAATACATGTTTAGGACACCACACAGTCTGCTTAATAAAAATCTAAGCAGACTTAAATAATTTCATACTTAGAAGCATATTAATCATGGCATAATATACAGAAATATGTAGTGCTTATATTGATAAAAAAATAAGTAATTCTAAGCCATGCTGTATTCACTGAATAATTAGTGTACAATATTTGCGTGGCATCCAGACACCACTGGTTACATATGTGATGGAAATTTGTAATGTTATTTCTGAAGACATCAAATAATTTAACAAAAATTTAAGCATGCATACATGTTAATAAATATTTCCTTTTTGATTTGGGAATTGTTTTGTTTGATATATCAATGCAATACAAGATGTTAGTAAGGATTCAACCACGTCCCATATGTCATGCTACAAATACCCGACTGTAAGATGGTTTTTTTTTGGTACAAAAACACTTCATCAGTAAAAGGATCAAAGTTGCACACAGTTTATTTTATTTCCCTTATTTCTTACATCAAATCTAAACATGAATATGAAAAGATAAGGGGGGAAAAGTAGGAAGTTCTTTTATTAGTGTTTTAAAATCCCATCCCATGCTGGCTAGTTTTCAGGACAGTGACCCATATATAGTAACGAAAACAGATGACACAACACTGTCCCTGCCACTTGAGCGCAACACTTTGTAAATTATTATTCACATGCCGATCACGTGACACTGTGGCGTTGCCCGGCGACCATTCTCTGGCGGCACGTCGCCTGCCTGGTGAGAGGCGGGAAGCCCCGAGTTGGTGAAGCGCCACAGAAGGCAGTCAGGACCGCCTCGGATTGCGGACAGACAGCGGCGAAACACGCCTCGCCTGCCGGCGGGACAAAGCGCCAGGCGGCCGGAGGGTGGCCGTGGGGGATCGGGGGAGGGGGGGGGGGGGCGGGGGTGCGGCAGGCACGGTGTGTTGAGATGCGAATGGGATGCATTACGGGGCGTTTACAAGGTTACAACCCGCGACATTGTCAGAGCGAGGCAGTGTGGAGGCATGCCAGATACCACTTAGCACCGCACACTGCACGCCTACTCTGCACCCCGACACTGCACCACCACACTACACAATTACACTACACCACTACACTGCCCCACTACACTGCCCCATTACACTGCACGACCTCACTGCACGACCTCACTGCACTATTACACTGCACCACCACACTGCACCACCACACTGCACCACCAACCACACTGCACCACCACACACCACAGTGCACGATCATACTGCACCACCACACTTCACCACCACACTGCACCATTACACTGCACTGCCACACTGCACTGCCACACTGCACCACCACACGGCACCACCACACACCACAGTGCACAATCATACTGCACCACCACACTGCACCACCACGCTGCACCATTACACTGCACCACCACATTGCACCACCACACTGCACCACCACACTGCACCACCACACTGCACCAGCACACTACACTACCACACTGCACCACCACACTGCACCACCACACTACACTACCACACTGCACCACCACACTGCACCACCACACGGCACCACCACATACCACAGTGCACAATCATACTGCACCACCACACTGCACCACCACGCTGCA
Source organism: Branchipolynoe longqiensis (assembly GCA_030323885.1). Lineage (NCBI taxonomy): Eukaryota > Metazoa > Annelida > Polychaeta > Phyllodocida > Polynoidae > Branchipolynoe > Branchipolynoe longqiensis. Next base: position 96,128,433 of record CM059188.1, on the reverse strand, counting down.
CAATTACACTGCACCACCACACTGCACTACCACACTGCACCACCACACTGCACCACCACACTGCACCACCACACTGCACTACCACACTGCACTACCACACTGCACTACCACACTGCACTACCACACTGCACTGCCACACTGCACCACCACACGGCACCACCACACACCACAGTGCACAATCATACTGCACCACCACACTGCACCACCCCGCTGCACCATGACACTGCACCACCACACTGCACTACCACACTGCACCACCACACTGCACCACCACACTGCATCACCACACTGCACTACCACACTGCACCACCACACTACACTACCACACTGCACTGCCACACTGCACCACCACACGGGACCACCACACACCACAGTGCACAATCATACTGCACCACCACACTGCACCACCACACTGCACCACCACACTGCACCATTACACTGCACCACCACACTGCACTACCACACTGCACCACCACACTGCACCACCACACTGCACCACCACACTGCACCACCACACTGCACCAGCACACTACACTACCAAACTGCACCAGCACACTGCACTACCACACTGCACCACCACACTGCACCACCACATGCCCTATACTCCGTCGTAATCTGCGCTCCCGACACTCGACCCCTATGACGATACTTTATGCCGGTGTAGGACGTTCAAAACACTACCCCATTCAGAACACTACGGTAGTGTTTTGAACCTAGGTTCAAAACACTACCGTAGTGTTTTGAGCTTAGGTTCAAAACACTACTGTTAAGTTCAAAACACTCCCCCTACGTATGTTGAAAACACTACCCAAGTTCAAAACACTTTTGTTGTTTTATGTCCTAGCAACATCTAAGGTCATATCAGGACGGCGTGCCAAACTTTTACCAGAACGTCGGCCGCACGCTACCAATACGTTGTGTTGACACCGAAAAGTTTGAGGGGTCTCGACGATTAAAAGTGATTTTGTGCGTTGGCTGTGCACTGGCGAGAAGCGTTGTAATGTGCAGCACCATTACGCTTCCTGACGTATCCCGTCACACACATCGACGCGCGTTGGGGAGAAACGTCGGAATGAGACAGCCCCATAATGTAGCCATAATGTTGGCACCCGCACGTTGTCGCACGTCCAATTTTGTGTGCAAGCACAAAACTTTCGCCGTGCGATGACGCGCGCTGCCGATCCTCGCCGACCGTCGCCGTCCATCAACGAATACAAACGCGCACCTAACGTGCGTGTAACGCTTCCTGACGTCTGCCGACGATTTGCCAAAAAGTGGCACACGTCGACGCGCATTGGCGAGAAACGTCGTAATAGGGCTGTCACATTACGACGCTTCTCGCTGGCGCGCTGCCAACGCGCAAAATAAGTTGTACGCGTCGAGACACGTCCAACTTTTCAGTGGAAGTTTGACGTCAGCGCCGCATGTTAGTAGCGCGCGGCCAACGTGTGTCGACGTGTCGAAAAAAAACAAAAAGAGGTTGGCGCGCTGTCCTGATATGACCTTAGATGTAGCTAGGGCGTAAAACAACAATGCACCAGTTTGGCACAACGTGTGGGAATGACCCTCCCGCGTGCCTGGCATCTGCCTAGCATTCGCATAACATTATTCCAGCGATGGCGACGTGCTTCTGACATCCCCGTAACGGTCGTACCCAGACGTTGGCGCACGTCAACGCACAAAACATTCAATGAACAAAAAGAGGTTGGCGCGCTGTCCTGATATGACCTTAGATGTAGCTAGGGTGTAAAACAACAATGCACCAGTTTGGCACAACGTGTGGGAATGACCCTCCCGCGTGCCTGGCATCTGCCTAGCATTCGCATAACGTTATTCCAGCGATGGCGACGTGCTTCTGACATCCCCGTAACGGTCGTACCCAGACGTTGGCGCGCGTCAAGGCACAAAACATTACGTGTGGGTGCGACCGTCGCTGTCACTCAAAGTGTACCGACGCGCGAGTAACACTTCCCGACGTGTCCCGTCGTTTCGCAAAAAAGTGACACACATTGGAAAGAAACTTTGTAATGTGAGAGCACCATCATGTGACAGCACCATTAGGGGCACGTCGAAATACGTTAAACGTGCTGAAAAACATCATGCGAACGTTATGCACACGCCAGGCGCGCATGAGGGTCGTTCCCACACATTGCGCCAAACTGTTGCTTTGTTTGGTTGTTGTTGTTTTATGTCCTACCAGCATCTAAGGTCATATCAGGATGGCGCGCCAAACTTTTATTTTTTTCTCTCACAACGTCAGCCGCACGCTACCAATACTTTGCTGCTGAAAAGCGTCTTGATATTTACTTTAGAAAATTGATATGGCTACCATGATTAAGTTCCCGTCAAGCTCTTTCCATTGCTATATGTTTCACTGAGATCAAATGCATTCTCAAAATGTTCACACATACCTACTATAAATTCGCCCATGAGTGTGCACTGTCACAAGTCGGTGCCCGCCCTAATATGACCTTAGATGTTGCTAGGACATAAAACAACAATCAACAACAACCCCTACTGCCCCACCTTACTGCATTCTTCCCCACCTTACTGCATACGGCATGACGCTACTACAAATGAAACTGAATATGCAGCATTTATAACATATTTTTTAGAGTAGTGTTTTGAACTTAGGGGTAGTGTTTTGAACTTAATGATAGTGTATTGAGCGTGGCCACAGTAGTGTTTTGAACCTACCTTCAACTAGGTTCAAAACACTACGGTAGTGTTTTGAACCTAGGTTCAAAACACTACCATAGTGTTTTTGTGGGGTAGTGTTTTGAACTTACTACACCGGCACTCTGTGAATCATTGAATGATGCACTGATCCATTTCGGAATTTCATGTAAATTTCAATGTAGTCATGTGAATGTGATTGAAAAGACTGACAGAATAGATATCACTAGCTTTTCACCAAGAATATGGCACTTGCTGCCGATATTGCGTTAAACCATCAGCAATCAATCTATTAATCAATTTGACTTTATAGTGCCTGGTTGCAAGGTATCCCAGCCTGAACCCTCACCACGCTCACTCACCAGGTTCTCACACCGCACATCGATGCGCCTGGTGGCCCCCTGGCGGTCAGTGTTCAACAGGCAGCTCCAGATGGGCAATACTGATAAGGCGATCACGAGGCGGGCTAGTTTATCTCGTCTGAGGGCGTCAACCAATCAGCGCCATCTACAGGCGCCCCTGAGATACTGACGTCACACCCGAACCTGAGGTGGGGCTTCAGCAGCACGGCCCGCCCGGCTGTACTCACACCTCCGGGGGCGGCCTTATATGCAGTGCCACCGGGGGGGAGGGGTGAGGAGAGGAGGGGGGAGAGGGGGGAGGGAGGTAGGGTAAAGGAGGGAGGTCAAGGAGAGATTTTATTGTTGTTGTTTTACGTCTTAGCAACATCTAAGGTCATATCAGGACGGGTGAAGGAGAGGGAAGGAATTCGGGATGGGACGGGATGGGACGGTAGAGAGGGGGCGAAGGAGGGAAGGTACGGGAGCGAGGGAAGGAGGGAATGAGAGGGAGGGGTGGGGGATGGGAAGGACGGGAGAGAGGGTGAAGGAGGTAGGCTTGTGGAGGGAGGGGAAGGGGAGGGAGGGAAGGGAAGGAAGGGTGGGTGGGGGGTGGGGGTAAGAAGGCCACATTAAGGTGTTAATTAATTAATTGCGATTTGGACATGGCGCATGTGCCATATATAGATTTACTTTAAAGCTGCAGTCCGATGAAAGCATTAAATCAACCTAATATATTTATTGAACAAAAATAACAGAAACTCAAAGCCATCGGACTATGCAACTTTAAGTGGAAAGAGAAAAGTTATGATTAGTACACCATTAAGAGTAGTATTTCAACAAGGGCCATGCTACTTCATTGGAAACCAAATAGGTTCTGTTCTGCAAAGTAAACTAACCAGGTGCTGTTCTGAGAACACCTAGCGGCGAGCCCGGCACTTAATGAAGGCCTCCTCCTCTATTGTCGCCCGGTGAGGGCGTGCTTTCCGACCTGGTCCACTTCCGCCTACCTGCCCGTTGGTCAGTTCCTGGAATTGTGGTCTGGTAACCAAGGCGGATTTGTTATTCCTGTCCCAGAATTATGCTTGATAGTATATCATAGTTGAAAGGCCTGGCTGTTCAAATGTGTCAGCATATATGGCGGGTGGAGTGGGTGAGTTTGTTTGTTTGTTTGTTGTTGTTTTACGACCTAGCAACATCTAAGGTTTCCGTTTGCTGGAATTTGATTATTCTGTTATTCAACACGAGTATACAAATGGCGGCACCCATCCAGTGCTATTTCGGTTTCCGTTTGCTGGATTTTGGGGTTTTCATTTTCCACCTCTATGACTAGAAGTATTGTTTATGTGTATATGTACACGTGTTAGTCCTTAGCCTCCCCAGAGGGTGGGTCGGTATTATTTATTATTCAACCCATTGCTTTTACACAGAATGACCGGATGTAGGAGCCGAATCTATAACATTAAGAGCCATGCATAGATTACCCATGTGGAAGTGGAGAATTCGAATCCAGTCTGTCACTACATCTGGTGCTCAGCATTACAAGGATAGGGCAAGAACTGGTTTGATGAGTATCAGGATAATATGAATGAGTGAGAAATTGGGTCATGGTGCTGGCAGCGTGATTTCCCAGTGGGGCAGCACTATAAAGTTTCCATGAGTACGTAGTGTCACAAGTTGGTACCCATCTTGATATCACCTTAGATGTTGCCAAGACGTAAAACTCCAATAACCAACCAACTATGCGAGTTAAGTTGAGCCAACAAATAAATCCTAACAAATAAACTTTAAACAGAATGTAAAAGCAAACGATAAATTTTGTATCAAAAGACACATATGAAGTTATGTAGACTCACAGTCATAAATACTCAGTACGACTGACTTACCAACATGCGAGTTAAGGATAATGTGACTGAGTGGGACGTGAGGTCACGGTACTGGTGGCCTTGTTTCCAGTGGGGCAGCACGATAAAGTCACAATGAGTGTGCCCTGTCACAAGTCAGCACCCGTCCTGATATGACCTTAGATGTTGTAAGGACGTAAAACTCCAATAGCCAACCAACTATGCGAGTTAAGTTGAGCCATCCGATTTGTATCTGTTTACATTTCAACGTGTTAATCAGGCTTAGTTCACACAGAGCGATGTAAATCCTCTGTTCTGTATGTACATTCTTTGCCTAGAAGAAAACCACTGAAAAAAACTGACATTTCAATGAATAAATCACTTAGCTAAAAAGAGGAAGCCATCTTCAGTAAGATATATATGTATATATATATATATATATATATATATATATATATATATATATGAGGTAACATACTGGGTGCATCTACAAGAGAATCTCGGGGGAGGAAAGAACTGGAGATAGCAGAACAATTAAAGTAAGACCCAGAAACATATGGCTTTTCTGAATAAGGGTGAAGGAGATTTTAAATAATGTTTTGTGTCCTTTACTTTTGTACGTGTGTCCGTTTAGAAATTCCCTAATATACCGATTAACGTTGACAGGGAATGGAGTTTTCGCGAATTCGTTTTTAAAAGAAATACATTAAGTAAAAATCAACTAACACACCTTTTTTTTATTTTTTGTAAATATAGTTTATTCATTGAATAAAGTCTTTTGTCAGTGCCGTGGCACTGGTCTTCCAGCCATCTGACAATACAGTTATTTACAATATATGCAGCTAGCCCAAATCAACTGAAATAACAATATCAAACATTCAAAGACTTACATATGGTATAGTTTGACAATTCACATACAAAAATAGCAGTTATATGTTGTATTCCTACACACTTGATACATACATGTGTATTGATTAGACCTTTACATTACGGAGTGGTTAGGTGCATAGTTTCCCTTCATAGGTTTGTATGCCTACTATGTTGTGAATTGCAAAACTATCATGTTGTTGGAGTTAACATTTTGAGATGGAGTGAGTGTTAGTAGAATGGTTTGTTTATTCTGTTAGATAGGGTGTGGTTAGCTTATAGGGTTATGCTTAAAAGGTTAATACCTCAGGTGTGTTTTTTGACGACATGAAGTAGTTTGAGTAAGTAGGTTGTTAGTAATGATGGGATAAACAATGCTTGGAGGATTGTACGTTTCCGTCATTTAGTAGTCTAGTACAGACTTTATTAGTGTCTATGTTTATCCAAAGACCCTGTAATACCTCCCCATTCCTATTAGCTAAAGCTGCACTCGCTAACCAGCAAACGGATATTCTAAATCATTGCTATGGTATTTTATTATTCAAAATGGCGACCCTTCACTGCTGCTTTATTTTTAGAGAATGACAAATGTCGTCTGCTCGTCTGCGGTTAGTCCTATCTTCAATGCGCATGCAGGCATTGATAGTGTGTAATGGAAGATGACGAAATGAGAAGGTGCGTGTCTGTGAAGGAGGTGTGGTGTGGTGTGGTGGGGGGTGGTGCTGGTGGTGGTGGTGCTGGTGGTGGTGGGGTGGTGGTGGTGGAGGTGGGTGCTGGGGTTATACTCAAGTGGAGAGGTGTTCCAAAGTTATTATGACCCGCACCATTATGTGATATAAGCAGACAACTATCCACTCCCGCGTGTTCAGAAAATTAGTTGGCTGGTTGTTCGAGTTTTACGTCCTGGAAACATTTGTTTGTTGTTTTACATCCTAGCAACATCTAAGGTCATATCAGGATGGGTACCGACTTGTGACAGTGCACACTCATAAGGACTTTATAGTGCTGCCCCACTGGGAACCCAGGCCACCAGCACCATGACCTGATATCCCACTCAGTCACAGTATCCTGACAGTGAGCAAACCAGTCCTTGCCCTATCCTAATAATGCCAAGCGTCAGGCTAGGAAGCGACAAGTATCAATTTCTAAGTCAGTGGTTTGACTCGACCAGGATTCGAACCCACAAACTCATGGGTTCGGATCTCCCGATCTCTCAAAACAGGAGACGGACGCTCTACTCATTCGGCCACCCGGTCTGGTGTCCCTCTGTAAAAATATAAGGATTTTCGGTTTGGTTTTATATATTGGCAAAGAACATTGTTATTCTCGGGTGACGGAGTGGGGACCAGGATTATGTAACAGAGAAGCAATAGGTGCCCCACTTGCTTTGTGACATAAGCGCCTATGTGGAAATGTGACACATAGCTACCGAGATTGTGATGTGATGTTCATACTTAAGAAACTGTTAATAATTATTGAAATGGTCTGTTCATGCACCAGAAAGAGTGCATTAAGGGAGAGAAGCATTGATATATGTTTGTTGTAACTGTCTGCAACTTCATGTTACCACGGGACCAATGGACAAGCACACCCAGCCATCCTGCATACATTATGGACACCACCTGCAGCTGGGGTTGAGTGACAGCTGCCCCCTATTAGGGCGTCGCACACCCAGGCTGTAGGGGGTGTCTGATTGGCTGACTGTGTGAGCCCAGTCACCTGCATTCCTTGTACCTGACACACAGACCCCACAAGGAGACACACTCCACTCTCTACACTTGAACTAGCAACATCTATTCCAAAAGACACGGAGCTGTGTGCAACAACCATTGGACCCAGGTTCAATGGGTTATAGGCACTGATTATGATATACACAAACAAGAGTCATGTGGATCTGTGTGGGCAGTTGGTAAGGAGTGAGGGGGATAGGTCACCAGTAGATGAACAGGGGTTAATGCCAATAAAGCACAACCTCTTCGCTGTCAATCTTGTGTGACTTGTCTTCCTTTATTCCTTATGAGTTGTTGAGAGTGACGATGGGTAGGAACTGACAGTCAGTTGTCAGAACACACCTGTGGAAACTAGTAATGTTTGGGGTTCAGACAGTCGAGTCCCGGCATATTACACCTGGAAACATCTACGGTCATATCCGGACGGGTACCGACTTGTTACAGTGCACATTCACGGCAACTTTATAGTGCTGCCCCACTGAGAAATCAGGCCACGAGCACCATGCCCCGATATCCCACTCAGTCACATTATCCTGACACTGAGTTAACCAGTCCTTGCCCTATCTTATTAATGCTGAGACCATTAACAAAACGTACAATGACAGGGGGACGAATGTAGTGGCCTGCACTGACCTCTCAGGCAAGGAGCCGCATAGACAGGTGGGCGTGAATAAGGTGATGACATCAGGGAGCCTAGGTGGTGAAATGGTTAGCTCTGGAATGGAAGAGATGTGGGTTCGATTCCCGCTCTATGCGCAATATTTCCCATTTTCTTCTCCTTCATGACAATAACATAAAAGAATGCCCTGCAGTGATATTATTTACAGCAGGCAGGCAGTGAGAAGCAGCAGGCATGTGGTAGGTCACATTATCCTGACACTGAGCCAACCAGTCCTTGTCCTATCCTAATAATGAGCGGAGCACCTGGCAAGTAAGCGACAAGTATCAATCATTGGACAGCCAGCTGGTAAGGTGATCATGTGACTAGAAGTTGAGATAAGGACTGACTAATAACTAATAAAGGTAGTTTCAGTACAGAGCTTGAAGTGTCCACATGCATATTACAGGCAGGGAGGCGGAGCAGGTGAGAGGTCGCATGCTCGATACCCGGCCGAGTCACACCAAATACTTACAAAACCGGTACCTAGCCTGATATTAGGCATTGCTAGGATAGCGTAATGACAGGCTTAGTGTCAGGATAATGTGAACGAGGGGGCTATTAGGGTCTTACCTATGGGCAGCAGTAATTCATACTTGTGGAGGGTGTGTGTTGGAGTATTACGCCCTAGGAACATCTAAGGTCATATTAAGAAGTGTACCGATTTATGACAGTGTGTATTCATGGCGACTTTATAGTGCTGCTCCACTAGGAGACCAAGTCACCGGCACCATGACCTGATTTCTCACTCAGACACATTATCCTGATACCGAGCTAACCAGTCCTTCCCCTACCCTAGTTATGCTGAGCGCCAAGAAAGGTAGCGATAAGTATAACTTTTATAAGTCACTGGTTTAACTCGACCAGGAATCGAACTCGGAGACCTTCCGCAGTGGAAACCTGAGCTCTACCGATTCGACCACCGCGTCCGGCCCAACTTGTGGATAACAGTAGTTAAAACTGGGTGGCTCGCCGTGAAGGTGGCTTTTCTTACCGACACGACATAATGTCACCATCAATCCATCAATCAAAACTATGTGATGCGTCGATGACATGATATGCTGTTGATTTTTCAGTTAGGTTTCCGCAGTGCGCTGGTTTCTCAGCGGCCATTAGGGTTTGTGATATCGCCTTACTGGTTCTCGGCCGCTGCGGGGAGCCTGCATCGCCATGTTGAATGGGACGGCTGCACTTACAGGGCTCATCTACCTGCACATACACCCACATAAATAAGTGTCAACATGAGACGTGTACTCCCAGCATTTCCATCTACATATGACAATCACCCGTCTCTGCTATGCTATACCGGGTAGTATAGCACAGGAAGGTGTAGGTCAGTCCACACAGATTATGTTTTGTTTACCTTCCATATAGTTCCACAATAATTAAAGAAATAACACAGGACATGCGCAGTAAATGTAGAGAGATGTCAATATGGCTCCAGTACGTAATAGTCCGTGCAGGGAGGGGGAAGGCGGAGTGTTTTCAAATGAGCCCAGTTCTAGTCCACTTGAAACCACTGCTCACCTACATAGACACTGCCTGCCTCCCACCTCCACCACCTTATCAATGCCCAGCCTCACACTACTTGCATCATGAGTAGTCAGCCCACGTGATACACATGGATGCCTCCCACGCACTCCCAGCCTCCTTCCCACTCTCCCACCCACACCCACACCAAACCCACACCCACACCCATACCCACACCCACACCCACACCCACACCCACACCCACACCCATAGCCACGTCTCATTCTTCACCAACCTTCCCATCGCCCGGGCTACATCGGTCGTCCCCATCAGATGCCCAACCCCGGCCCAATCCAGCCCACAGCCCCACCATCACCCGGGCCCTATAGTGCCCTCCCACCACCGCCCTTTCCTGTTTTCTCCTCTCCCAAATCTCCCCCCCCCCCCACCCAACGCACCCTCCCCCACCCCCAAACAATATTGCGCACAAGTTCCTGTCACACATCATGCATTCTCTCTGTAGAAGCTTTTAATGCACAGGCAACATATCTGTATATAACGTACAATATAGATACATCCATTATATATGTATATATGTTGACTGCATGGCTCCACGGCACTGACTATTACGACGACCACAATACAGTGCGATGGAGGCGACCACCTAACTGCTGGGATCTGCTTTAAACTCCAACAACCAATACACTGTATCCATCCAATACAAAACAAAAAATCAACAAGAAAATATCGCCACACCTAGGTAAAAATAGCTTGAGAGCTGAGCCTAAAATCGCAATTGGGAATATCGGAAGTTGAACCTCGCGTGGCGAGTCTCGCGAAATGTCTTTTGATTTTGCTACGAACTGAGACTTTGGTGCGGTGGTTTCCGGGGCAGCCCGCACTACTCCACCCAGCGGGACCAGCACGCTGGCTACCAGTGGCGGAATGCTGCTGGGAACCAGCGTCACCGTCAGGGATAGGACAGCTCTCGCTGGTACCAACATGCACCAGATGAAGGCTCGCCATAACACTGGGCCTGTTCCCTTAACAGTTCTCCCAGCCAGCCATTCACGACCAGACGGGATGGACGAATGAGTTGAGCGTCCGTCTCCCGTTTTGGTAGATCGTTAGATTCGAACCCATGGGTTAGAACCCTGGTCGAGTCAAACCAATGACTTAAAAAATTGATACTTGTTGCTTCCTCTCCAGATGCTCGGCATTAATAGGATAGGGCAAGGACTGGTTGGCTTAGTGTCAGGATAATATGACTGAGTGGGATATCAGGTAATGGTGTTGGCAGTCTGGTCTCCCAGTGGGGCAGCACTATAAAGTCACCATGAGTGCGCACTGTCACAAGTTGGTACCCATCCTGATATGACCTTAGATGTTGCCATGATGTAAAACTCCAACAACCAACCAATTTAACTGCTGCTGAAGAGAGTCTTTACTTATACTGAGTTCACAGAACCGTTGGTCTGTTCATGCATACTTGGCATTCTCTTTGGACTAAGACACCGCGTTGTCTCATGCTCTGTCGGGACAGGCAGCACATATGTTGCATCCAGTCTGTGTCCAAAGGGAGCGGGACGTAGCTCAAGCAGTAGAATGTACACCTGTGAAGGTTTGATTCATCTGATCGATCCTGCGCAGTGGACACATTGGCAGTTTGGGCTATTTTCTGTTCCAACCAGTGGTCCACGACTGGTTCATCAAAGGCTATGGTATGTGCTGTCCTGTCTGTGGGAAAGTGCATATAAACGACCCCTTGCTGCTTATCGGAATGTGGCAGCAGCAGGTTTCCTCCAAAAAGAAATGTCAGAGTGACCATATGTTTGACGTCCAATAGCAGATGATAAAAATCAATGTGCTCTAGAGGCGTCGTTAAATAAAACAAACTTCCAGTGTGTGTCCACATGTACGTACACAGAGAAGACAACAGACAAAGAATTATAATAACAAAATATAGCCATCGCCCATATATTCCATAACACATGGCAGGTTACCTTAGTGTTATAAGATTGTATTTTATAGGACCGTGTGGAATGTAACTTTAGTAACCTAGGTCAAGTTGTTCTAGTTTTGTACGGTTGTATTTTATAGGAGGGTGTGACCTGTAACTTTGACACCATAGGTGAAGTTGTCCTAGTTTTGAAAGGCAGTATTTAATAGGAGAGTTTGGCCTGTTATGTAACTTTACCATCACAGGCGGAGTTGTCCTAGATTTGTGTATTTAATAGGACAGTGTGGTGTGTAACTTTGCCAACCTAGGCAGAGTTGTCCTTGTTTTGTAAGGCTGTGTTTAATAGGTGAGTTTGGGCTGTTATCTAACTTTGCCAACCTAGGCGGAGTTGTCCTTGTTTTGTAAGGCAGTATTTAATAGGAGAGTTTGGACTGTTATGTAACTTTGCCAACCTAGGCAGAGTTGTCCTTGTTTTGTAAGGCAGTATTTAATAGGAGAGTTTGGACTGTTATGTAACTTTGCCAACCCAGGCAGAGTTGTCCTTGTTTTGTAAGGCTGTATTTAATATGCCAGCTGTGATCCGTTACTTTCACAACACATGCAGAGTTGTTTGAGGTTTGTTGGCACTTTAATTGCCACTCACAATACTTAGCACGAGACAAGGTGAACAGGTACCGAAGTAACTGCACAAAGTGCGGACAGCCGCCGGTAACCAGAGCAGATAAGGATGTCCTCGTATCTCCCTTGATTACTCAACACGGGGGAGACGCGTAACAGGATGAAGGATTGAATCAATAGCTGGCAACCAGAACCGGATGTAGGACAAAGGTCAAGGCGCAAGCGCGGCGTGTGTCCCTCTGCCGGATGACTACAGAACTAAAGCCACCACGAGAGCCACGATTGCTCTAAGTGGTACCAAATTTCCGCCAGGCCCCTAAATAGACAATTAAAAATAATCAACCACTCGGGACTCGTCCTTAATGCTTTTTGTGGAATGCGCCATGTTTGTTTGCTTGTTTTGCGAAAATGGATGCTGAGATTAACCAAGATTGGCGGACTTGACGTTGAAAACGAGACCCACACTCACAGCTACAGCAGCGACACCACGTGACGCTGTTAGAACACTGTTGTACTCACAAGTTGACATCTAACTAACCGGCTACTGTCAGTCTGCTCAACTTATTGTTAGAACACCTGGGAGATTGGGAGAGGGTGTTGTTGTACTAACAAGCTGCTGTCCAACTAACCACCTACTGTCAGTCCCCTCGCCTAATTGCTAGAACACATGGGAGATTAGGAGAGGGTGCTGTTGTACTAACAAGCTGCCGTCCAACTAACCACCTACTGTCAGTCCCCTCGCCTAATTGCTAGAACACCTGGGAGATTAGGAGAGGGTGTTGTTGTACTAACAAGCTGCTGTCCAACTAACCACCTACTATCAGTCCCCTCGCCTAATTGCTAGAACACCTGGGAGATTGGGAGAGGGTGTTGTTGTACTAACAAACTTCCATTCAACTAACCGGCTACTGTCAGTCTCCGCATCTGCATTACCAGACCTCAGGTGTGCTGGCAACACACTCTGTAAGCTGCAGGTACTGGACTCAGTGGACAAATCGGTAGAGCACAGGCTTCCCATGCGGAAGGTCGGGAGTTTGATTCCCGGTCGAGTCAAACCAATAACTTACAAAATTGATATTTGTCGCTTCCTTGCCTGGTGCTCGGTATTAAAGGATACGGCAAGAACTGGTTAGTTCAGTATCAGGATAATGTGACTGAGTGGGATATCAGGTCATGGTGCCGGCATCCTGATTTCCCAGTGGGGCAGCACTATAAAGTAACTAAAGTGTGCACTTTCAGTTTCACAAGTAGGTACCTGTCCTGATTTGACCTTAGATGATGCCAGGACGTAAAACTCCAAAAACCAACCAAACTGCAGAACAGGGTCCCCGACAGCTATTATTGAGTTACTGTTTTACTGCATCAAGTGAAACCATGTAGAAGGTACACTGGAGAAAAATGACCACGTGACTTGCACCTGATCTCGTTATGTATCATATATAGTATGTCTATAAGTGTTAACACATTTTCCAGATAACACTATAAGCAGAAATCTATCCGTTGCGTATTTGAAAAATGCCCAGATGATTTATGGTCTATCAGCTTTACTCATTGAATTATTCAGACATTATTCTGTTAATTACGACCTAATAATCGACTAATATAATTTCCATGTTCCCCCCCCCCCCCGCAAACCGTCAGTGCGTTTTCCACCTTGTCACCTGATATACAATGAACCGGAGTTGAACCCACACCCTCTCTTTGAGCAGTGTTACACTATCTGCACTGCCACGAGTGTCTCTCGAAAGATGTGGCCCATGTTACCTGCTATTTGTTGGTTGGTTGGTTGTTGGAGTTTTACGTCCTGGAAACATCTACGGTCATATCACGAAGGGTACCGACTTCTCATGGTAACTTTATAATTATAGTGCTGCCCCACTGGGAAATCAGGCTGGTGGCAACAGGACCCAATATCCCACTCAGTCACATTATCCTGATACTGAGCTCATGAGTCCTTTCCCTATCTTATTAATGCCGAGCACCAGGCTAGGAAGCAACAAGTATAAATTTTATGTCATTGGTATGACTCGACCAGGAACCAAACTCCTGATCTCCCACACATGAGGCCCGCGCTCTACCGATTCGGCCACTGCTCTCGGTGTGGCTCTGGTAACATGTTACCTGCTATTTGTGCAAGTTGCGGTTATCATTGAGATTCTCTCCCTGTGCCGATTGACAGACATGCGCACCAGGCGGGCCACATTATTCAGTTATTACCTACTCCCCTCCGCAGCCTCATCTTGACGATAGCACTGTATGCGCATGCTCAGTGAAGATGGCGGCGACAAGAGAGCTCCCCGGGGAACCTACCACTAACTTGTTAATGATGTAGACGTCCCGTATCGAGCCCCGGCCCCTACTCTCAGCACCTCCCCACCCACTGATACCTCATCAAGAATGCCCTGGTTGCACAGTGCCTATCTTAAAAGGTTATCCCAACAAAAAACATCCAGACACCTACATAATTTTGAATGGCCGTTCTGTGCGGGGGGGGGGGGGGGGGGGGGGGGTTCTGCTACATGCATGTAGATCAATAATCTTCTCACATTGTTGACAGAAAGGCGACTGGGGATGAACACATAAATGCCAGCATAAATGGGCTGATTGCCAATCAGTGGTCTGGTCCTCCCACTCCCTTTATTTGTGGGGCATGACCTAATTGAGGTCACGTGAGCCACAGCCAGGGTTGATGTGCACGGCCCCTGCACACCTATCACGGCTGAAACGAAGCTGATTGGATTTACGGTTGGTTTTTGGAGTTTTATATCCTGGAAGCATCTACGGTCATATCAGGATGGGTACCGACTTGTGACAGTCCGCATTCATGGAGATTTTATAGTACTGCCCCACTGGGAGATCAGGCCATCAGCACCATGACCTGATATCCGACTCAGTCACATTATCCTGACACTGAGCCAACCAGTCCTTGTCGTATCCTAATAATGCCGAGCGCCCAGCTAGGAAGCGACAAGTATCAATTATTTATGTCATTGGTTTGACTCGACCAGGGGTCGAATCCTATGATCTACCAAAACGAGAGACGGATGCTCAACTCATGCGGCCATCCCGTCTGGTCACTAGGCTTTTGGGACACCACGTGATTTGTGATCAGGTTCAGTCTGTTTACAAAACATTGATGAGGCTGTCGCCATGGTGATAAACTTGTCAACTACTTATCATATTTGTCACTCATTAAGATTCAGAATATTTGTATTGGAATCATAGGCAAGCTCTTCATGTAATCTGACTGTACGAACTTTATGTAGTCTAAATGTGTGGCCTTTATGTAATCTGGGTGTGTGGCCTTTAGTAGTCTGAGTGTGTGGCCTTTATGTAGTCTGAGTGTGTGGTCTTTATGTAGTCTCTAGTGTGTGGTCTTTATGTAGTCTCTAGTGTGTAGTCTTTATATGGTCTCTAGTGTGTGGTCTTTATGTAGTCTCTAGTGTGTGGTCTTTATGTAGTCTCTAGTGTGTGGTCTTTATATAGTCTCTAGTGTGTGGTCTTTATGTAGTCTCTATGTAGTGTGTGGTCTTTATATAGTCTCTAGTGTGTGGTCTTTATATAGTCTCTAGTGTGTGGTCTTTATGTAGTCTCTAGTGTGTGGTCTTTATGTAGTCTCTAGTGTGTGGTCTTTATGTAGTCTCTAGTGTGTGGTCTTTATGTAGTCTCTAGTGTGTGGTCTCTATGTAGTCTCTAGTGTGTGGTCTTTATATAGTCTCTAGTGTGTGGTCTTTATGTAGTCTCTAGTGTGTGGTCTTTATGTAGTCTCTAGTGTGTGGTCTCTATGTAGTCTCTAGTGGGTGGTCTTTATATAGTCTCTAGTGTGTGGTCTTTATATAGTCTCTAGTGTGTGGTCTTTATATAGTCTCTAGTGTGTGGTCTTTATATAGTCTCTAGTGTGTGGTCTTTATGTAGTCTCTAGTGTGTGGTCGTTATGTAGTCTCTAGTGTGTGGTCTTTATATAGTCTCTAGTGTGTGGTCTTTATGTAGTCTCTAGTGGGTGGTCTTTATGTAGTCTCTAGTGTGTGGTCTTTATGTAGTCTCTAGTGTGTGGTCTTTATGTAGTCTCTAGTGCGTGGTCTTTATGTAGTCTCTAGTGGGTGGCCTTTATGTAGTCTCTAGTGTGTGGTCTTTATATAGTCTCTAGTGTGTGGTCTTTATGTAGTCTCTAGTGGGTGGTCTTTATGTAGTCTCTAGTGTGTGGTCTTTATGTAGTCTCTAGTGTGTGGTCTTTATATAGTCTCTAGTGTGTGGTCTTTATGTAGTCTCTAGTGTGTGGTCTTTATGTAGTCTCTAGTGTGTGGTCTTTATGTAGTCTCTAGTGGGTGGCCTTTATGTAGTCTCTAGTGTGTGGTCTGTATGTAGTCTCTAGTGTGTGGTCTTTATGTAGTCTCTAGTGTGTGGTCTTTATGTAGTCTCTAGTGGGTGGTCTTTATGTAGTCTCTAGTGGGTGGCCTTCATGTAGTCTCTAGTGTGTGGTCTTTATGTAGTCTCTAGTGTGTGGTCTTTATGTAGTCTCTAGTGTGTGGTCTTTATGTAGTCTCTAGTGGGTGGCCTTCATGTAGTCTCTAGGGTGTGGTCTTTATGTAGTCTGAGTGTGTGGTCTTTATGTAGTCTCTAGTGTGTGGTCTTTATGTAGTCTGAGTGTGTGGCCTTTATGTAGTCTAAATGTGTGGCATTTACGTAGTCTGAGTGGGTGGCCTTTATATAGTCTGAGTGTGCACCCTTCTTTACATGGTCTGAGTGGTAGTTATGTTTGAGTGCAGCCTTTACTTAGTACGAGTGCGGTCTTCTAAAAGCCTAACTGGGGCCTTCAACATGCTACTGTACAACTGACGCCCATTCGCTGTGCACTGCGACGTGCCTGGTTAATTCTGATTGGTCGACTCCTCTACGATACGATACGATACGAGTGCTCGTATCTCTGCAGCACGAGGGCATTATGACGTCACGTAACACCCACTTCGCCGCCCCCTTATTACCGCAGTCGTCTGAACGTCTGTACCGGAAGTGCGCCCGGATACTTCCGGCTGGCGAACAGTCGCTGATAACAGCGAGTCAACGACGACCAGATGGGAGTAATTTACTACCGAAGTACGTCACGTGACACAGGTGCCGTAAAGCCCCAAATGGACGCGGCGCGACCAGCAGGAGCCGTCTGCACTCAGCTGGTTATCGGCAACACTGTTGTATCATTGGAGGACACGCCGAGAACTACCGCCAGGAAGAACTACTGGCGAACCGGTAGTTGGGCTTGGTTAGGTGGGGATCTACGTCCTGGCAACATCTAAGGTCCTACCAGGACGGATTCTCTCTGTTGGTTTATAGTGCTGCCCCCATTGGGAGACACACTACATTATATGCCACCGAGACCATGACCCGATATCCCTTTTAGTCGTCCTGATATAATCTTAGCTGTTGCCAGGACGTAAAACTCCAACAACCAACCAATCTCTCTCAGTCACATTATTCTGATACTCAGTCAACCAGGTATTACGGTATCTGAGTAATACATAGCGTCATCCAAGGTACTGTATGTCAGTTTTGTAACTTTTTTGTATTACTCGTCCTGGGATTGATCCCACGACCTTCTGTATGGGAAGCGGTTCCCTACCCACTCAGCCATCCCGACCTGTCGAACATGGTAAAGCGACTGCTGGTGATGGCGGATGTTTTGTACCACCACCCTAGCTCCGCTTCCAACCTCCCCATAGCCACACACGCAGTAAGAGGATTTACTGAAGCGACCCTTTAAAAAGAAATAGAATACAACTTTCCATCAATTAACTATCTTCTTTTCAAATATATCACGTGCATTTCCGTTTTTTTAAACGC
Source organism: Branchipolynoe longqiensis (assembly GCA_030323885.1). Classification (NCBI taxonomy): domain Eukaryota; kingdom Metazoa; phylum Annelida; class Polychaeta; order Phyllodocida; family Polynoidae; genus Branchipolynoe; species Branchipolynoe longqiensis. Next base: position 96,110,437 of record CM059188.1, on the reverse strand, counting down.
CAATCCAAAGAAGGCAGCCTGCAACAGTACACTTTGACTATGGGGTTTGTGACTTCCCAAGACCTCTAATGCAAACCCCACCCTGACATCGACATGATTCCATTTAAAATGCTCTTTTTATCACTTTACTTCTAATTTTAAACACGCAATAGAATCCACAGCCTACATAAAGGGAGTAGAGATACCACCAGGAACCTCGCCTCTTTTCTGTCATCACCTTGTATATTATACTCATTCTATTTAAACACCAGGGCCCGTATTCATGGGCTGGTGCCAGGCTTAGCCGGTGCTACACGCTAGCTCTGGGGTAGCTATCCGCGGGTTGGAGAAATAGGTCAAGTCGTATTCACCAATGTCCAAGCCGCCACGGATAGCTACCCGTGAGTTTATTTATAGATTTGGGAAATCCCTCCAGTCAACCATATGAATAACGCCGCCAATGTGGCGGCGGCATGAATTTCGCTTTGGATTTTAGGGTTAATTTAATGAAATTTCACGATTTGCCTATGTAATTCTGTTAAATATGACAGCATTTAATAGATTTTGGCGTAAGAAATTCCCACCGATTCGGCGGCGACGGCGGTGGCCATTTTTACTTGACGTCGACAGTATGGATATCGACATCACTGCGGCGGTGGCGATTTGTTTACTTTATATTCGTCGATTCGACAATATGAATAACGCTGCCAATGCGGTGGCAGCGTTAATATCGGCTCGCATTTAGGGTTAATTTGACTTATTCCGTATGTAAATCTGTCAAATATGATCGCATTGAATAGATTGACGCCCATACACACACACTAACCGCACCGGATAGCAGTTACCCTTGTTTTGAAAGCGGGGTAGCATTGCCTAGGTTACGCTCCACGGTTAGCGCTGGCACCGGCTCATGAATGCGGATTTTCCAGAGTTAGCCAGTTGGGGTACCACTAACCGCGGTTAGAGCCCTAACCCAAGCTCATGAATACGGGCCCAGGTGCAGAGGCCGAATCGGTAGAGCGCGCGCCTCGCTTACGGGAGATTGGGAATTCGGTTCCCGGTCGACTCAAACCAATGACTTATCAAATTGATACTTCCTAGCCCTTCCTAGCCTGGTGCTCAGCATTAATAGGATAGGACAAGGACTGGTTAGCTCAGTGTCAGGATAATGTGATTGAGTGGGATATTGGGTCATGGTGCCGGCAGCCTGATTTCCCAATGGGCTAGCACTATAAAGTCACTATGAGTGTGCACTGTCACGAGTTGGTACACATCCTGATATGACATTAGATGTTGCCAGGATGTAAAAGTAGAAGAACCAACAAGCCAACTTCTATTTAATCACGCACACTTATTGTCATTTTACTAAACAATTAGCTGAGCTTTGTAGCAGCGGTTCGGTGCGACTAACAACTCGCCGATCACACTGCTGTAGGCTGCGCTGCTCTCACCGGGCAAGGACCCACGCGCATGCGTCGGCAGCTGCGGGTATGGGGGACGTTGTGAGCCCCCTAGAATATGTTGAATTTGGTGCAATTTCAGCGCCATCTTAAAGCTGCATAGTCCGATGAAATATCACATTTTCAAAATCAAACCAATTATCTAGATTTGATTTTACATATCTAACTTAGATACTGATGCACTTATTAAGCATTTGTTTCTGCGTAGAAGGCAATACTGAGTCAATCAATTTAACAGACCCTGTTCCTGCAGAAATCTATGGTGTCAGAGTTTTGGCAAGCTTGCCAAAACTAATTTTCCATGTTTGCACTTAAAGGTTCACCATTTAAAATTAAAATAACTTTGAACTAATGTAAAGTAGATACTAGTGATTGATCAAATATATTTATCTCAGAAAGATTACAGACAATTCTAAACCATCGGACTATGCAACTTTAAGACAACCTGGGACTACTTTGCTGTAACTGAACAGTCATTTCTCTTTGGAAAAATATCCTCTTAAGGCCTTACAACCCATCATCATGGTGTAATCTATGGGCTAATCCCTTTTAAAAGGTGGTCGCTAGATCTTTATGAATGGAAGTGAGCTATAATGAAATGCAAGTTAAATATATATAAAATACCCTAAAGTACCAGAGGGTGTAGTATAGGAAATGGTGTGGTGTAGCTGAGTCCTATAGTTGCCTGTCTATAATAGTGAAGTGGCTTCAGTGGATATAGAACAGATTAGAGGATGGACACAAAAGTACCTCTTGTCACATGAAAGGCCCAGAGGTGACTGCCAGCTCTCCCAGGCTTTTAATCTCTCTCACACTCCTACAGGCATGTCATTGAAGGTACATGATATTGAAGGTACTTGATATTATTGAAGGTACATGATGTCATTGATCCATGGCATATTGTTATTTTACTCTTTATGGCAGCCAGAGTGCCACTGGAGATTCCAGGACAGTAGAGGTGGGTGCAGCTCAGGTGCACCCCTCATTCCCACATCCCAGCTACCACCAGGTCATGGCAACTTGACCAGACACCTCTATCATATCCGATGCACTCCATACAAATTCAATCCAGATCCAATACACATTAAACATTAAATACCAAACATGACTGTCTCCCACCCTATCAGTCTGGGTTCAGCAATGAGTTACACATTCTTCTATCTATTAAATAAAACAAATGGATACTTTAAATGGAATCTATTTTATAATGTAACTATGTGTAGAAAGTCGAAATATTTTACAATGGGTTGTAGGAGGATATTTTTCCAAGACTAAAATCCTGTATCAGCATCAAGGGGACTTCACTTGTTTTTATAATAAAGCTCCTTCTGAATCTGGCAGTAAATTGCAGACAACTGTACTTCTTTCAAAATTATAAGGACACCCCCCCCCCCCCCCCAGTATTTTTACATCTGATTTACACGAATCTCAGAAATTACCCTTGTATCCAAGAGAAAATCAGAAATCCGTGGAAAATCGGAAATCTCTCATCGCTGACTAGTGAAGCTGCCTTGTGTATGTGTATCTATGCTGGTATATATATATACGCATGTATATACACATATCTATATATAAAGTTCCGGTCGCAAGTGACAGTGGTAGCGGCGGAAGTATGGTTCGGCGGTGGTGGAGCCACTGGTGCCCGTATGAGTAGGAAGCAAATAGATGCAGAGAGCCCATTGGCCAATAATATAATATCGCAATAACATAATACAGTGTAATAAAGACATAGAAATTCCCTTACGCGGATTTATACTCGCATAATGCTTATACATCACATATATACATGTTGTATAAGGCATTATACGATTATAATACCACATCTTAAATCAGCTTCCTCCAGCCTCCTCCATCTGCCCTTTGGTAGTCTCTATGGTTACAACTACTAGCAGCATGGCGTGGCCCGGTGAGTAAGTGACTCACAAAGTGCGAGAGCGCAGTGATCCCTCAAGGCATCCTTCTCTCCTACGCCTGGGCAGAAACAGCGAAATAGCTGTCATAACATATAACAAGATAAGATAAACTGTTGTTTCTCTGAATTAACGTGCCCGGGACACAACCTGCCATAACGCCAAGATTCCGTATACTACTCAGTGTGAACCGGATGTTGAGGCCTGTGTGTACACTACTCAGGGTGAACAGGAAGTTGGGGGCTCACTGTATACTACTCAGTGTGAACCTGAACTTGGGGCCTGTCTGTACACTACTCAGTGTGAACTGGAGCTTGTGGGCTCACTGTATACTACTCAGTGTAAACAGGAAGTTGGGGGTCCGTCTGTATACTACTCAGTGTGAACAGGAAGTTGGGGGTCTGTCTGTATACTACTCAGTGTAAACAGGAAGTTGGGGGTCTGTCTGTATACTACTCAGTGTGAACAGGAAGTTGGGTCCTGTCTGTATACTACTCAGTGTGAACAGGAAGTTGGGGGTCTGTCTGTATACTACTCAGTGTAAACAGGAAGTTGGGGGTCTGTCTGTATACTACTCAGTGTGAACAGGAAGTTGAGACCTGTCTGTATACTACTCAGTGTGAACAGGATGTTGAGGCCTGTCTGTATAGTACTCAGTATGAACCTGAAGTTTGGTCCTGTCTGTATACTACTCAGAGTGAACCTGAAGTTTGGCCCTGTCTGTATACTACTCAGTGTGAACAGGAAGTCAGGGCCTGTCTGTACACTACTCAGTGTGAACCTGAAGTTGGGGCCTGTCTGTACACTACTCAGTGTGAACCGGAAGTTTGGCCCTATCTGTACACTATTCAGTGTGAACCTGAAGTTGGGGCCTGTCTGTACACTACTCAGTGTGAACCGGAAGTTTGGCCCTATCTGTACACTACTCAGTGTGAACCTGAAGTTGGGGCCTGTCTGTACACTACTCAGTGTGAACCTGAGGTTGGGGCCTGTCTGTACACTACTCAGTGTGAACAGGAAGTCGGGGCCTGTCTGTACACTACTCAGTGTGAACCTGAAGTTGGGGGCCTGTCTGTATACTACTCAGTGTGAACCTGAAGTTGGGGCCTGTCTGTACACTACTCAGTGTGAACCTGAAGTTGGGTATCTGTCTGTATACTACTCAGTGTGAACCAGAAGTTTGGCCCTGTCTGTACACTACTCAGCGTGAACAGGAAGTTGGGGCCTGTCTGTACACTACTCAGTGTGAACAGGAAGTTGGGGCCTGTCTGTACACTACTCAGTGTGAACCTGAAGTTGGGGCCTGTCTGTATACTACTCAGTGTGAACAGGAAGTTGGGGTCTGTCTGTACACTACTCAGTGTGAACCTGAAGTTGGGGCCTGTCTGTATACTACTCAGTGTGAACAGGAAGTTGGGGTCTGTCTGTATACTACTCAGTGTGAACCGGAAGTTGGGGGTCTGTCTGTATACTACTCAGTGTAAACAGGAAGTTGGGGGTCTGTCTGTATACTACTCAGTGTGAACAGGAAGTTGGAGCCTGTCTGTACACTACTCAGTGTGAACTGGACGTTGGGTATCTGTCTGTATACTACTCAGTGTGAACAGGAAGTTGGGGCGTGTCTGTACATTACTCAGTGTGAACTGGACGTTGGGTATCTGTCTGTACACTACTCAGTGTGAACAGGAAGTTGGGTCCTGTCTGTACACTACTCAGTGTGAACTGGAAGTTGGCGGCTCACTGGATTTTTGGGGGGTTTAACAATTTTTTTTATTGAGGCTGTATTTACACTGTCCATAGCATATAAGCCCGGGTACCCAGGCTTGTTTTCAATGCTGGCCAGTTGTAGTGTTGGTGTTATCTTACCACACAGTAGCTGCTGATAAGGTATTTGATTGCCTGCATTTCAGTAGCAGATAGATAAGCCTATGTTAGTTTTTTTTAATTTTCTTGGCATATATGTATTTTTTTATTTTGTTCTACTCTTATTACTAGACTAGCCTACTCCGATTTACATATCATAGGCTTGTACGTAGCTGTGTGGTGTGTTATCTGCCTACTTTTGGCATGGGTACCTTCCATTGGGCATCCCACGACATATCACATGCCCCTTTGCAGTGCAGCTTACTGGGGGTTTCCTAGCCTTATTTTGCACAGATATTTTTTGTAAGTTTTTAGGTCAGGAATTTGTCGTCCCTTTACCGTTTGGGCAATCCACACCTTGGTAGCCATTTCCAGCGCGCTTCTCTCATGAGCTTTTATTTGGCTTCTGGTATACTATTCAGTGTGAACAGGAAGTTGGGGTCTGTCTGTATACTACTCAGGGTGAACAGGAAGTTGGAGCCTATCTGTACACTACTAAGTGAGAACAGGAAGTTAGAGTATCTGTCTGTATACTACTCAGTGTGAACAGGAAGTTGGAGCCTGTTTGTACACTACTCAGTATGAACCTGAAGTTGGGGCCTGTCTGTACACTACTCAGAGTGAACCTGAAGTTGGGGCCTGTCTGTACACTACTCAGAGTGAACCTGAAGTTTGGCCCTGTCTGTATACTATTCAGTATGAACAGGAAGTTGGAGCATGTCTGTATACTACTCAGTGTGAACAGGAAGTTGGGGTCTGACTGTACACTACTCAGTGTGAACAGAAAGTTGGGGGCTCTCTGTATACTACTCAGTGTGAACAGAAAGTTGGGGGCTCTCTGTATACTACTCAGTGTGAACATGAAGTTGGGGGCTCTCTGTATACTACTAAGTGTGAAGAGTAAGCTGGGGCCTGTCTGTATGCATATGTACTTCTTTCTCCTCTCCACCCTCTTGCTGCAATGTAATTCTTGTTCGATGACCGCTCTTTCAACACCTTTTGTTCAGCAACTTGTCACAAATACCAGCGTTTCGGCACTGAAATGTATACTATTATGTCTAAAGGAATATATATCTATAGAATATATTTTGAAAATATCCCACACTATATGTAGGGGATTATATATATATATATATATATATATATAAATATATATATATAAACCACTAGGCAATAAGGTTAGACAAATGCAGAAGAAATTTGTGATCGGAGTGACAATGATTTGCATTAATTCCGCAACACGCAGTTGGCGCCCCATTCGCACGTCCCGTATTGGGGTGGGCGCGCGACTCTGAATACATACAACTGATTGTACAATAAACAATATATACAATAATATATTAATAATGGGTTTCACTCCGTTTCTTTATATTATTATAATACATTATAATACACACACATATATATATATATATAAATATATATGGGAGGTTCCGAGCTGGGTGGCGTCCCCGTGCCTACGTCACATGGCTTGTGGTGCGCTGGTTGTGGGCATGTGCCCGACTTACCCCCGTCTTGCTGGAACTGACGAGACTGGCGTGGGAGCTGGTCAGACACGGCACGGTCTCACATGGCAGCAGCGCGGCCATGTCCCACGGGGGGCCTGTAGAGGAGGAAACACAGGACGGTCAGACAGGGGCGCCGGTACAGGGCGCCGGTACAGGGCGCCGGTATAGGGCGCCGGTATAGGGCACGGGTACAAGGCGCTGGTACAGGGTGCTGGTAGAGGGCGCCGGTAGAGGTCGTTGGTACAGGATGCCGGTACAGGGCGTTGGTACAATGCGCCTGGAGGGGGCATTGATACAAGGCGCCGGTACAGGGCGCCGGTATAGGGCATGGGTACAAGGCGCTGGTAGAGGGGGCCGGTATAGAGCTTTGGTACAGGATGCCGGTACAGGGCGTTGGTACAAGGCGCCGGTAGAGGGGGCCGGTAGAGGGCATTAGTACAGGACGCCGGTACAGGGCGTTGGTACAAGGCGCCTGTAGAGGGCGTTGGTATTAGGCGCCGGTAGCGGGCATTGGTACAAGGCGCTGGTAGAGGAGGTGGTACAAGGGGAGGGTAGAGGGTGTTGGTACAAGCCACCATTAGAGGGCGTTGGTACAAGGCACTGGTACAGGGAGCTGGTAGAGGGCAATGGTAGAGGGCACTGGTAGAGGGTGCTGGTAGAGGGCGCTGGTACAAGGCGCCGGTACAGGGCACTGGGACAAGGCACCGGTAGAGGGCGTTGGTACAGGGCGCCAGTACAAGGCGTTGGTACAGGGCACTAGTATAGGATGCCGGTAGAGGGTGCCGGTAGAGGGCGCGGGTACAAGGCACCTGTAAAGGGCATTGGTACAGGGCGATGGTAGAGGGCGCTGGTACTGGGCACTGGTAGAGGGCGCTGGTAGAGGGCGCAGGTAGAGGGCGCTGGTACAAGGCGCCGGTAGACGTCGCTTTTATAAGGTGCCGGTATAGGGCGTTGGTACATGGCGCCGGTAGAGGGCGCCGGTATAGGGAGGTGGTACAAGGCTCCGGTTCGGGCGCCCAGTACAGGACGCCGGTAGAGGGCGCCGGTACAGGACACTGGTACAGGGCGCCGGTACAGGATGCTGCTACAGGACACCTGTAGAGGGCGCTGGGACAGGACGCCAGTAGAGAGTGCCAGTAGCCGTCAGTATTTACAAGACGCACCTATCATGGGTTAATATCAAACCAGATGAAACCATAATGCGGTTATAGTTATTTACATGTCACACAGCGAGTGGGCACCCATTGGTTCACTATTACAAAAAATGGTCCCCAACTCCATCGCCCGAGATATTAATATGATTCCAAGCTCGTCTACCACGACCAAAAGACCGTATATTTTTACAAGTGGGTTGGGCGGGGAGGTGGAGGGGAGGGGGGCTGAGGAGGGCTCTGATTGGCTGAGGGGGGCGGGGTGAAAACTTAATGGGTGGTATGGTACCAGATTGGCAATTTGGAGCGATTTTTCATGAAGTTACATTTGAGCAGAAAATCCAGAAAAACCAGCCATAATAAACACGGTGGGGAATGACGCAGAAGACGGTGAGCATGAGTAGATTGTTGGATGTAAATTTGGGTTCGGATGAAGGCGAGCTGCAGTTTGCATTACAGTTGCATAGTCGGATAAAAACATCAAATTTTTCAAAACAAAAGCAATTATCTAGATCTGGTTCTAGATGTCTAACTTAGATACTTGTGCACTTATCAAACATTTCTCGCCACATACAAGGAAATACAGTGGCAATTTAATAGAAACTTTTTTTCTTGACGATTTATACTGCCTATCATGGATAAGTCTGAATAGACTTGTTTTCACCATTAGACAGTTTATCAATAGAAAGCCCGAGCCTACACTTTTACCGACCCAAGGGATTTTTAACCTCCCACACCACATATACATGGTATGATAGCAACTGGCCTTTGGTGACGCTGTAAGTTCTACACAGCGGTGGAAATCCAAATCGGCAGAGGTGGTGGCATGGGGAATCGAACCACTGACCACTCCGCCACAGAGAACACCACCACATGTTACTGCAGAAGCATATGGTGTCAGAGTTGTGGCGTGCTTGCCGAAATTAATTTGTCATGTTTGTACTTCAAATATCTCAAAAGTTAACCACCTAAAATTGAAGTTTCTTCAAATTAAAGTAAGAGAGGTTATAACAATCAACCTAATACATTTATCTCAGAAAATGACAGAACATCAAAACCATCGAACTGTGCAACTTTAAGGCCCTGACAGAGAGCAGCGTTTGCCTCAAGGGGAACTTACTCTAATTTGAGTATAAAACCAGACTGGAGAAAATAACACAAAGTCAATGTGCGGCTTCTACCGGAGGGCATCTACATCGTTACTTAATAAGCATTGATTCTCTCACTTTGATGCCAACTAACAGAGGCGGGCAGGTGACGGGCGCTACTCGCATCTCATCTGCCTCGTGCATCTCCTGTTTAATATAGCACAGCATCTGCGAATGGCAGGGAGCTGAAGGAGGCAGTACAATGGATCCGCCGTCAGGAGGAAACCACCTTACTAACACGCGCTACTTGTGTGGCGCCCCCTGGTGTAGGTCCACCTAGTCACGTCAGAAAGTATCGGTGAGGCTTCTATTCCGGGTGTTTTGACAACGAATGGCAAGACAGAACCCCTCTTGAGTAAAGAGCTATGTAAATTTATATTCTCGGTTAGGTGGTCCATGTTTCTAATACCCGCATCGGTTGTAACTAAATTTCACTTTATTTGGGGTTAATGAAGTATTAGTAACAATACCAGTCTATGGTATAACCAGGGTCTGTCAATGACGCTTTCTGTCAGTACCTTATTTGGTGTTAATGAACTATTACTCCTGTCAGTGCCATGCTCCTTCTAACAACACGTCCTGTCAGTGCCATGCTCCTTCTAACAACACTTCCTGTCAGTACTACATTGCGTCTAACAACACGCCCTGTCAGTGCCATGCTTCTTCTAACAACACTTCCTGTCAGTACTACATTGCTTCTAACAACACGTCCTGTTTGTGCCATGTTTGCTACTAAAAATACTACTGACAATACTTCCTGTCAGTACCTCATTGATTCTAACCACACGTCCTGTCAGTCTCATGTTGCTGCTGACAACACTTCCTGTCAGTCACATTTAGCTGCTGACAACACTTCCTGTCAGTCCCATGTTGTTGACGCCTCACGCTCCGTTCCGGACCCGCCGCTCTCAGCCCACAATGCCCCAGACAGGCCCACAATGCCCAAGACAGGCCCACAATGCCCCAGACAGGCCCACAATGCCCCAGACAGGCCCACAATGCCCCAGACAGGCCCACAATGCCTCAGGTAGGCCCACAATGCTCCAGACAGGCCCACAATGCCCCAGATAGGCCTACAATGCCCCAGACAGGCCCCCAATGCCCCATACAGACCTACAATGCCTCAGACAGGCCCACACTGCCCCAGACAGGCCCACAATGCCCAATACCGACCTACAATACCCCAGACAGGCCCCCACGCTGCGGCATGTTGATAATTGTGTCGACACTCAATAGGCAGCTGAAGACGGCCGAGATGCTGCGCACACTCCCGACATACCCACTTCTGCTGCCACCACCTGCTGCGCATGCGCATGTTAAAACGCATTTTCCAACATCAATCAATACCTCCACAAAACGGCCGATGGAGTTTTGAGATTGCGAGGGCGCAATGGAGCGGTTGTCATGGCAACCACTTGCGTCCCGGAAACAACTGGGCGGGTCTGAGTGGCTGTCGCTAAACCAGGGAGAGGAGGACGGATGATACTCTCACGCGTCTCCACCCGGGCTGTTGTCAAGAGCCACAATTAAAATGAACAGCTGGCAAAGATACGACAGCTCACTTAGATTTGTTTGTTTGTTGGAGTTTTACGTCCTGGGAACATCTGCGGTCATATCAGGATGGGCACCGACTTGTGACAGTGTGCGCTCAAGGCGACTTTATAGTGCTGCCCCACTGGGAAATCAGGCACCAGCACCATGACCCTATATCCCACTCAGTTACATTATCCTGACACTGAGCTAACCAGTCCTTGGCCTATCATACTGATGCCAAACACCAGGCTAGGAAGCGATAAGTATCAATTTTAAAGTCATTGGTTTGACTCAACTGGGAACCAAACTTCTGACCTTCCACACGTGGGGCCCACGCTCAACCGATTAGGCCACCACACCCGGTCAGCTCATTTAGAGATAAGGCCACCAGGAACCAGCAACACCAGGATGGTGATAATTACCCACCCACGCACCCTCCGCCACAGCTGTGAGAAACCACAGTGTCGAGAAATGGAGCCAAAATGCGCTAACTGATTCACTCACCGAACATCTGTCGGAAACACAAACAAAGAATAGGCCAAACTACAAACAAAGCAAAGTGCGTTGATATAGTTAGCCGCGGCTTATGTTTAATAGGACATGATGCGAAAAGCGTGCAAACATTGTGTGGGCTATCTTGAAGCCGGCCTGTGTGTGTAACGCCCCTAAAGGCCCTGTCAGACTACAACGTTTCTCACGGGCGTGCCGGCAACGCGCAAACTATTTGCAACCCGTCGAGAAACGTCCAACTTTTTGGCGTTGTGGGAGAAAGTTCGACGGGTTGCAGCGTGTTAGTGGCGTGTTTTTGGTGCATGGCCAACAGGTTTCGACCTGCGGGGGGACAACATGTGAACGACCCACCAGCGGGTTCCCAGCGTGTTATCGGCGCGTTGTCGGCATGCCACTGGCGCACCAACGGCGTGGGGGTAGCGCGTCATTAAAGGTTCGCAGAACGCCGGGTAACATTAGGTGCGCTCAAGACGTGCCAGCAACACCTCAAGACGCGGCAGCAACATGTCCAACGCATCGAGAAATGCTGGAGCAACGCCAATAGCGCGCCCACTGCACGTCGATGGGAGGTCACCGACGCGCCGATGGAATGATCGGAGTTTGGCGAAAGAAATGCCAATGTTAATCGATGTTGATCAACGTCCTGCCAGCGTTCCGCCGGCGCGCCGCCAACGGGTGTCGACGTGTTGCTAATGCGTCCGTGACGCGCGTTGCGGCCCGTCGAAAGTTTTGTGCAAGCACAAAACGATCGGCGCGACCCGACGCACGCCGACGTGTCCATTCACATGTTGCTATCCCTCAACGTGTACCGACGCGCCTGTAAGCACAAAACGATCAGCGCGACCCGACGCGCGCCGACGCGCGCCGACGTGTCCATTCACATGTTGCCTTTACATCGCGCGCCACCAGACGGGATGGCTGAATGAGTTGATATCCATCTACCGTTTCGATAGATCGTTGCATTTGAATCCATGGGTTTGAACCCTGGTCAAGTCACACCAATCACTTAAAAATGTATACTTGTCACTTCCTAGCCAGGCAATATTAGAATAGGGCAAGGACTGGTTGGCTCAGTGTCAGGATAATATGACTGAGTGGGATATCAGGTCATGGTGCTGGTGGCCTGGTCTCCCAGTGGGGCAGCACTATCTAGTCGCCATGAGTGTGCGCAGTCACAAGTAGGTACCCGTCCTGATATGACTTTATAGTTAGATGTTTCCAGGATGTAAAACTCTAACAACCAACCAACCAACAACACGGCGCCCTGCTCCTGCTCCTGCTCCTACTCCTGCTCCTGCTCATGCTCCTGCTCCTGCTCTTGCTCCTGCTCCTACTCCTGCTCCTGCTCCTCCTCCTGCTCCTCCTCCTGCTCCTGCTCCTGCTCCTGCTCCTGCTCCTGCTCCTGCTCCTACTGCTGCTGCTGCTCCTGCTCCTGCTCCTACTTCTCCTCCTGCTCCTGCTCCTGCTCCTGCTCCTACTCCTGCTCCTGCTCCTGCTCCTGCTCCTGCTCCTGCTCCTACTCCTGCTCCTGCTCCTGCTCCTGCTCCTGCTCCTGCTCCTGCTCCTGCTCCTGCTCCTGCTCCTCTCCTGCTCCTGCTCCTGCTCCTGCTCCTGCTCCTACTCCTGCTCCTGCTCCTGCTCCTGCTCCTGCTCCTGCTCCTGCTCCAGCGTCCTAATATGCATGCGTGGAGTTAGATCACATGTGGATCAGGCCCATTTGAAATCACCCCGCCTTCTCGCCAGAACTATTTATATAGGTGACAAGTGCGCATGAATCATTTCTTTCGTTTGTTATATTGCGCGCTGATCTACCTATTTACAGTGGGGGCATTCGGCTGGGCCTCTCTGTGTGAATATCAAAATATTTCCTTACAAATTCCTATTCGACTGGGACCGAAAGTGGGTTTCTATATGTATGATTCGGATGTGCGTTTTGGTTCCATCCGATTCATCCATAAATCTTGCGGATAGAAAGGTCCCAGTCGAATGCCTCCAATGTAATGTATTTAAGACCAGTGCTTCGGAGCTGAAAATAATGTATTTTCTGATGAATAAACTATTTTACTAACAAAAAGCCATACCTCACTACAGAATTTATAGTCTAGTGATTTCATACGGCATTAGTGCCATTTGACCGACAAAAATAAAAACCGACAACAACACATACCAATTCACATATGCTAACACACACAAACAAACACAAGACACACACATATATCAACATACACCGAAATACACAGGGGTTTACGCCAATACATGCATCAACACACACCAAGACACATATCTTAGCACACTCCACCAAATACACATACACCAACACAAACATCAATACACATATGGTTTTACACCAACACAAGGACCAATACCCACAGGGTTCTACACCAAGACACACACTACCACACATATGTTAGCACGCACTAACAAACACACATACACCAATATACACAGAGGCTTAGACCAACACGCATCAACACACACCAATACACATAATGTTACCACACATTAACAAACATACATACACCAACAAAAGGATTTTACACCAACACACATTCTACCACACACTAACAAACACTAACAAACACAAGCAACACACACACCAACACACAGGCCTGCACCAATATGCGTGGCTGTAATATAACTAAGGCAGTTGAGGTAGCACTGCGACCATTTGACGACACCAGTTTTGCGAGAGGATCGGCTGGTTGATTCGTAGAAGCGACACCAGGGGGCATGGTTAAGAACTGTGTCGGTACCAGACCGATTCAGCGGTAAGCACTCCGTGATTGCCCAGCTAATTAACACTGCTTAGGTTATACAGCGCATGCGCTAAGGAGTAATCCCCGCCACTCCCTCCATGCCTTCCTGCTTCAGTACCAATTAACCAGGATTATCCTGTAATGATCAGTGGTGGGTGGGTTGGCTGGTTCTTGGAGTTTTACATCCTGGCAACATCTAAGGTCAAATCATGATAGGTACCGACTTGTGACAGTGCACACTCATGGAAACTTAATAGTGCTGCCCCACTGGGAGATCAGCCCATGGGCAGCATGACCTGATATCCCACTCAGTGACATTATCCTGACACTGAGCCAACCAGTCCTTACCTAATCCTAATAATGGAGAGCGCCTGGCTAGTAAGTGACAAGTATCAATGTTTAAGTCATCGGTTTGACTCGACCAGGGTTCGAACCCATGGGTTCGAATGCCATGACCTAGCAACACGGGAGACGGACGCTCAACTCATTCGGCTGAGTATCAGTGTTGGGTGATTAATCCTGGTACATTTAAGGCTGTATCCATTTACAGTTAAAATAAATCCAAAACAACCACCACAGAATGCGCTTTAATGTCCTAGTTGCTACCCTGACTAGGTTAGATCTGCCGACAGGCGTTCAATTGAAATAACTCAACCGTACTAGCCAATCAATTATACTAGACTAATCAAATATAAGCCTAATTGGCTCTATCTGCACATCTTTAAGGCAATCAGAAACCCGTGTCCACAATCCTAACATCTAGTTCAGACACCACGTGACCATCCGCGTCTGTTTACCAGCAACGCGGCTTATCACCAACACCCACCGCAGGCCAGTAGCCTACTTTGGCTTCGTAGGCCGTCATCGATTAACACAGGGGCCGTAATCGATTAACATGACCCGGGCGACTCAGCTCACCCGAGTCATCAGAATTTCAAATAGAACACCGCGAGTGGAGTCGACAAATACACGTGCCATGTGCAAAACGACCCGACCGCAGTAACCCACGTCTTGGCTGGGGTTTGCACGGAGCGATGATGTCATATCTGTGCTGGTACCTGTAGGATAACCGCCACCAGTACAACTCCTACGTGTTGTTTTAATGCTTTTTTTTTTAATAACCCAGATTGTCAGCTTCTACAATCATAAAATACTTTAAATCCTATTTTGCTGTACATATATCGGTTATTGAAAAAGAATATTAAGTTTTAGATTAAGGCACCAATTTGTCCACCCCGAGCGTATTCGTTTATTCAACCCAAATCTGTAGGATGTGCGCATGCGCCAAAATGTGGCTCGGGTGACCCGAGTTTATTAATCGATTACGCCCAACCAGGGTGACTCGGGTGACTCGATTCGTCAGAATTTCAAATCGAACACCGCGAGTGGAGTCGAGAAATACACGTGCCATGTGTAAAACGACCCGACCCCAGTAAACCCACCTCTTGGCTGGGATTTGCTAGGAATGACAACGTCACATCTGTGCTGCTATCTGTAGGATAACGGCTACCAGTACAAGTCCTACATCAACTTATACAATCATAAAATACTTTAAATCCTATTTTGATGTACTTATATCGGTTATTTAAAAAAAAAAAAAAGTTTTAGATTAAGCCACCATTTTGTCCATCCCGAGTGTGGAGAAGCGTATTCGTTTATTCAACCCGAGTCTGTAGGATGTGTGCATGCGCCAAAAAGTGGGTCGGGTGATCCGAGTTGATTAATCGATTACGCCCATAAAGACTTCAAGGAAGGAAAGTTCCCAAGTCAAATCAAAGGCAACCGACACTGACAGTACCCCCATCTGGCGTGTACGGCATGTACCAACTCTGAATGGCCATTAGTACGGCGCGCCATCTGACAAAAAACGACGCGGACTAATACTGTTGATGCCATTGGTAGTTGGAGTTTTACGTCCTGGCAACATCTAATGTTATATCAGGACAGGTACCGACTTGTGACAGTGTGCACTCAGGGTGACTTTATAGTGCTGCCCCACTTTGAAATCAGGCCGCCGGCACCATGACCTGATATTCCACTCAGTCACATTATCCTGACACTGAGCTAATCAGTCCTTGCCAATGCTATATCCTATTAATGCAGAGTCCCAGGCTAGGAAGTGACAAGTATCAATTTAAAAGTCATTGGTTTGACTCGACTGGGAACCGAGCTCCCGACCTTCCGCACGCGAGGCCCACACTCTAGCGATTCGGCCACCACGCCCGGTAGGCCACCTAATATGTAAGGTATTAAATGCTTATGCAAAGATTATTCATGTATGTAATTATTCTGCTTTGTTATTCGATTATTGTCGCTATCTACTACTCATGTAACCTCCTTTGATATTTTCCTTTGTTATTTGGATTACTGGAGGCTGAGGTGCTGTCTAGAAAGCAGGTCTGCTACCATAGCAGCTACCCTAATACCCCTCCTGGACTCCAGGTGGTGTCTCGCACCCATCACCCCCCCCCCCCCTCTCTCTCTCTGTCCATTCCGTCCCCGATTTTACCTTGTACCCACACGTGTACTAATTTGATATCAGCCAGGTGGTGCCATCTGACGGATATTAACTGTAATAATCCCGATTATGCCATTGAATCATAAGCATATTCAGCACTGTACGGAGCGACCCAACCAGCCATGGTTGAACTCATTTGAGCCCATTTGAACTTGCTGGAAATAGACTTTCCTCTCCTCGTGTTCGCGAGAACTCAGTGAAGTAGATTAGTAATCCACGTTATTGATATATTATAGAACAGAAATACTTGACAATAAACAAATCTTTTATCTGGCATCCTGAAACTCCATGGCCATGTCAATTTCTATGACATTGTTTTGGTTGACAAGTTGGAAACTGAGCGATAATAGATGAAAACTCCATAAGCATATTCAGCGCTATACTGGGTGACGCAACCAGCCACGGCTGAATACGCTTATGCGTTTGAGCCCGTTTGAACTTGCCGGAAATACACTTTCCTCTTCATATTATCACATATGTATGTATCTTTTGCACAGATTACATTATTTGAAGTATATTTGAAATTTATCTACATTGATTTCTGTTTAAATCACACAATATCACTACTTACTGAATGGGAAACTCATCCTGCTCGATATGACCCAGTGGTCAGCCATTTTTGCTCCTTTCGTCGCTGTGGACCCTCTCCATCGAATGGATAGTTGACGAGTTCGTAATTCTAGCCGCGCGGTGCATTTCGGGAGGTGTAAAAGCAAAACAAACCCTCGCAAAGCACATGGTGTATGCTCAAGCAGTGAGTGTAGCAATTTCTGGTAGTTTGGTACAGCACATTTTATCAAGAGTTTGAAACTTAGAACACCAAATTAATAAAACACCATGGATTAAGATAGGTTTGATTGTTTCTTTAACGACCCCCAGTATGAAAAAAAGACTTTTTTTTATAGTAAACATCGCCATCTTTTATAATATTGGTTATTTGCTCAGATCTTAAAATGTATAGGAACTGTACCTTACATAACAATTTCGCCATTTTGCACACACACATCCACACACACTATAATACTAAATGCACAGTGAATTTGATTGTCACCAACACTACCACCAAATACTACCGTTTGAAATGCTCCCCAGCACCACATCGGCCCTCAGCCCATCACCTCTCGGCACGCGCCACAATCAGTGGCGCCACCTGGTGGATTGAGATTACACTACACAGGAGAGCCATTCCGCTGGGTGACGTTTCGAACAGACAGGCTGTGGATACACACTGCTACATCACGTGACTATTTATGCTTTGTATGGCTTGGTTGGTTGTTGGAGTTTTACGTCCTGGCATCATCTAAGGTCATATGAGGACAGGTACTGACTTGTGACAGTGCACGCTCATGGCGATTTTATACTGGTGTCCCACTGAGAGACCAGGCCACAAGCACCATGACCTGATAATGTGATATCTCACTTAGTCACATTATCGTGATACTGAGCCAACCAGTCCTTGCCCTATTCTAGTAATGCCAAGCGCTAGGCTAGGAAGCGACTAGTATACATTCTTAAGTCATTTGTTTGACTCGACCACTTTGTATAGCTTGAAACAACGTATTCTCTCAGAGTTATCAGGGACCAACCGTCGTCTGAAGGTATGTATTGCCAAGCTGTATCTATTAGTGTCATTCAGCAAAGTGGTGCAACCCCTGCTATCACCTAAAATAAACCTGAAGGTGTTTGAGTGTGCCTTGTAACCTATGCAAGTCGGTTCTTATTGTCCTTGTGTGACGTCACAGACTACTAATAATAGATATGCGGTATTCTAATGGTGTTGTGCAGACCAATCCAAACCTACGAAGTTTGATCTCAAATAGCGCATTCTAAGTTTGAAATCTTTTTCAGAGTTGCATAGTCCAATGGTTTTTAGTTGTTGGTATTTTCTAAGAAAAATATATCAGGTTATTTATTATAATCTACTTTACTTTAGCTTGAAGCAATTTTGCTTTACAGTGAATACTTAGGAGATATTTAAAGTCTGAACACGCTAAATTAATTTGTGGGGTGCTTGTCAAAACTGACCCCAAAGACATCACCAATAACAGGTTCTATTACATTGACTTGAGACGCTCTTCAGCAAACACTTAATGAGCTCAGCAGTATCCAAGTTGGATATGTAGACTCAAATCTAGATAAGTGTATTGCTCTTGAAAATTTGACGCTTTTATCGGACTATGCAATTGTCAGATAAGGAATGTATCAATTTATTATGTGATATATAATTAATTATATGAGTATAAAATGGGCGGAGTAGGCTTGTGCTATTTATTATATTATTATTCACCACACTATTTATTTGTGTAATTCTGGACCGATCTGCTATTTACTGCAGGCCTGTGCGGGTCCAGGATAGTTTGGCGCCATCCTACGCCTGGTCATATGCCAGTCGGTCGGTGCGGGTGTCACATGAGCTCAATTTCAAAAGAAGCGCCTTTCGCCTCTGCCGACTGCCCAATGAGTCCCGGCCGGTGGGAGGGCGCGCATTGGTTGGTCACTGCACAGTGACAGCGCCATATGAGGGGTGAATGGCCGCACTGGCGGGGCTTGTTTGTTTGTTTGGGTTTTACGTCATATCAACGACTACGGTGATATCAGGATGGGTACTGACTTGTGACAATGCACACTCATGGTGATTTTATAGTGCTGCCCCACTGAGAGACCAGGCCACCGACACCATGACCCAATTTCCCACTCAGTCACATTATCCTGATACTGAGCTAACCAGTCCACATCCTATCTAGTAATACAGAGGGCCAGGCTAGGTAGGACAAGTATCCATTTTGTAAGTCATTAGTTTAACTCAACTAGGATTTGAACTCTAGGCCTTCTGTATACCGATTCGACCAACACGTCCGGTCGCCAGGCTAGGTTGCAACAAATATCAATTTTGTAAGTCAGTGGTTTGATTCGGTCGGGATTCGAACCCACGACCTCACCTTCCGCACGGGAAACCAGCGATCTTACTGAATCGGCCACTGCATCCCGTCACAGCGGTAGGGGGACCGGGCACGGTAGCCTAATCGGTAGAGCGCAGGCCTCGCATGCGGAAGGTTAGAAGTTCGGTTCCTGGTGGAGTCAAACCAATGACTTTGAAATTGATACTTGACGCTTCCTAGCCTGGTGCTTGTCATTAATAGGATATGACTGGTTGGCTCAGTGTCAGGATAATGTGACTGAGTAAGATATCGGGTCATGGTGCCAATGGCCTGATTTCCCAGTTGGGCAGCACTATAAAGTTGCCATGAGTGCACACTTAGATGTTGCCAGAATGTAAAACTAGAACAAACAAAACAAACAAAACAGCGGAGGGACGCCAGAAACCCCCGCTAATGGCGCAGTAATTTAAGCAAACTTACCGGGAATCAGTGAAACATGACTCCTCCCTCGAATACTGAGACTACTGCGGCAGACGCCGCCTGGTGACTGAATCATGAACTAGATGGTTTGTTAGTAATAGTACTCGCAAGCAAAATCGCGCAAATCAAATATTTGTACAAATGTATTCTCCTACTGACACCCCATGTCCTATTGAAACCGAATTAACACTGCATCTCCCATTCACACTGCATCTCCTACTGACACAACATCTCCTATTGAAACTGAATTAACACTGTATCTACCATTCACACTGCATCTCCCATTCACACTGCATCTCCTACTGACACTACATCTCCTATTGAAACTGAATTAACACTGTATCTACCATTCACACTGCATCTCCCATTCACACTGCATTTCCCATGTACATACCGTATTTAACACATTGCTGAGAGTCTTTATCAATGGACGTCAAAGACATGGCTTTACATGTATTGGACCCAATCGCTGAAGTCAGCGAGCGCCCTCTGAGCGGTACACGTGGGCATCCATCAAGTTGAGCTGATCCTGGCGCTAACTAAAACAGATATGTCATGATCTGCATTCACAAGAACTCGGTTACTTCCCAGCGTGTAGTGATTAATCATCATAGCTGCTACAAAGCAAGCTGTGATGAAGTCACGCCTCGTCCCTTCTGCACCCGCTTATGCCTGGTGAGTGAGTGGGGTCTTACATCCTACCAACATCTGAGGCCATAATCAGGATGGCTTCCGACTTGGGACAGCATGCCCTCATGGTCGTTTTAGTGTTGGCTCATTTGGTTACCATCATGCCATATACGGACCGGGCGCGGTGGCCGAATCGGTTTAGCGCGGGAATTACGTGCGGGAGATCCGAAGCTTGGTTCCCGGTCGAGTCAAATCAATGACTTATTAAATTGATACTTGTTGCTTCCAAGCCAGGCACTCGGCATTATTAGGATAGGGCAAGGACTGGTTAGCTCAGTGTCAGGATAATGTGACTGAGTGGGGTAGCACTATAAAGTCACCATGAGTGCATACTGTCACAAGTCAGTACCTGTCCTGATATGACTTTAGACGTTGCCAGGATGTAAAACTCCAACAACCAACCAATCATGTCATACACCATTCAGTTAC
The DNA here is from genome assembly GCA_030323885.1 of Branchipolynoe longqiensis. Lineage (NCBI taxonomy): Eukaryota > Metazoa > Annelida > Polychaeta > Phyllodocida > Polynoidae > Branchipolynoe > Branchipolynoe longqiensis. The sequence goes on along the minus strand of CM059188.1, from coordinate 96,089,623 downwards.
ACTGCCCTGATACTGTACAAACCAGTCCTCGCCCTCCCCAGCCGGTCACCCATTTATGTACAAGGCAGGCCTATATATAGGTGGTGTACGTGACTTACATGGTGACACTGAACCTGCAGGTAGGCACACAGACGCTGCCCCCACCACCACAAGGAGCTGCTCCCTGCAGCGCCGAGCAGCTCACGGCGCATCCACACACTACCACACATACCCCCCACACACATACCCCCCACACATACCCACACACACATATCCCACATACATCCCCCCACACACACACCCACACCCACATTAACACCCCAACACACACCCCAATACACATACCCACACACATACCCACCCACACCCACATTCACACCCCAACACACACCCCAATACACATACCCACACACATACCTCACACACATACACACACATACCCACACACACATACCCACACACACACTCACACCCCAACACACACCCCAACACACATACCCACACACATATCCCAACACACAAACACAATGCAGTTTTAAGTCAGTGTTAGCGCACAGTCATGAGAGTTGCATTCTATAAGGATAATTGCACAACCTTTAAAAGATAAATGAGTCAGCAGCAAATTGCACTCACAAATGCTGCAAGTGTCGCAGTTAAAAACTGAAGGTCACTGATGCCTGCCCTCCCCATTAGCAGTACTCCTGCACATTGGTGTCTGACAGAGCCACCATGCGGCACTACTTGAAGCACCATTATATACTGTCAGAGACATGGTCGTGATATGAGGGAAGCCATCGATCAAATCAAAAGGTAACTCACCGGGCAACTCATGAGGGTAACCATGATGGAAGCCACGGAGAGTACCCTTGAGAAATCATGAAGGGAAGCCACTGCAGAAGGTAGTGGAGGAACTCTCAGGGAAGCAAGGAAGGAAACCATGGGGGAAACCACAATGGAAGCCACTGTGGAAATCAGGTGAGAATCCATACAGGAAACTACCGGAGGTGGTACTGAAAAAACTATCAGGGAAGCAACCAAGGAAGCCATGATGGAAGCCACAAGGTACTTATTAGGAAGTCACTTGGAAGTGGTCGGAGAATCACTTAGAGCTCTCTGGGTAGTCATTAGGAATCCACACGATCACTTGGAAATCATTGGGAAGTCATTGGGAAATCACGGGGAAGTGACAAAGAAGCCACTGGGAAGCCATGATAAAACTACGAGAAACCACTAGGGAGGCCATGTGAGAAGTCACGAAAGAAGCCACCAGAACAGTCTCCGGGACAACCACCGTGGAAGCCACCTAGGAAGTCACGTCTGAAGCCATAAGGGAAGTCACTCAATAAGGTAATGAGAAGACATAATGAAAGCCATCAATGAAACCAAACCACCAGACGAGTCACAAGATGAAGCTATCACGGAAACTACTAGAGCAAACAGGTTCATCTGGGAAGGCAGATTAGGTACAGGCGGCAGACACAGGGCAGATGAGCCACAGCAAATAGATGTAAATGCAGTTAGGTACGAAGTGGGACTATAACGTATGAGTAATGCCACCCGGGCTGGTGACTGATCCTCTACTGTAACAGGCATGGATTATTCACACAGCAGCATCTACATAATTAATACATATAGAAACACATGCACAATTACCACTTAACCATTCGGAAGAGTACCATTGGATTGATTTATACTTACAGCCAAAGGTTGAACCAATCAAGCACGTGTCAAAATAGTGGAAGCACTTGGCTTTCAGTATTAGCACGAACAAATTGTAATAATAACTATTTGTCAGTGATAGTCATGTCCATGTTTATTTGTGCTCTTGTCAATATCAGTCCAGTCAGCTTCTCATGCATTGCTTGTGTTTCATACGATTGAGTAAATTGTTGCACTATTCCGCCATGTATTGTTTGGATGGACAATGTTTGTTTGGGGATTTTCATGATGTTTTCTGATTGAATGCTCTGCGGTATTAACTACGTGGATGAATTGATTTATTAAATTCACAGGCAGGAGAGAAAAGAGGTCGTACTCAGCAGCATTTAAAATAGAAATCAGCAGGGAATGACAAAAAGGATCATCATCATCATCATGCTGTCAGTCACAATGCGACAAAGACTGCTTTCATTACTTGACTGCCACTCTCCATTTAGCTCTCTGCTGTGAGAGTGATGTCCATGAGTCGGTCTTAATGTCTCTCAGCTTCAGGTTTCTGTTGATGGTACATTTCATGAAAGCTGCCTGCAAAAGTGTTGAAGTGCTGCTGGCTTTTGCAAGTTACCAGCGGCACTCTCTCGGGGAGCAAATAGAGGTTTCACACTGGCAAGAACATGTCCAGACAGGCGCAAAACTATTTGTCCCTGCAGTGGCTGGTCGGGAGATGTTGGGAGTTCCATACATCAACCGCCCTTAATGCTGCCACAGTGACATGGTTTTCTGTTTAGGGTTTGCTCCCTTAGCCTTCAGTTCTGCCAAGAACCTGTACCACAAGGCAGTGGCGTCAAACTCCCTGAGGTATTGTTTGTTTGTTGTTGTTTTACGTCCTAGCAACAAAAGATAAGGCAATACCTGCATACCTACACAAAAAGGATAAGAAAGATGTAAACCATCGGTATGTCGCTAAGGCCCATAACAATTCCTAATATGAAGCAATACACAATATTCACATGCATGTGCTGTGGCAACGGTCCCGTGACCATAGTGTTTGTCATCGCTGTCAGATGCCGCATGCATTGTGAATATTGTGTATTAATAGTGACTGACTAGTCTGGTACCCTCCTAAAATTGTCAAAAGGGTCCAAACATGAACATTTTGTTTTTCTTGGAAGCTCCAATGACCCAAAAGCAATATACTTTTGAAATGTTCAAAATATCCCAAAATTTGACTAACATACATGCATTTGAAAGTTAGTAATTACCATAGCTTTTGTATGCGCTGTGGCAACGGTCCCACAAACGTAGTGTTCGTCGTCGGCGTCAGATGTCGCATGCGTTGTGAATATTGTGTATTGTGTAAGTGTTGAGAATTAGCATGCATTGAACATGACCAGCCCCAGATCTATCCGCAATAGTCATGCATACAATAGTGGAAAGAGGATTGAATTTAATACACCACTGCGATAAGGCGTTTAAAAAAAAATAGATTTCCAAGGACAACGTTTATAATTGTTCATCTTACATATCTTTGATATGTTTTTATAAATTGCTTATTTTTAAAAAAGCAGCAAATACTATAACACTAGATATTAACGAAAGTTTTTAATCGACAGAAGTCACGCATACAAAGTTCTGGTGCAATAAACAAAAGGTGTGTGGCTCTATAAAGTAGCAGAAACACCAAACCAAGGCTGACGTAGGTCAGGAAGCTGATGTACGTCATAGAGCTGATGTCATGAAACTGGGACAGAACACGCAGCTGACATAGATAGTAAAGCCGAAATAGATGCTTACATATAAGAAACACAATTGTTCAATAAATTAGAAGTACTTCAACAAACTTAAAACCCACTGGAGGCTTGAGTTAGGAGCCCCCCAAAAAAGAGAGGAAAAGTGAAACGGAAAACTGATTAGATGAAAAGAAAACTAATATATAATGGAGGAAAAAAAGGAACAGAACGTACTTAACTCTGAGGCAGACAACAGAAAAATAAGCATTATATAATGAAAAGCACAAGAAAGGCAAGAGAGCCAAGTGCAAGAGACACGTTGTCTCAAAACTCCCATAATGCAACAGCCAGAATACTCCCACAATGTAACAGCCACAAAACTCCCATAATTCAACAGCTGGAAGGCTCCCACAATGGAACAAACACAAGACTCCCATAATTCAACAGCCGCAAGGCTCCCACAATGCAACAGACACAAGACACAAGACTCCCATAATTCAACAGCCGCAATGCTTCCACATTGCAATAGACAGAAAACTCCCATAATTCAACAGCCGTAAAGCTCCCACAATGCAACAGACACAAGACTCCCATAATTCAACAGCTGCAAGGCTCCCACGATGCAACAGACACGGGACTCCTATAATTCAACAGCCGGAAGGCTCCCACAATGCAACAGATATAAGACTCCTATAATTAAACACCCACAACGCTCCCACAAGGTAACCGACACAACACTCCCATAATTCAACAGCTGCAAGGCTCCCACAAGCCATAGACTTCATAATACAACAGAAGCCAGGAGACTCCCACAATGCAACAGCCACAAGGTTCCCACATTGCATTAGATGCTCCAATGTACAGGAAGCACCAGTAGCAGGTAAGAACAAAGCTCCAATTGGAGGCCACAGCAGCGGGAAATGACTCAGCTTCCCTGGTCCCCTGTTATTGCCAGCTGTCATGGAATGTTGCGTGAAGCGACACGCGTTGTGTTGCCATCACTACCAGTTGCGGTAGTAACAAATTCACTGCTGACCCTCACTGGTTGTTGTTTGTTTGTTGTTGCTTTACGTCCTAACAACATCTACGGTCATATCAGGACGGTACAGCTCACTGTCACAGAACTACACAAAGCCTGATGACCTTTCATCTTTGAGAGTAAGTTGGTTGGTTGTTGCAGTTTTACGTCCTGACAACATTTAAGGTCATATCAGGACGGGTATCACCTTGTGACAGTGCGCACTCAGGGTGACTTTATAGTGCTGCCCCACTGGGAAATCACGCCACCAGCACCATTACCTGATATCTCACTCAGTGTTATACTAGCAATTATTTTAATTAAAGATTACTTTCTCTGAACCTGCTCAAAGTTAGTTTTTTTAAACGAACATTAAAAGCCAGGTATTTAGAGAAAAAATTTCGTGAATCTCGTTTGTTAATAGACACTGTGCAAACCAAACCAAGATGGCGCCTGGTGTCCCGGCATCCTGGACTGTGTCTGCATGTCGACACGCAAGACACAAACCGATGGTAGTGTAAGCAGGCAGGATGTCTGCACGATATTCTGTACACTGCATACATGCACATACATTCACAAATACATATATATATATCTCCATACATACATACATTTACACATAAATACACATACACATATACATATATGTGGTAGGTCTTTATGGTTCATTAATCTACATTTGTTTGGGTCTTCCTTCCTCGCAACACATGCTGTCATGTCAGAGTGGACACTGACCAGTGATAGCGCCTTCCGCTGACGGAATTATAGCGCTGCTCCACTCAGATACCGTTCTACCAACAGTTAGACCTAACATCTCACTCAGTCACATTAATTCATCATCTTGAAATGATGTCCTAGTAATGACAAAGACCAAAGTAGGTCATGATAACCCATGACTTGTATAAGACTGTAGTTTGACTGAGTCGGGGATCAAACCCGCTACCTGTCGCACAGGATGCATCTGCTCCACATACATGGTTTTTCCATTCGGTCAATATCTATTATCGAACAGGTTTTTTCATGTGGTTATTATTGCAACTGATATTGTTTTTTATGTACCAACAAATTGTAATGAACGGCTGGAAGACCAGTGCTCTGGTGCTGCCAAAAAACATTATTCGCTAAATAAAATACATTTAGTAAAAAAAAAAAAAAATCTTTTCGGAATAGCGGCAACAATACGACAACTAAGGCCAAATATTTTTTTTAATTGGTGATCGTACCCACCCGTGCCTGGAATATCGCCCGCCCCTGATTTTAAAAATATTTAAAATATGTTTTTCAACTGCTAAAAATGTGTCGGGCTAGTAGCAATTCAACTTTCATAAGTTGTATATACCGCTACGTAAACTGTATTGTAGTTTTACATGTCGGGAGACCTCAAACATATGTCAACAATAAAATATTTTATTTTCAAAATTGAAACTTCTAGAGCTGTATGATATAAAATACAGAAACAAATAATTGAATAAAAACCACCCACCTGACCCTGCTTTGTATCATCAAAAGGACGATCACCAACTTTCTTTTTATATTCAGTAACCTATTCGGTGATATATATATATATATATATATATATATATATATATATAATTCCAGTGCACGAGTGACAGTATTCGCGGCACTGGGGAGGTGGGGGTGGTGGCGCCACCTGTCCAACCATGAAGAGGGGTCACCAATAAAGTAGTACACAACATCAGGGTGGCCAATAGGGAATATTCCCTTTTTTTTGTTGGTAAATATGTTTATTCTGCTGAATAAGTCTTTTGTCAGTGCCGAAGCACTGGTCTTCCAGCCATTTTTCAATTCAGGGTTATTTACACAAAAGGTATATAGAATAAGGTGTACAATACCTGTTGAATAGACAATTTGCACCATGTAACACAATGAAATTCTGAAACCCAAAAGTTCCATAACAATATGGTACAGTAGTGTCATATAACCAGATCAATATTAGTCAGATCAATCTGATTATTTACATAGTATTTAGAATGTAAGCAGAAGTTATCTTCTGTATTCAGTTGGTAAACTTGTAGTAAGTTTTAATGTTCAGTTGCAGTTAGACAAGCAGTATATAAATGTTGGTTTGTTAGGAAAATTCTAGTGTAACTCTAATGTAGCTAATTATGTGATTTTATGAATTATGTTGTTGGGGTGGGGTTGTTAATAATACACTGGACCATCTGTGACCAGTGAAGCAGTGGGACCAATCCCAGTGCATTTAGGTCTTAAATTTTACATTTTTACCCGGACTGTCTCTGTCATCGTATATGGTTGACTGGAGATAACAGAGGCTTTATACTCGCATAAGTTTTATACATCACATATATATTTGTATTATATTTACTTTACCAGACCATAATTCTCTTACCATGAAACATATTATGGTAACCCTCTTCTTCCCCCGCCCCACTCCCTACCCCACCTCCTGCGCTCTCCCGATTCCGGTCATCCAGCTGTTAAGAGTCATCTGCCTACCTCCATCCCCACCCCCCACACACACATACCCATACCCAGTGACAGTGGGTGGGCATGTGTGTGAGTTGGGGGTAGATGGCTGTATGTGGTGCGCACACTCCCAGAAAGAACCCGGTGTGGCGTGCTCAGCCGTGTCCCGTGCTCAGCCGTGTACTTATACTCAAACTCAAGGCATTCTCAATGGTCGTAAGTCACTAACCTTATAAATTTAATATAATGTTTTTGGTAAAGATGTTTTCTATATGTGTACCAAGCGATTTGTTTCTAGGTGGTGTGGTTTTAGAGATATTTCACTTTTCCTGGATTTTCTGTATGAAGATTGCTCACCACCATTGACAATGCCTTGAGTTTGATGGTACGCACGGTGCAAAACATTAGTTTTAATCAAAATTAATAGAAATCAAGAACCCTAACCTTATAAATTTAATATAATCTTTTTGGTGAAGATGTTTTCTATATGTGTACCAAACGATTTGTTAATAGGTGGTGTGGTTTTAGAGATATTTCACTTGTTCTGTATTTTCTGTATGAAAATTACTCACAACCATTGACAATGCCTTGAGTTTGAGTATAGGTACACGGCTGAGCACGGGACACGGCTGAGCACGCCACACCGCCCACCCTGCGTGGGACATAGGTCGGTGGAGGGTGATATAAGGGAGGCCTGAAGCTGGTGTCAGGGTGAGTATGGGGAGGTGGCCTGGGGTGGTAACAATGTTTATGTTTGTGTGTGTGTGTGGAGATTAGCTCGCCAGTGCACCCCACACTGTCCACTGTGGGTGTGGGCTGTGTGTGTGTGTGGGGGGGGGGGGGGGGTGATGGGGGAAAGTTGGCTGATCCCCTCCACCCTCCCACCCTCGTACCCAGTGACTGTGAGTGGGCATGTGTGGGTGTGTGGGTGTGTGTGGGGGTGGGTAGGGGGCTGTATGGGGTACATATCTGATGGTTTCGGATGGAAGGGAGGTTAGAAGCTGGTGTCAGTGTCAGTGTGTGTGTGTGTGGCAGGTGGTGGGGGTAGGGTGGAGGTAATGATTTCAGATTCTGTCAAACGTTCCTACCTAATCAGTGTGAGAATTGTGTGGGGGTGAAGGTGACGGTATGGTTGGGGGGTGGGGGAGCCGGTCAGCTATGGTGAGGCCAGAATCAGAACTCTCTGGTTTGGGGCGGGTGGGAGGGGGTGGGGGAGAGCTCACAGGGTCAGGGAGGTGAAGAACACCCAAGTGGTAGTTTATCTAAATAAAATATTTGCTCGGAAAATGTCACCATAATCTATATTAGGTTAGGTGTATATACAAACAGTGATAAACCCTTTATAACATGTAGCAAGCCCTGTAATCCCTCCCCCTGCTGTGGGCGGGGGGGGGGGGGACCCTTGCATACACCACTCTAGTCCCATCTCCACCCCCCCGCCACCCAGTGTGCGAGATTGACCGCCACTTGTATCTATATTATGTATGCATATATGTATATACACACAGATGCATATATATATGTAAAAAGACTTCCGAGCGAATGGTGAGTTGTGCCCCAGGCAGGGGAGCCAGTGAGGGTCATGCCGGAACCCACCCTGGGAGGGGGGTGGGTGCTCAGGGAGGACACTCTAGAGCTTATTACATGTGATAATGGGATTAACACTATCCATACACCAACCCCCCCAGCCTCCCCCGGCCCTCTCAGAGGACTGTGGTTGGGCTCTTAGGCTGCCTTTTTCCTTATTCCCCAAAAACAAACTATCCATACATACTTGGTCGGCGCATTGCCTTTGATTCTCCACCTCGCCAGCCTTACCTCCCCCAACTCAGGATTTCCCACCTCCAGCACCCACAGTAACCCCTCCCCCCACCACTGGCCCATTTTGGTGCCGCTTGTCTTCCTGTTGTGTTTCGGGAGGGGTGGGTGGGGCTTGAGTAGGAGTGACCTTGCTTGAACAAGTATATATACATACTGATATGCATATAAGTGTATATGCATATATATGCATATATACATATGAACTGGGCAAGACTATAATCGAGCTGTGGCCGGTGCGGGCTTGGGTTGAGCAACCCGCATTTGGAAATGCGGGCTGCTCACCAGGACAAACTCTCATTGGCCATCAAATGCGGGGAAGGGTTCACTGCTGTAACACATTGCTAGGAGACGTGCCGCGACGTCTCGCGCTACTCTCCTAGCAACATAGAATGTTCGAGCCATCAGGCCCTGTACCCATCAGACGTGGTTCTTGCACACTCTGATGTCTTAGACAATATTTAGGCTTTAAATATGGTAATTCGGAATAATTTTAACTCTAAAAGATGGGAGGGGAAGTATCTATTCATACCGGTGATGTTGGAGGAATTAGATTGTATTGGTAGGAACAGAAATAAAGTTGTGAGCTCTTAAAATGTGATTGAAATGTTCCTTGCATTCCTTACTCCTTATGAACAGGTCCCTTATTATATTAACCGCTATGGTCAACTCTATACCAATGATTCATTATTACCTCTAGTATTAGGGGCCTTCTGCCCAGCTGGGGGAGTAACGAGGATCTCCCCATATGTAGCGTATCCCCCCCTCCATGGGACTAATAACCACCTTCTTAACTTAAACATGAATAACAAGATGCTGGTGTCAGTGTCAATGTGAGGGGATTGGGAGGCAGGGGGTAATGTTGTAATTGAATAAAATATCACTTCCTACTTGTGTCTTCTATAATTCCCTCATCTATCACCCACACCCTGTCTTAATTAGTAACCATGGTAACCCCCTCCCACCCGTGTTTGCAAGCAGAGGAGGGGGAACTATGTTGCTCACCCGCGCACTGTGTGTGTGTGTGTTGGGGATGTGGGAGAGGGTGTGTGGGGTGGTGGAGATGGGGAGGGAGGATCATGCTGTCTGGTCCTGCCCGGGAGGGCTGACCAGGGGTTCAGTGAGAGACACACAGCACACAGTGTGCACACACTCATTCTCAGCAATGCCCTGTGGCCACAGATGGCACATATAAGGGGTATTTTCCTAGAACACAATCACCAGATCTTCTTGTTGATCACATATATATATAACCAGCAGATGCTTTCTTTAATGATATCAATAATATTTGCCAGTTGAACAAAAGCATCATGATATGAGATGTAGGACATAAAAATACTTCTGTTTTAATGTAAATTCAATCCCTAAGTACTCTTAAATGAAACACCAAATGTAGCTGATAGTTACTTAATTCATGCAGCAGCTTTCTAGTAATATAAATATGTATTGCCAGTTGAAACAGGTTCACTGGACATAAGCAATAACACATTTATCTATAGTAAAGCCTACCAATTAACGTACTGAATTACATCAATGGAACAGATTGTACCAACAGACTCTCATTTCAGGTGTTTCCCCAACCTGATATTTGGCCTAAGCAAGACGCAATAAGGGACTATACGCCACCTACTCCAGTGTTTCGAGCACACCAGATTACAGGGCAACACAGACGATCTATCTGCGTGTAAAACTCCCTATATCGCCCAATTTCCCCCATTATCGCCGTGTGTAGGCGATACGCTGAACTCGCCGGATGGTGGCGCTGTTGAATCTGTCGAGGCGGGTAGATGGGGTTAGTGAAGGTGGAAGCTGCAAGTGACGTAGATCTATTTTCTTGAATTTCTAGAAACTGTGTTTTCTATTTTCTCCTTTCATATAATATGCATGTTATGACTGATATAAATCCGACATGTTTATGTTATTTATAATATTGCATTAGTGTCCCATTTGTATGAGCAGATTGGGGGTAACATTTCTATACTTTGGCGGATAGTGGCGCCACCTGTGTTTCCCTCACGCACCATTACACACACTTCCTCTGCTACCAGTTTTCTGTTTAGAGAAAACACATTTTATTACCCCAAATATCATTTTCTCTTGCCAGAGAATGCATACTACTCAACACACGTTTGTCTTTGTCTCTTTTCATTCCAAATTGTCATTAAATATATAATATACATATACATGGATTAAAATCTTTATTTATTTTTATTTTGAGCACTTCTATTGATAGTTCCATGACGACAGTGACAGGTGTTAACTAATATTGGTGTAACAAAATCAAGGGTTTAAGGTCAGTTTGTTTGTTTTTGTTTTACGCCCTAGCAACATCTAAGGTCATATCAGGACGGGTACCGACTTATGACAGTGTGCACTCATGGCAACTTTTATAGTGCTGCCCCACTGGGAAATCAGGCCACCAGCACCATGACCTGATATCCCACTCAGTCAGATTATCCTGACACTGAGCTAACCAGTCCTTGCCCTATCCTATTAATGCCAAGCGCCAGGCTAGGAAGCAGCAAGTATCAATTTTTAAGTCATTGGTTTGACTCCACCAGGGTTCGAACCACATTCTACCTTCCAGACAGACGCAATTCTCCCAGTAATAGACAATGTTCGCAGGGCATGCGCAGTCTGCTGAAACTTGGGTTGCAGGTCAACTTTGAAAGCAAGTTGGTTGGTTGTTGGGGTTTTACGTCCTGGCACCACCTAAGGTCATATCAGTGTGCACAGAGTTGCCATTTAATGTAATGATTACTGAACCATTATGTGCACAAATAAAGAAATTAAACAAAAATGTGACCAGCAGCGTATGATTTTGCCCTGGCTTCTTGATCATAAATACAAACATACGTAGCTGCTAGAAACTGGAGTACTGAGTAACTCTAAATCTAGCTCGGTCTAAATCTAGAATAATCTAGCTTTTGAATTATCTAGACTTAAATGCATATTAATTATTATGTCAATTTTGCCAACAAGAACTTATTTCATTGGCCTGCATACAATGACTGCCATACCCTAATCATTCTATATGCTTGCTATGAGCCATCACAAATGAGGAGAACATGAACAAAATAAAAATATAAAACTGATCCCTAAAGTAACAATTAATCTAAATCTAAATCTAAACTTCTCTAGGCATAAATTAGGTGTGATGCTATAAACTATGAATTAAACAGGAACTGAATGGAAGACCATGTCTTTTAATCAATTTTGTATTCTGTTTTGCTGTAGTTATATGCCAGCTTCTATGGTTTGTAGGTATTGTCCAATTAATTGGTTCTGAAGTCCTACACACAGCGCTTTCAGAGGGTTGGTGGGTGGGTTGGTGGTGGACTGGTGGTGGAAATGGTATATTTGAGGTTTTAGCGATCCCTGCTTAATATGTTGGCGGTGTCGTTCTTTGATTGGGTAACGAGAATTGCTGACGTCATGTTTTCTGGAGTACTGCACACCAACTGCTCTGTATGTTTGTCAGCTCCGTCTACACAAATTCACTTTTTGGGGTCTTTTCTTTCCCTAGTTTATTGTTTTAAAGTTTGTTTTAATGCGTGGGATATATTGCATAGACTTAACCGTTATGGGCAGAATAAAAACACCCATCACCAAAAAAAAAATATATATATATATATACATTTAGTAACTACCTTGTTTATGTGGTGTTGGTCGCTTCTTTGGTAGTTTAAAGCGAATTAAATCAAAGGTCGTCATTAAAACTGACTTCATCATTAAAAATGAACACACGGTTGTCATGAAAACCAGAAACTATGTGTCTATTCAACCCAGGCACATTTGGATAATTATAATTTATGAAACTGCTTTGTTTGTCAAAAGTTTTCACTAAGTGGTTTGGAAGTAAACATTTTCCTTTCAAGGAAAGGGTCAAATCTTCAAGTGGACTTAATAATAGTTTTGAGAATTAAGCTGTCCTATTGGCTGGTCCACCCACACACCCACACCCAACCCACCCACCGCCCCTTCAAACTGACATTGGGAAACAGATTTCTAAATATAATAAAGACTGTAGTAGTTCTCAGTAACAAAGCCAATACCAAATAGCAGGTTGAGTCAGGGTAGAGAAACGTATTCTGTCAATTAAAAGTATTTGTACCTTAAACGCAGCTGACTATAATTTACAAAACCATATGTGGTCAGGTTCAATGCCGGTTTCCACATCACAGATTTAGAGAGAGAGAAAAACAGATTTAGAAAAGAAAATAGATTTAGAAAAGAAAAGCAACATAAAAGCTAGATACAGAAACAAAGGAGTGAATAATAGTGGTTTTATGCCACGTCAGCAACAAAGGCTTGTAAATGGTGAAAGATTGTTAGCGAGCATTTTTCACCTAGTCTTTTCAAGTTGCATAATCCGCTGTGGTAGAGTTTCTGTAATTAAAAAAAAAAGATAATTTTAATCTAATAATTAATATATATGTCTTAAATTAAAATGCTTAACTTAGGAGATATTTGAAATACAAACATGCTAAATTAATTTTGGCGTGCTCCTCAAAACTCTGATTCCATTGGATTCGGCAGTTCTATTAAATTGACTTAGTGTGTCATTCTATATAACAACAAAAATACTTAATAAGTGTACCTAGATCTAAGTTGGATATGTAGGTTCAAATCTAGATAACGCGTTTTTCTTTCGTAAATGTGGTGCTCTTTTCAGACTATATAACTTTAAGCCAACCTCTTTGCCACCAAATGGTTGACAATAAATTCACCTCTGTATTGTTTTTAAAAAAACACAAAACAACGGATAAGCATTGGAGGGGGCTGCAATATTGCATACATCCGGTACTCGATGCGTTTAATCCTAGTAAATCAAATTTTGACATGCATCGACCTGATACAGGCTTATAAGCCTAACAAAATCAGAAGCGGATGAGTATGAGTATGAGTAATAGTCATTAAATGTTGGTAGCCTACCAATAATTACGTTTAGATTAAAGGGTAATCAATTTCTGGCGGAAAAATGGTCACACTTTGATGTAAGAAGGAAACTGCTGTAAATATTCCACAAAACGTATTAAGTCCTGCTCTCTTTAGACATTCTTAAATCAGTTCGTGTTTCTTAAATCAGCTTGTGTACGCTTTCCCTTTCAAGCTCCTCCCTCACACAGTCAGAACATCAAACAAGGACCAGCATATGAACTGCCTAATATTTAAATCACAAACCAAAATAACTTACTTGTATACTGAATACACATTATATGATTGAGAAACGAAAGGGATTTGTTATCCTATACAGCAATACCGGTCTTCAGCGACTTCTGGGATAGACGAACCTCTGCCATGTGCGGACAATTTTTCAGCTTACAGTGTCTTTGTTTCATTTCAATGTCCCTCCAATGACAGGACACCTGCTAGGCGAGGACAATATTGATCTGTAGGCCGAATTGACCGTTGGAGACTGGTACCAAGTTATAATTTATATCAGGATGGGTACTGACTTGTGACAGTCCGAACTCATGGTGACTTTATAGTGCTGCCCCACTGGGAGACCAGACCACCGGCACCATGACCTGATATCCCACTCAATCAAATTATCCTGACACTGATCCAACCAGTCCTTGCCCTGTCCTAATAATGCTGAGCATCTGGCTAGGAGGTGATAAGTATCAATTTTGAAGTCATTGGTTTGACTCGATCATCGTTCGAACCCACAAACTCATGGGTTCGGATCCCCAGATCTCCCAAAACAAGAGACGGACGCTGAACTCATTTGGCCATCCCGTCTGGTCGTATTCGCAATGTGCTGGCGGATAACAGGATCAGTGGGATATGGGGTGGGGGGGGGGGGGGGGGGAGGGGGGGGGAGAGGGGCGGGAGAGGGCAAGGGGGAAGGGAGTGTGCGCGGAGGACAGGAAAGGGGGGGGGAGAGGGGAGGGGAGGGCAGGAGGGGTCGAGGAGGAAGGGAGAGGGAATGAGGGACGGGCATGGGGGGCAAGGGGAAACGGGCAAGGGGAACGGGAAAGGGGGAACGGGGGAACGGGGGAACGGAGGGATGGGGATGGGATGGGAAGGGAAGGAGATGGGGAAGGGGTGGAAGAGGGAAGGGATGGGGGGGAGAAAGGGGATGGGAAGGGGATGGGAAGGGGAGGGAAGCGGAGGGGAACGGGAGGGGAAGGGGAGGGGAACGGGGAGGGTGGGAAGGGATGGGAGGGGGTGGGAAGGGGAGGGGAGGGGGTGGGAAAGGGAGGGAAGGGGGGTGGAAGGGGAGGGGAACGGGAGGGGAAGCGGATGGAAGGGATGGAAGGGGAGGGGAAGGGATGGGAAGAGGGACGGTGGGGAAGGGTAGGGAAGGGGGGAAGGGGGACGGGGGGGAAGGGAGGGAAGGTGAGGGGACGGGGATGGGAGGGGATGGGAGAGGGATTGGGAAGGGGATGGGAAAGGGGAGGGGAAGGGGGGAAGGGAAGGGGGGAAGGAAGGGGAAGGGGAGGGAGGGGGTGGATGGGAAGGAAGGGGGTGGGAAGGGGATCGGAAGGGGAGGGGAAGGGGATCGGAAGGGGGTGGGAAGGGGAGGGGAAGGGGGAGGGGCGAAGAAAAGGGCAACGAGGGGGAATGGGTGCTGAGGGGATGGGCACGGGGCATCGGCCGCAGGGCTGCAGTGTTCCGCCACCAGCAACGTGATGGCGCCACTGAAGGTAACCCCGGTCACGTAAAGGGAATTTCAGCGTGACAATACAGAAATCACGTGGTCTCCAGTAGGAGGCGCCTGCTGCTCCATAGCTCTATTGCGCAATCCGGGTCAGCAACTCAATATGAGAAGGCCGAGGAACCAGTGCGAGACTCAATACGAGACGACCGGGGAACCAGTATGAAGAACTAATACGACAAGGCCGAGGAACCAGTATGATACTCAATGCGAGAAGACTGGGGAACCAGTAAAAAAACGAATACAAGAAGATGCGGGAACCAGTATGAGACCCAAAGGAAAGCTTATTTTATTTAACGATGCCTCTAGAGCACATTGATTTTTATCATCTGCTATTGGAAGTCAAACATATGGTCATTCTGACATATTTCTTTGGAGGAAACCTGCTGCCGCCACATAGGCTACTCTTTCCGCAAAGTAGCAAGGGGTCTTTTATATATACTTTCTCACAGACAGGACAACACATACCACACACAGCCTTTGATGAGCAGTACGAGACCCAATACCAGAAGGCTGAGAAACCAATCTGAAGGCCGGCAACCTGTCTAACACTCAATGCGAGAAGGCCTGGGAACGAGTCTGAAACCAGCAACCAGCGACTATAACAGTCACCTTTGAAGTAGATCTTAGTAACAAAATAACATCACTATAGGTGAATTTCACAATATATGTAAAGAAATAAGATGTTACTTTATTTAGCGTGCGGTCTACCGCTAGTGTACGCATTACATCAATGAACACCCACATCAGTATCCTCTTCAAATTGAAAGTTGGGGCTAGGGTTAAAATGCAGGTGGACTGCACACTAAAGTGACACCAGAAATAACTTTTATTTTAATTGACTAATTCTTTCATTTTGGCTGCGTTGTTGTTTGTACAGTGCAAAATTGAATGGTTGAGTTGATAGTGTGACTTCCCCCAACTCTAAACCCAGAGGCTGTGGGGTAGAGTGTGCGATACAAAAAGGCTCTATTCAACGTTGGTGGTGTAGTAAAGGTATTGTACAAGAACCACATACAGCTAAGATTCCATATATGCGGTATGCGACATGTCATTCGCATTCGCATTCACATTCACATTTGTACCAATAGGTCCAGTGAGCGATTCACTTTGGCACATTCGCATTCGCATCTGGACATACAGAAGCGCCACTGTTTGCTTCCATGTTTTTCCATCTTTTGTCACATTCACATTCGCATTTGCATACCGCATACTACGTATATGGAATCTTAGTTTTAGGCGTTATAATGGGGTTGGTGCTCTCATCGCCCCCACACCCCCATGCCCCACCCCTACACATCCTTCCTCCAGACCGTCACTGCTGGTTGGTCACAGCACACTATCAGACCAAGACGGCTGGAGGCACCTGGCGGCTTCCTCATGCATCACTCACCTTCAGAGCCCACTACAGACTAACCTGACAACGACAACGCGCTGCACCCTCAGCAATCGATGTGTGTGTGTGGTTCTTTCTAAACAAACTATTATTGGGCATTTGGGCAATATGAAACTGTTTTTGTGTCCCTATTAAAGTTACATACTCCGATGGTTTTATATTTCAGCATTATTTAATATCTATATATATAAGCATTATAATGTAAATATATATATAAGATCGATAATTATGATGTATTTGACTTTAAATTGGATTGTGTTTTATCATAATTTTTATCATGGTTAATTTAGAGAATTGAAGTGAAGACATGCAAAATAAGTCAATTCAGTGTGTACACCGGAATGCTGATAACCCTAGGCCTGTAGCAACTAGTAGCAGTGACAAGTTCTATTTGATTGACTTAGTATTCTTTTAATGCAACAATACATGTTTAATGAGTGCACCGGTATCGAATTTGGATATGTAGCACCCAATCGAGGAAAGTGTTTTTGTTCGTACAACGCTCTGCTTTCATCAGCTTTAAACGGACCCGGTATAGGCTGCTGAGACTCATACCGTACTCAGACAAATGCTCTCCAAGCCTACCTTTGCAGGTTTTCAGTTTATGCAACTGTATACGTGGGTGGAGAGTGCTGAAATTGGTTGCTCCTGTTGTGTTGTAGTTAATCCAGCAGCACTGACAAGGCTTTTAGACAACCATATAGACAAATGTTAGAATTTGCAATATAAAATGCTAAATATAAAGTTCAAATATTTATTTCTCATAACCAGCTACTTTTTGTGTGAATAATTGAGTAAATCATGTCGATTAATAGACTTTAAAAGTTGAATTGAGAGCTTTCTGTAGCTGCCATCTTGGTGGTTGCCATGGATTCCCCTGTGTGTGGGGAACCACTCTAGGTCATGTGATGAGGGAATCCCACCTATGATGTCATTCATACATCACATACCTCAATCCTCTCCTCCCACATGTTCAGTTGCATGAACTGAAAAAAAAACTAAACAAAGGTATGTTTGGAGAGCTTTTGATGCTGGATTCGTTTGTATCTGGGTGAGGTATACCCGGCGACTTTAAGGGGCTGGAGGCTTAAGCCCCAGTCACACTACAGCTTGCGACCACTTTGCGACCACTTTAGACCAAAGAACCGACAGTCACCAGTGATGCCCAGACGTCAGCAACTGTTGTTTTGATCACAAGGACGTCACTGGTGGGTGTTGGTTCTTTGGTCTGAGGTGGTCGCAAAGTGGTCGCAAGCTGTAGTGTAACAGGGGTATTACAGATACCAGGACTGTAACACATTGGACTATCGCGATGACCCCCTACCTCCAGCACCCCTTCCTGCCCTCCCTGCATCCCCCATGATGATACCGGGTATTGCGCAGCTGACAAGACGAGACTGTTGCTCCAGGAATGTTTTCTGAGCCTCGTAAAATTAGACCTGTCAGTTGTAAGCATTACGCAATTATTGTTGGTTGTTGGAGATTTACGTCCTGGCAACAACTAAGGTCAAATCAGGACGGGTACCGACTTCTGACAGTGCACAAGCATGGCTTATTTATAGTGTTGTCCCACTAGGAGACCAGGCCACCAGCACCATGACCTGATATCCCACTCAGTCACATTATCCTGACACTGAGCCAACCAGTCCTTGCCCTATCCTAATAATGCCGATCAATTTTTATGTCATTGGTTTGACTCGACCATGGTTCGAGCCCGTGGGTTCGAATCCCGCGATCTACCAAAACAGGAGACGGACCCTCTACTCTTTCTGCCATCCGGTCTGGTCACGGAGATCTTGTCTCACATGGGGTTTGTGAACGGAGTGTCTCTAAGGTGAACCCAAATAATGAGCGAATCCAGCGAGCGGGCCCCACCTATACCTCCTGCTCGTCATCTGACTGCTTTGACCAGATGGGATGGCCGAGTTCGGTTTCCGGTCAAGTCAAACAAATGACTTATAAAAATGCATACTTTAGCTTCCTAACCTGGTGTTCGACATTAATAGGATAGGGCAAGTACTGGTTAGCTCAGTGTCAGGATAATGTGACCTTGTGAGATATCCGGTCATGGTGCCAGCAGCCTGATTTCCCAGTGGGACAACACTATAAAGTCACCATGAGTGCACACTGTCACAAGTCGGTACCCAAACCCATCCTGATATGACCTTAGATGTTGCCAGGATGGCAAAACTCCAACAACCAACCAACCATTGAATCAATCCCCAGCCGAGTCAAGCCAAAGACTTCTAAAATTAATAATTGTCACTATCAATATCATGTCTGGTGCTTGGAATTGCTCCAGTAGGGCAACAACTGTTTGCGCACAGTGTCATGATGACGTGACTGAGTGGGATATTGGACCATGGTGCCATGGTGCCATTGCAATATGGTATCTAGGTTGGGCAGTTCTATGAATCCGCCATGAGTTTCCATTGTCTGAAGTACGTGAGCATCCCGATATGAGCTATGTGTAACCTAAGTAACTATGTATGATCCATCACCTTTATTATCTTTATAAACAATTATGTCCATGACATATCTGTATGTTTCCCATGTAATTTCCTAACTTGTCGTTTATATTAATGTCATTGTCAAACTATCAAATTGCTTAGATACGTTAATACTTACCTAATGTTGGTTTTGGAATATGCATTTGAGTGTACATGTAGGAAGGTTACCCCATAGAGGGATGCCAATCAAAAACGACTTACCATATTTTATGGTAAATTAAAATTATATTCAAAAACATGCTTCGAGGACATAACACCCCAATAAGCCAGGCAAGTTGACTATTTGGACTTACTGGCCCTACCTAACCTGATGGGTGTGCACACATTGACTGGATGTAGATAAGGCCGGGGTCGAGAGGCATTCCGAGAGGCCTAGGTGATAAGGTTTTGTTATGCTGGTGCATGAGTCACAGATTACAGACTGAGGGTCATTAACCAGCCCAAGTTCTATCACAGATTACTGACGAAGGTCCTTACCCAGGCCTGTTCAATCATAGTTTAGTCACAGATTACAGATGAAGGTCCTTAGCCAGCCCTGTTCTATCATAGTTTAGTCACACATTATAGATGAGTCTAGTCACAGATTACAGACGAGAGCCCTTAACCAGGCCTGTTCTATCATAGTTTAGTCACACATTACAGACAAGAGTCCCTAACCAGGCCTGTTCTCCCATAGTTTAGTCGCAACTTACAGATGATGGTCCTTAACCAATCCTGTTCTGTCATAGTTTAGTCACAGATTACAGATGAGAGTCCTTAACCAGGCCTGTTCTGTCATAGTTTAGTCACACATTACAGACAAGAGTCCCTAACCAGGCCTGTTCTATCATAGTTTAGTCACAAATTACAGATGAGGGTTCTTAACCAGGCATGTTCTATCATAGTTTAGTCTCAAATTACAAACAAGGGTCCTTAACCAGGCCTGTTCTATCATAGTTTAGTCTCAAATCACAAACGAGGGTCCTTAACCAGGCCTGTTCTATCATAGTTTAGTCTCAAATTACAAATGAGGGTCCTTAACCAGGCCTGTTCTATCATAGTTTAGTCACAAATTACAGACAAGAGTCTGTAACCAGCTCCGTTCTCACATAGTTTAGTCGCAAATTACACACAAAGGTTCTTAACCAGGCCTCTTCTATCATAGTGAAGTTGGTGAGACAATTCTTTGTCTCCTTTGATTAACAGTGCGTCTGAGGCGCTTCTCCTGTACCACGTGACCCCACAAGTCCCTCGACCACCCTCCCTCCAGTCTTCTGAATAGACCCGTCAGTGACCAGAGCCAATTTACCTCACAGTCACGAGGCGTTGTTTGATGGGCCTGCAAATGCATCGAAAGCTGGTCTTCATTTTGGCCACAACCAGTGGTCCACAACTGGTTCATCAAAAGCTGTGGTATGTGCTCTCCTGTCCGTGGGAAAGTGCACATAAAAGACCCCATGTTGCTTATCGGAAAAGGTAGCATATGTGTCGGCAGCAGGTTCCCTGTGCAGAAATATATGACCATATGTTTGACGTCCAGTAACTGACGAAAAATATCCATGTGGTCTACAGACGTCGTTAAATGAAACAAGATGTACTTCATTTTGACCAATACATGCTAGAGACGCGATAAGGCATTAAACCCTCATTTAATACATACACCTATACAAAAGATACACTACTTCGTAAAATTAATATTTGCATATTATCCATTATGTAAATCTTAATTATTGCTTAGTTATATTAATTGCACGAACATTAGACCAGTGTATACGGGGTGGTGCGTTCTGACCGGACCCAATACGTGACTTTGACCCCCATAGATGGGCAAAAAAGAAGGCTAAACTTACACATTCACGTCGTCACTTCAGCCACGAATCATTCACTCCCTCCCCCACCCACTCCCAACCCCACCCACCAACTCCCTCCCCCACCCACTCACTCCCTCCCCCACCCACTCACTCCCTCCCCCACCAACTCACCCCCGCCGCTACCCACTCACTCCCGCAGTTCCGTTGGCGCCCGCTAGGAGGTTGCCCCTGGCTGTTACCACAATTGTAAATCGCAAACCCCCGTCCCACCCCACCCCAACCACCCCACCCCACCTCACCCCTGCTGCCTCCACTCCCCCACCCAACCCCACCCCCACCCCCACCTCACCCCTACTGCCTCCACCCTACCACCCCTTCCCCACCGTACCACGCCACCCCACCCACACCCCCGCCCCCACCATACCACCCATTCCCCAACCCCACCCTACCCCGCCTCACCCCTACTTCCTCCTCCCCTACCACCACACCTCACCCCCTAACCCCACCCCACCCCACCCTTGAGTTCAGTCTGCTGTGTTATAGTGCTGACCCACTGCGAGATAAGACCACCAACACCATGACCTGATATCCCACTCAGTCAAATTATCCTGACACTGCGCCGACCAGACCTTGCCCTATCCTAATAATGATGAGCGCCTAGCTAGGAACTGACAAGTATCAATTTTAAAGAAATTGCTTTGACTCGACCAGGATTCAAACCCATGGCTTCGAATCCCACGATCTACCAAAAGCCCCTCACAGTGCACCAAGTACTTGCATTCGATATTTCACCACTACCATGAGGACCCAGTGGTCATTGTGAGATTATTATTTAATATTATATATTATATATTTGAGGTAGGTACATATTGTAAATATACCTCAAATAAACTGATATCGTGGCTAGAGCGATAATTTGTCGGCGATCGTGGTTCTACCGAGTTCATGTCAAAGTGTCGCCTAGTGTGAGGCGGCCTTGAAGCATCACAACACTCATCCATGTCGTCGCGCCACATAACCCTGCCCAAGCCTGATGCCGCCTACTTGCCTGCCTTACTGCCAGATGGCGCCACTGCCATAGCTTACCTCATCACCCCCTGCCCCCCCCCCCTCCCCCCGTTTTACAGTTACCCCATCATCTCACCCCGTGGTGCGCACACTCCCCGTGACTGAGTGACACTATAGAGGGAGTGCGCGTGACGTCATCACTCAGCAGTCAGTGGTCAGCGGCCAGCCATTTTGAATTACGAGCACCCTCCCTAGCCATGTTGTGAATGCATGCAGATGCAGTAAAACAGAGTTTTCTTGTGTTCTGGGAGGTGCTGTGCAGCTTACATCCAATGTGTTTACTTACAGCACTTTAGCAACAACTTCTGAGGCCAAACTGCTCAAAACAGTGACAAATAAACCAGCAAATAAGTAAATAAGCACAGTGTAGGCAGTTGCAAGCCTTCTGTATGTAATCCAATATGGCCACCGAAAGTTGTCTTGTGACGTCAGTACACCCCCTCTATACGTCCTGGAAACATCCGGGGTCATATGAGGACGGGTACCATCGACGGATGACTCATGGCGACTTTATACTTATAGTGCTGCCCGATTGGGATTAGCACATCTGCGGCACCATGACATAATTTCCTACTGTGTAATAGTATGCCGACACTGAACCACCAGTACTTTCACTATCAAAGCCACCGGACGCGGTGGGCAAATCGGTAGAGCGTGGGCCTCGGAAGGTTGGGTGTTCAGTTGCTTGCTTGCTTGTGGGGTTGTTCGTAACCTTATGACGGTTACCGGCTGCAGAACTGCAGCAATATAGAAAGGCACTGATGAATCAGTCCAATCTTTGGTTGAAGAATAATCTTCAGTAGTGATGGTTGTAGAAGCTGGGCGATGTCTTTACAACATTCAAAACAGCGAAGTGTTGGGGCGGCACCGAATCTCCGGTCCGGCGGTAGCAGAGCACTCGTATCCAGTCAACAGCAGCGAGGGTTTAGGAGAAAGGGACGGGCAAAGGGGGGTACAGTGGTTCCATCAACGAGAACAAGAGAGAGAAAATAAGGTACAGGGCCCCACCCAAGCACACAACTCCCCTGGTCAAGAGGAGAAGTATGCCTGGGAGAAATAGAAAGGGTAGAGTCTAGGAAAGAGAAATGAGGAGAGTTAAGTCAAAGGACCGTATCTATTTGCTCTATGGTGACCAACCAGCGAGCTAAAGACATGGACAGAGGTAAGAGTAGAAAGTGAAATGCTGGCGGGCTCCCTCTCCTGGAACTCTTTTCAGACATATCAAGGGGAGCAAGGCCAGTGTAGAGGAGATAGAAAGAGGTGTGGATGAAATGCGGTCTGGATAGCAAGTCCTGGTGTTCGGTTATCCGGTAGTGTTAATTTATACTTGTCGCTTCCTAGCCTGGTGCTCTGCTTTAAATAATAGGATAGAGCAAGGACTGGTTTGCTCAGTGTCAGGATAATGTGACTGAGTGGGATATCGGGTCATACTGCCAGCATCCTGATTTCCCAGTGGGGCAACACTATAAAGTCGCCATGAACGCCCACTGTCACAAGTCGGTACCTGTCCTTAGATGTTGCCAGGAACTAAAACTCCAACAACCAACCAACCAACTATATTAAAGCCATGCCGAATGCAGGGGGAAGGTAGCGACAACTGTTAATCGGTGTTTGATTCGACTCGGCCGGGGCTCGACCCCTTGGTAGGCGGGCGCTCTACCCACTCAACCATCTCGCTAGGTCCCAGAATCAGGCAGCTGCTGGTTTCCGTCCACACAGGACGCGGACACATGGAGCCCTGATGGTGACAGCCTGCAGTTGTACACACCTCGCACTCAACACGGACAGGTCAATAATAACCCGGCCACACTCGTCATACCCCGGTGTAACGATTTCAATTTCCCCCCTTTCCAAGTTTCCCCCGGGAATCTGAAAACGTTTTTAATTTCCCTCCAGTGAAATTGAAAACGTTTTCAGATTCCTGGGAGGGAAATTAAAAACGGTTTTCAGATTCCTCCCCCTATTTTCAAATTCCCCCCTCCGTGAATTTGAAAACCAAACAACCACACTAACTATGTTATATACAGTGATTCGTTCTCTTGCCTCCTGGCTGTTGCTGGACTGAAAACGAATCACCCTATTCTAGCAACGGTCATTTATAAAATGAACCAACTGACAATGGATGGGTATCACATCCACCTGTGCTGGGTGGCTGGCCATGCCGGCATACAAGGAAACGAACGAGCTGATCGGGCTGCAAAGAAGGCACTGAACTGTGATCTTGAACTGTGTCTGATCCCTCACTCTGATCTGAAACCACTAATAGCCACCCACATAAAATCCAACTGGCAACATGAGTGGGATGAAAACATTAATAAACTTAAAGAAATTGAACCATCTGTGGGAAAGCCACCACAGACTCATGCGGGAGGTCGGCGGGACCAAGTGGTCCTTAGCCGCTGCCGTATTGGCTACTCGTGGCTTACACATGCTTTTCTGCTCAAGGGGGAACCTCCCCCTGAATGTATTGGGTGTCAGTCCCCGCTGACACTCAAACACATTTTACTAAGTTGCGTTGGTTTTTTGGCCCTGCGCCAACAGTTCTACACTGCAGACAGTATGCATGACCTATTTACTATGGTAAAACAGGAAAACATTTTAGCCTTTTTGAGGGCAGCTCGACTGTACCACCTCATATAGTTTACTAAATAGATTCTATCAATTATTAATCAAACTTTTCTTTTTCTATGGGAATTTGTTTCCCTTGACCACAAATATATGATTGTGAGCTTTCTAATTTAATGAGTGTCTATTGGCACATAATTGATTGTCTGCTTTTACATGTAAAAGCGATGGTTTGAACAAAAAACAAACATTTCTCGCCGTGCATATGGCCTATGCTGCTGACACGGCGTAAAGCAACCACCAATCAATCAACCGGGAATTTAAAATTGTCTAAAAAACTTTTAAAAAACGTTTTAAAATTCAGACCCATAATATTTTTTTTTCTTAGTCATCTTGGAGACTTTTTGTGTCATTTGGGGTGAAATATGTTCTGTTGTACTAGTAATAATTTCCATTATGCTATTTATTCTCTGTGTATTATTATATTTGTCATGAAAAATATAAAACAATAACAAAAATAAAGAAAATTCCCCTAATTGGGGGGGGGGGGGGAAGTTAAAACGAGGGAGGGAAAACGAAAACGTTTTCAAATTCATCCCTGGGGGAACTTCAATCAGGGGGGAATTTGAAATCTTTACACCCAGCAACAGCCCAGCGTCCCAGCAACCGACCACACGGACACATGGACACACGGGCACACAAACACACGGGCACATGGATAAACGGTCATACACAGACAGACAGATACACACACATGAACAGACAGACATACACGGACAGACATAGGCACAGACACATATATACACAGATACACTTGGTCACACGGACACAGAAATATACACAGAGACACACGATCACAGACATACACATGGTCAGACGGACCTACAGACATGGTCACACACAGACACACGGTCACACACAGACACACACGGACACATTCATTGCACACCAACATACGGTCACATACAGATACACACAGACACACACATACACACTCGGACGCGCACACGGACACACACACACGGACACACATATGGACACACACAGAGACACCGGCACACACAGACACACACACGGACACATTCATTGCACACCAACGTACGGTCACATACAGATACACACAGAAACACACATACACACTCAGACACACACACGGACACAGACACATGGACACACACAGAAACACATGGACACACACACGGACACACACGGACACACACACGGTCACACACAGACACACGGGCACACACAGACACACACATGGACACATTCATTGCACACCAATGTACGGTCACATACAGATACACACAGAAACACACATACACACTCAGACACACACACGAACACACACAGGGACACACACACGGACACACACAGAGACACACGGACACACACACGGACACACACGGACACACACGGACACACACGGACACACAGACGGACACACAGACGGACACATACACGGACACACACACAGTCACACACAGACACACGGGCACACAGACACACACGGACACATTCATTGCACACCAACGTACGGTCACATCCAGATACACACAGAAACACACTTACACACTCAGACACACACCGACACACACAGGGGACACACACGGACACACACATACACACACGGACACACACGGTGATGCACAGAGACACACAGACACACAGACACACACACGGACACATTCATTGCACACCAAAGTACGGTCACATACAGATATACACATACACACACATACACACTCAGACACACACACAGACACACACACGGACACACACATGGACACACGGACACACACATGGTCACACACAGACACACGGGCACACACAGACACACACGGACACATTCATTGCACACCAATGTACGGTCACACAGACACACACATACACACTCAGACACACACACACATGGTCACACACAGACACATGGGCACACACAGACACACATACATGGACACATTCATTGCACACCAATGTACGGTCACATACAGATACACACAGACACACACATACACACTCAGACACACACACGGACACACAGACACACACAGACACACATGGACACATACAGACACACATGGACGCACAGGGACATACACATACACACATACACACATGGACACACACAGACACACACGGACACACACGGACACACACAGCCACACACGGATACTCAGACAGGCGAGCAGCCCCTGGAGGAGTGGTTACGGGGTCAGCGCCTCAGTACCTACCGGTGTGGTGGTTTCAGCGGGTTCCCGTGCTCAGAGGTGTCCCTCGCTTCTGCGCTGCTTCTGCGCATGCGCGGATTTCGCATCAACTCGGGTCACCTGAGCCACTTATTGGCGCATGCGCACATCCTACAAACTCGGGTCGAATAATCGAATACGCTTCTCCGCGCTCGGGTGGACAATCTTTTTTTAATTTCTTTTATGACCGATAAAAATACAGCAAAATAGGATTTAAAGTATTTTATGATGGCCCAGTTTACCTCTATTTCCATTTAATTAATCTAAGTTATTCTTTTTTTGCACATGGCACGTGTATTTGTCGACTCCACTCGCCGTGTTCTATTTGAATTTCTGACGACTGGAATGACCCGAGTCGCCCGGGTAGTGTTAATCGATTACGGCCATCCTTATTAGATTCTGACGCATGCGCAGAAGCGAGGGACACCTCTGAGCACGGGAACCCGCTGAAACCACCACACCGGGGTGGGCTGCATCCAGCAGGCCTCCACTGCACGGCCCGTAACCTGGTAACTCCTCCACGCTCCTTCCCGCCACTATTGATACTCGCCCGCACCGACAGCCAGCGTTCAGCACGGGGAGCGCGTGGCACGGCTTCATACATACGGCCCCAGGCCCGACATCGGGGTGGTGTGTGTGTGCAGGTGGAGCGTGACGCGCCCGGCCCGGGGGAGGGAGGAGGTGGACCAGGGGGGGCAAATGTTTTCTTGTTTTACTTTCATGAAAAGGTTGTGCATGCTGCTTGCAGTGTAAAACTGTTGGCACAGGGCCAAGACATCGACACAACTTAAAGCTGCATAGTCCGATGAAATATCAAATTTTCAAAACCAAACCAATTATCTAGATTTGATTTTACATACCTCACTTAGATACTGATGCACTTATTAAGCATTTGTTTCTGCATAGAAGGCAATACTGGGTCAATTTAACAGAACCTGTTGCTGCAGAAGTCTATGGCATGAGAGTTTTGGCAAGCTTGCCAAAACTAATTTTCCATCATTGCGCTCAGAATATCTCAAAAGTTTACCATTTAAAATAAAGTAACTTTAAACTAATGTAAAGTAGATACCTTAACAACTTTAATGGGATCCCCATCAAGGGTCAGCTCCGGTTCTGCATGCACTCTATGCAGCAGGCAGAAGTGCATGCAGACCATTGACGAATCCTGTTGATGCTTAATTGTAGTTGTCTCTCAATGACATTCATATTAACACTGCTGTAATATAAAAAAAGTCATCCACAATACTGTTGACCTTGACCAGGAATAGGGTCACAGTGAATATGCTACCTTGGGGCATTCTTAGTTCCTGTCACTGTAGGTTGGAATAAGTAGTCTTGACGCGGACGCGAAAATGCCTGAATGCTAGAAAATTCTTGATGAAAATCAGAAGGTGGCTGCGAAGGCCGATCGCATGGAGGTCCTCCATGATGCCAAGCTGCCATGCTGTGTCATAGGCCTTTTCGAGGTCGAAAAAGAGAGCAACAATGTGCTCCTTCTTAAAGTTGCATAGTGCAATGGTTTTGAGTTTCTGACATTTTCTGAGATAAACATATTAGGTTGTTCATTATGATCTACCTTACTTTAGTTTGAAGTAACTTTTATTTTAAATTGCTAACCTTTTTTTTTTTTTTTTGGTCCATTAGTTGTTTAAGCAGGGGAAATTTCAGTCATGGATGACTGGTCTTCCTCATTCCACTGCTGGTGGATAGAAAGCCCGAGCCAACACTTTTACCGACCCAAGGGATTTTTAACCTCCCACACCACATAGACATGGTATGAGAGCAACCGGCCTTTGATGACACTGTAAGTTATACACAGCGGTGGAAATCCAAATTGGCAGAGCTGGGGGCACGGGGAATCGAACCGCCAACCCTCAGATTAGGAGTCTGACCTAGAAAAAAGTCAGACACTCTAACCACTCTGCCACAGAGAACGCCACCCGTGAGATATTTGAAATGGAAACATGCTAAATTAATGTTGGCAAGCTTGCCATAGCTCTAACACCATAGGCTTCTGCAGTAACAGGTTCTATTAATTGACTCAGTATCCCCTTATATGTGACGGCAAATGTTTAATAAGTGCACCAGCATCTAAGTTAGATATGTAGAATCAATTCTAGATTATTATTTTGGTCTTGACAATTTTATGTTTTCATCGGACTATGTAGCTTTAAGGAAGGCATCCCTCATGAAGGTTTCCATGCGAACCAAATGGTCGAGGGTGCTGCGGCCTCGTCTGAAGCCACATTGGAGGTTGGACAGGTGGTGTCCTGACTCCAGTAGCAAGACGGGGCAGTTATTTGCCATATGCTCCATGGTTTTACAGATACGGTGCAACATATCGTGTGTAAGTGTTGGCTACAGGGTGTGTGTTGTGTGAGTGTGCGGTGTATGGGTGTAACAGTGTGCATGTGTTGTATGTGAGTGTTGGCTACAGCGTGTGTGTTGTGTGAGTGTGTGGTGTGTGGGTGTAACAGTGTGCACATGTCGTGTGTGAGTGTTGGCTACAGGGTGTGTGTTGTGTGAGTGTGCGGTGTATGGGTGTAACAGTGTGCACATGTTGTATGTGAGTGTTGGCTACAGGGTGTGTGTTGTGTGAGTGTGCAGTGTATGGGTGTAACAGTGTGCATGTGTTGTATGTGAGTGTTGGCTACAGCGTGTGTGTTGTGTGAGTGTGTGGTGTGTGGGTGTAACAGTGTGCACATGTCGTGTGTGAGTGTTGGCTACAGGGTGTGTGTTGTGTGAGTGTGTGGCGTGTGGGTGTAACAGTGTGCACATGTTGTGTGTGAGTGTTGGCTACAGTGTGTGTGTTGTGTGAGTGTGTGGTGTGTGGGTGTAACAGTGTGCACATGTTGTATGTGAGTGTTGGCTACAGGGTGTGTGTTGTGTGAGTGTGTGGTGTGTGGGTGTAACAGTGTACACATGTCGTGTGTGAGTGTTGGCTACAGGGTGTGTGTTGTGTGAGTGTGCAGTGTATGGGTGTAACAGTGTGCACATGTTGTATGTGAGTGTTGGCTACAGCGTGTGGTTGTGTGAGTGTGCAGTGTATGGGTGTAACAGTGTGCACATGTTGTATGTGAGTGTTGGCTACAGGGTGTGTGTTGTGTGAGTGTGTGGTGTGTGGGTGTAACAGTGTGCACATGTCGTGTGTGAGTGTTGGCTACAGGGTGTGTGTTGTGTGAGTGTGCAGTGTGTGGGTGTAACAGTGTGCACATGTTGTATGTGAGTGTTGGCTATAGGGTGTGTGTTGTGTGAGTGTGCAGTGTATGGGTGTAACAGTGTGCACATGTTGTATGTGAGTGTTGGCTACAGCGTGTGTGTTGTGTGAGTGTGCAGTGTATGGGTGTAACAGTGTGCACATGTTGTATGTGAGTGTTGGCTACAGGGTGTGTGTTGTGTGAGTGTGTGGTGTGTGGGTGTAACAGTGTGCACATGTCGTGTGTGAGTGTTGGCTACAGGGTGTGTGTTGTGTGAGTGTGCAGTGTGTGGGTGTAACAGTGTGCACATGTTGTATGTGAGTGTTGGCTACAGGGTGGGTGTTGTGTGAGTGTGCAGTGTATGGGTGTAACAGTGTGCACATGTTGTATGTGAGTGTTGGCTACAGGGTGTGTGTTGTGTGAGTGTGCAGTGTATGGGTGTAACAGTGTGCACATGTTGTATGTGAGTGTTGGCTACAGGGTGTGTGTTGTGTGAGTGTGTGGTGTGTGGGTGTAACAGTGTGCACATGTCGTGTGTGAGTGTTGGCTACAGGGTGTGTGTTGTGTGAGTGTGCAGTGTGTGGGTGTAACAGTGTGCACATGTTGTATGTGAGTGTTGGCTACAGGGTGTGTGTTGTGTGAGTGTCCGGTGTGTGGGTGTAACAGTGTGCACATGTTGTATGTGAGTGTTGGCTACAGGGTGTGTGTTGTGTGAGTGTGCAGTGTATGGGTGTAACAGTGTGCACATGTTGTATGTGAGTGTTGGCTACAGGGTGTGTGTTGTGTGAGTGTGTGGTGTGTGGGTGTAACAGTGTGCACATGTCGTGTGTGAGTGTTGGCTGCAGGGTGTGTGTTGTGTGAGTGTGCAGAGTGTGGGTGTAACAGTGTGCATGTGTTGTATGTGAGTGTTGGCTACAGGGTGTGTGTTGTATGAGTGTGTGGTGTGTGGGTGTGACAGTGTGCACATGTCTTGTGTAAGTGTTGGCTACAGGGTGTGTGTTGTGTGAGTGTCCGGTGTGTGGGTGTAACAGTGTGCACATGTTGTATGTGAGTGTTGGCTACAGGGTGTGTGTTGTGTGAGTGTGCGGTGTATGGGTGTAACAGTGTGCATGTGTTGTATGTGAGTGTTGAATACAGGGTGTGTGTTGTGTGAGTGTGCGCAGTGTGTTGTTACAGTGAATGTGTTGTGTTGCTACAGTGTGTGTACTGTGTTGTTAGAGTGTGTGTAGTGTATTGTCAAAGTGAATGCAGTGTGGTATTACAGGGTGAGTAATGTGTTGGTAGAGTGTGTGTAATTCACTACACGAGACACAACACGATATATGTATATTTGGAACAGATTTATTTATCTGAAACAATTAAAAAGGTAGCTCAAGGAGCAGCAAACTCGTGGTGGCGACAGTGGCCCTCGTTCATGATCGAAGCATGCACAAGTCTAGTGAAACATCATGTATAGATATATATATGTCAAACATAGGCGAATTGGCCTCTAGTCTCGGAAGACAGTATTACACTCAGTTTTATAGTTCCTTGTAGTTTCGAATCTGGAATATAAGCATAGTCTCGTAACATATCGTAAACAGTAATCAAACGATCGGACCGCCTCGGCAGCGCTCAACCCCACAGCGATAAGGGTGGGTAGGTGGGAGTTTTTTCCCCACGTCTTACTCCAGTGGCGGGCCGGCGGACTATGACACGCGTGCTAGCGACTGATACGCCGCCCTGGTGTCTCGTGAGTGAATTAGGGATGTTAGCTAGCCAACATCACCAATTCACTACACGAGACACAACACGATATATGTATATTTGGAACAGATTTATTTATCTGAAACAATTAAAAAGGTAGCTCAAGGAGCAGCAAACTCGTGGTGGCGACAGTGGCCCTCGTTCATGATCGAAGCATGCACAAGTCTAGTGAAACATCATGTATAGATATATATATGTCAAACATAGGCGAATTGGCCTCTAGTCTCGGAAGACAGTATTACACTCAGTTTTATAGTTCCTTGTAGTTTCGAATCTGGAATATAAGCATAGTCTCGTAACATATCGTAAACAGTAATCAAACGATCGGACCGCCTCGGCAGCGCTCAACCCAACAATCTTCCGAGCGCTGCCGGAGCAACACTGACATGAAGGGCCCCTAGGTATGCATTTACGGAGGCACTACGCCAGGTGCCAGCGGCCATTATCGTGTCAAGCGTCAAACCTTCGCCTTGACAGGCCTGAGCGGCACCTCTTCGAAGCCCATGGAGAGTAAACCCGGTGTCTCTGCCTAGAGCCATGAAGGAGGCCATAGTGAGGGCCCGTTTCAGGACCGGAAGGGACAACGGAAGACCTGACGGCAGCATGAATGCAGGAGCACTAGGGTATGCAGGTGTTATCGCGTATCTTTCCCAGGCTCTGACTGGGCAACACACGGATCGCGGGAGAGCAGGGAGCCGAAACATTATAGGCGGGGCAGAGGCGGGCCGGGTTTTGGTGGATCTCAGTACTACCGTTAGGCTATTCCCGTCCACAAAAATATCCTTGTGCCTTAAGACATGCGTCATAGTGTTTGGCTCAACAGTCGCGGGAACCAGATTCCCCTGTCTCACGAAGGTAAAGTAGCCTATTATGAGGGCTGCAATGATAACGTTAGGAGTTGGCGTTAAGCTCAGCAGGTATTCTATTATCGCCTTGAATTCGGAGGGAGGGATCGGGGTAGCTCTCGTAACTGTGTGGGAGCTAGTTTTAAATATACCTGATTTATATAGTTTAATCTCAGGAGCGTCAAAAGCAGTTGCGCACCCAGGGCCTGCAGCTACCCAAAGTTTTACTGAAGAAAAATAGTTCATGATAGCACCAGGTGATTTAAGGCGGTCATTTAGGAACATGAGAAACGACAATAGCACATATACCGAGGGGTTGTGGCAATCTATAGCATGCTGCGTGCAGAAGTCTATATAGAGTTTGACATGGGCGGCCTTGTTCTTCCACGTGCGCGGTGCCAGGGCGAGGACATAGCTGTCCAGCAGCCTCTGATGGTGCACTATCGAGAATCCTGGAAGATAGAGCCAAAAAATTACTATCTTCCGAATCTAACTATCATAGTTTGCATTTCAAAATGTTAAGGGATATCAATGGACTAATTTCTTGCAGGCCTCGAGTTTTACACATATTCATGGCTGACAGTCTACGGGTTTTATCATGTGGGGCCCTGCTGAGAGCGTCTGCAAACACGAGCTCTTTACCTGGCTTATGTACGATGACAAGTTCGCAATTTCTAGAAGCTGCGATCAACCATAGTTGTCTCGCACATGCGCAGAGAATTTTATCTTTACCACGCCCCGAGTCTAGAACTTGTTGTGAGGCAATATTGTCGGTATTAACAACTATGGTGAATTCATGTGGGTTCGAAGGGAGCAGATTAGTCACAGCATGTACGAGATTAAGTGCCTCAAGTTGTGTAATTAGTAGGCTTTGTTCACATAATTCCGAATCGTATTCAACGCTGAAGTAGTGCGTGGGGGAGAAGGCCCCACCCGCCTTCAGTGTTGAGTCGCACTCAATAACCCATTCCTCTCTCGGGGCAGAAGGTAATAGCTGTACACCGTTATAAGTGTTCGCGAAAATGTTAAACCACTCAAGGTCTTTTAACAATTCTTTATCGAAAACATGTTGACTGACATATGGTGACGCTCTAAGCGCGGCCAGAACTCTATTTGTAAATCTAACCGCTGGCTGAATACATTTTGATAGGTGGTGTAGTTTGCCTGCTAGACTCTGTAACTGCTTCCTTGATGCTGTAACCTTTCCTTCCCATAGTAGGCATTCTTCTAATACTTCATTTACTTTTTGTTCAGGCAACGTGACAGTCATAGCCACAGAATCAACCAGAAAACTTAACCAAGAGATTGAAGTGACTGGGGGTGTGCATTTTTCCACGGCCAAGTCCAAACCTAAATGGCTGATAACATATTAAAGTAGTAAAATGCGTCGCGTGCTTTTTGTTCTGTTGCCTCTACGCCTATGAAGTCATCTAAATAACATAATGAGAAGAAACCTGCTCGTCTGAGTAAAAATACTACGGCTCTAGTAGTGCGCGTGCAAGCAAGGGCTGAAGTTCTACAGCCGAACGGTGGCGCAATATCTATATAAATATTGCCGTTAAGGGCAATTCCTAATAACGGGATGGAAAGGGGACATACTCTGAGTTGGCGGTATGCTCTGGCTAAATCGCCTCCCCACATCCAGGCACTGGGACCAATCTTAATTAATCTATCGGATAATGTCGATACTGAGGGTAGGCAGAAATTAAATGGGCGCCCTAAATAGAAACCTCTGACAATTCCTGCATTAACACTCTTCCCTTTCGGGAAGCTAAGATCAATTATTATTCTTTTGTCCGTCGAGCCCTTCTTAGGTCTGGTCATCATCGGACTGACCTGACACCAAGGTGAAAATGGAGGGGAGGAGAAAGGGCCTAGGAGCGCCCCGTGGTGGAGGTCGGTGGTGATAAATTTTGTAATATGCATATCCGCATTTGCTGACTTCGCATGATTCCTAAGAGTTGGCACTGGGATCTGCTTTGATGTGTAATCAAGGGGCCAACCAAATTCTAAATGCTCAACTAGCAGGACATCAGGATACTCTAGCAGAACCGCTCGCCATCGAGGAATGTTGAGACCAGACGGGACCGAGATTTTTGCCCCCATAAAATTCGGTAACCCAGTGATACGTACTTTATCAAATATGTCACGATATATACCATGGCCGAACCATGGTTGGTCTACCAAAATTGGCCAGAAATCTAATAGTGTATCCTGATATTGTAGGGGGGAGGGCGGAGGGACAAAATTTGACCTAGTGGGGACTAGCGAGGTCAGTTCAACTTCTAATGGATCATCGAACCAGTCAAAGGTTGGCATATCTAAGTCGGTTATCTCATTACTTACAGCGGTTGTTTGAAGTGCGCTTATCTGTACATTGGAAATGGAGTTATTATTATCAACAATTATTGGCAAATCAGCGACAATTTTAGGTATAGCAGCATTATCTTTTCTTTCAAGTTCACTATCAGATACTGGGTGGGAGTCAGGGTTATACTGAGCAGGCAAGGTCGGGTCGTAATTGTGATTGACGTTCTTATCAGCGGTTGATATAGGCAAGGCGGTAACAAGGTCAGGAGTGCTAAGAGCGTGCGAAACATGTTTAACAGTTGTAAAGTCAGGTTCATTATGAACTACAATGAGCTTATCATTCACCACCGAAATTGAACTCACATCGTTATTGTTAGCTGCAGTCTCAGATGATTTCTTGTCTAAGAAACGCCTCTTTTTTAGACAATCCTGCTCACGATGAAATAATATGCGCTTAAACCTGTACGCGCACCATGCGCATATGTGCGGGGAACGATCAGGGAGGGTGCCGTGTGTTGCAGTAAATCCACAGTCTTTACCCCAATTCCACAGATAACAGGGCTTCCCTTCTGACTCCCTAGTGTAGTCTTCCCTCTGAGTACCAGGAGACGGGTTAATACCAGTTGAGGCTGCCGTAGTGGCAGGCACCTGGGCAGGGCGCTGTGTCGTTACAGGAGCAGGACGAGGGTAGGCAAACTGAGACGAGGCAGCCCTAGACTGAAGCGTCCTGACCGCTTCAGTACAGATGTCGCGCTGGACATCCTTAATCGCGGCAGGATCCGCCCAACCGTCCCTAAGCCGACCATCCCCTATCATGGCAAATACTCGTTCCGACCACCGTCGGCAGGTCGGCCAGTCCCATGTTATGGCCATTAACGCAAGGTCTTTTTCGTGCTGCAAAACCGCCGGTATAGAAACCACCGGAAAGTCAGGTTGTTCAGTGAGGAGACGAATGGCAAAGAAATATTCCGCCCACGTAGCCTCCCCAAAGCGATTTTCTTACACGCATCCCCCCTTGTAATTAAGTGATGGGGAAAACAGTTCGTACCTGGAGGCCTTTGTAATGCTTGGACGTTGTCCATCAGGAAATCGGCCGCCACGGGCAGCCTAGGTTGCGGCATCTGGAAGACAGGAGGGGCCATAGAAGACTGAGGGAAGTAACCACCAGGTACTTGAGCGGAGTGAGGAAATGAAGGTCCTTGACCTGGACGGACGGGTGGCCAGCCTCTCCCATACGGAGACTGAGATGGCACCCGCTGTTGATCATGGGAAGGGTGCGGCTGTGAACTCCCCGTGACATCAGGA
This sequence comes from Branchipolynoe longqiensis, assembly GCA_030323885.1. Lineage (NCBI taxonomy): Eukaryota > Metazoa > Annelida > Polychaeta > Phyllodocida > Polynoidae > Branchipolynoe > Branchipolynoe longqiensis. The sequence continues at coordinate 96,053,326 of CM059188.1, read as the reverse complement.
GCATGCGGATTCCACACAGACGAACCGTCTGTAGCCCTAGAGTCAGAAGGCGGATGCCTCCCAGGGGCCCTTCTAGTAGCCGAGCGACTCTGACGAGGAGATTGAGACCTCGGACTTAAGTGGTCAGCAGTAGTTGCAGGTGACGACGGCCGAGACACGGCCGGGGCAACCGGAGCAGCCGCCAATCGCTCCAGAGCTTCAAGTCGCGCCAACACAGCCCTGGATACACTGCCAGCAGAGGAGGGGGAAGGAGAAGACCCTCCAGCTGAAGAAGAGACTGGAAGAACCGGAGCCCGAACAGAGGCCTGCCGAGGAAGAACCGGACGACGAGGTAACGAACCCGTAGCAGGACGACCACGGCGTTTCCGTATAGGCGGCATTGTAGGTAGCAACACGGAAAGTCTTTTCCCCACGTCTTACTCCAGTGGCGGGCCGGCGGACTATGACACGCGTGCTAGCGACTGACCTGGTGTCTCGTGAGTGAATTAGGGATGTTAGCTAGCCAACATCACCAATGTGAACGCGTTGTTACACTGAGTGTAGTGCGTTGTTACAGTGTGTGCAGCGTGTTGTTACAGTGAATGCAGTGTGTTGTTGCAGTGAGTGTACTGTTTTGTTACAGTGAATATAGTGTGTTGATACAGTGTATGTAGTGTGGTGCTACAGTGTGTGCGGTATGTTTCTACAGTGTATGTAGTATGTACAGTGTGTTGTTACAGTGAATGCAGTGTGTTGTTACAGTGAATGCAGTGTGTTGTTACAGTGTGTGTAGCGTGTTGTTATAGTGTGAGTAGTGTGTCATTACAGTGTGTGTAATGTGAGATTGTTGTTACAGTGTGTGTAGTGTTATTACAGTGTGTGTAGTGTGTCTTAACAGTGTGTGCAATGTGATTGTTGTTACAGTGGGTGTAGGGTGATCTTACAGTGAATGTAGTGCTATTAAAGTGTGTGTAGTATGTTGTTACAAAGTGTGTATTGTGTTCTTACAGTGTGTGTATTGTGTTCTTACTGTGAATGTAGTGTGTCATTACATTGTGAGTAGTGTGTCATTACAGTGTGTGCAATGTGAGTGTTGTTAAAGCGAGTGTATTATGTTGTTACAATGTGTGTAGTGTGTTGCTACAGTGAATGTAGTGTGTTATTACATTGTGAGTAGTGTGTCATTACAGTGTGTGCAATGTGAGTGTTGTTAAAGCGAGTGTATTATGTTGTTACAATGTGTGTAGTGTGATGCTACAGTGAATGTAGTGTGTTATTACATTGTGAGTAGTGTGTCATTACAGTGTGTGCAATGTGAGTGTTGTTACAGCGAGTGTATTATGTTGTTACAATGTGTGTAGTGTGTTGCTACAGTGAATGTAGTGTGTTATTACATTGTGAGTAGTGTGTCATTACAGTGTGTGCAATGTGAGTGTTGTTACAGCGAGTGTAGTATGTTATTACAATGTGTGTAGGATGTTGCTACAGTGAATGTAGTGTGTTATTACAGTGTGAGTAGTATGGCATTACAGTATGTGCAATATGAGCGTTGTTAGTGAGTGTAGTGTGTGCTGTCTAGGACTGCTACTAGATGTGTTCTCCCAGATAACCAGTAATGTGTCTGGCGCACAGCTGCTGACCCCGTCTGGTGGTTGCTAGCAGAGCAATCCACACGTTCTTACCAATCACATGGCCCCGAAAAAACCGGTAAGAAGGTCAGACAAACGCAGGTCACATCAAAGCAGTTGTTAATGTCTTGAGGATGAGTTCCCTGGGTTCGTCCATGACCTGACGTCGTGTAAAGTGCGGCAGGCTTACTATATCGGGCAGTGTACGGTGGGGTTTGAGATTACGTTGCCTTAAGGCTCAGTCACACCTTACCGGATTGGGGTACCGGATAGAAAATGGACACTGTCTGGTGAAAAACATCAATGTCCGTTTTATATATGGTACGCATCCAGCGTGTCCGTTCTCTGTCCGGTGGTGTCCAGTGTGTATGGTGTCAAGTTTTGAACATGCACAACACCTGTACCGGACACCACCGGACTGACGTGTACGGTTGGTGTCCATTTTAAGTCCGTTTAGTCCGTTTAGTCCAGTTCATGTCCGGTACCCATCCATTACATCTCCAGTTTGTTTCCTGAAGAGTCCATTGACGGTGCTGCGGGAATTTGGTCCGTCGGTTTTTAGCGCGTCCATGATCAGTCCGGTACGTGTCCGGTTGATGTTCAGTCCGTCCGTTTGACATTTGGTTTTCGCCTGTTGGTTGACCGTTGCTTGTCCGTTGTTATCCGGTGTCGTCCGGTTATCATCCGGTTATCATCTGGTTATCATCCGGTTATCTTCCGGTGGCTATTCGTTAATGTACGTTCCTTGTCCATTGAAAATGCAACATTTCGACACATTTCGGTACATTTTGATACTGAACACCACCGGACTAGAAAATTCTTTGTCCGATTATGTCCCTTGCTCAATCCGTTAAGGTGTGACAGGCACTTTATGGGCATGGACTGAATAGACGGTGGAAGGATGCGTAAGAAGCACATGGTTTGCGCTGGGATTACGGAGGGTGTCGGATTGTCTGTTAATGTACGGCGGGCATTGAACTGAACACATGGCTCGAGACTGGCGGCAGATACCACGGTTGTATTTAAAAGTACCTGCAGTTGTATCTAACATATAAGGGACCTTTGATTTCATGTGTGATTAATGGGACGTGGAGTAGCAACATGACGCCTGTGCTGAGCCTTCCCCCGGTGTGAGTCAGATAATGTTTCCCAAGGGGGCAATTCTCGGGGCACTGGACCGCAGGGAGCCATAGGCCCTGTCACACTACGAAGTACGGCGTCAGCACGTGCTCAACATTAGAAAATTTGCCAGTATGTCGGCATTCATTGAACTTTTCAGCAGCGGGGGATAAAAATGGATGTATACACAACATACACACAACGTACGTAACATATGCGGAACGTATCTCTGACATATTGTTAGTGTATGAGAGCGTTCATGTGCCTCGCAAAACGTTCGCAAAACGTTCGCAAAATGCTTGCATATGCTCACGGAATGCTGACCAATGTTACATACATTACTCCATCGCTAGAAGTACAGCATATACATTAAGTATGCTGGATATGCGGCAAGCATACGTTGGAAGTATGTTAGGAGTACGTAATGCATCCATTGGCAGTACGCGGACTGTACGCGAACTGCTGTACGGTTAACGTGCAGCAACGTATACCAATGTATCCCTAATGTACTCCCACAATACGTCGACATATCCCGAACGTACATGCAGCGTACATTCAACGTATGAGCCACACATCGACACACCTTGAGCATGCACACAATTTCTTTGGGGCCTCTACACGCGTCGACGTAAGACAACATACACCCACGTATCCAGAACGTATACACCATATGCCCAACGTACACGTAATGTATGCTGATATACGCTGACGTGTTGGTCGAAAATCACATACGTTGACGCACATTGAGGCGATACGTCGTAGTGTGACAGGCCCTTTAGCAGTTAGCTCTGAGTGATTTGTGAGCAGTTCAGGCATCGTCAAAACTACCAATTCACAACTACCAACTCAAAACTACCAACTCACAGCTACCAACTCACAACTACTAACTCATAATGACCAACTCACAACTACCAACTTACAGCTACCAACTTACAGCTACCAACCCACAGCTACCAACTCACAGCTACCAACTCACAGCTACCAACCCACAGCTACCAACTCACAACTACCAACTCACAACTACCAACTCACAAGTACCAACTCACAAATACCAACTCACAAGAACCAACTCACAGCTACCAACTCACAGATACCAACTCACAACTACCAACTCACAGCTACCAACTCACAACTACCAACTCACAGCTACCAACTCACAACTACCAACTCACAACTACCAACTCACAACTACCAACTCATAACTACCAATTTACGACTGCCACACCACAACTACCAACTCACAAGTACCAACTCACAAGTACCAACTCACAATTACCAACTCACAAGTACCAACACACAAGTACCAACTCACAGCTACCAACTCACAGCTACCAACTTACAGCTACCAACTCACAACTACCAACTCACAGCTACCAATTCACAACTAACAACTAACAACTCACAACTACAACCTCACAAATACCAACTCACAAGTACCAACTCACCAGTACCAACTCACAAGTACCAATTCACAATTATCAACTCACAGCTACCAACTCACAAGTACCAACTCACAACTACCAACTATCACCTGGCAGCTACCAACTCATGGCTACCAACTCATAACTACCCACTTATAACTACCCACTTATAACTACCAACTCACAATTACCACCTCACAATTACCAACTCACAGCTACCAACTCAGAGCTACCACCTCACAACTAGCAACTCACTACTACCAGCTCACAACTAACAACTCATAACTACCAACTCATGGCTACCAATTCATAACTACCACTTATAACTACCAACTCACAACTAACAACTCACAACTATGAGCTCGCAACTAACAACTCACAACTACCAGCTAATAACTACCAACTCATGGCTACCAACTCATAACTACCCACTTATAACTACCAACTCACAACTACCAACTCACAACTACCAACTCACAACTACCAACTCACAACTTCCAACTCACAACTACCAACTCTCAACTAAAAACTCATAGCTACTAACTCATGGCTACCAACTCAGAACTACTAGCTCAAAACTACCAACTCACAACAACCAACTCACCGCTACCCCTCAGAACCACCAATTCACAACTTCCAACTACCAACTCATAGCTACCAACTCACGATGAACAACTCACAACTAACCACCTACAACTAACAACTCCCAGCCCACACACCTCCCTTACACAGTTCACCTCCTCAGCCCCGTGCTGAGTACGGCTCATGCTCCCTGCACGTCGCAGGCTGGGTTACTTACTGGGTTACACATGCTCATCGATATGTGGGGACGTGAGCAACCTGAGCTACTAATCAACAGGATCAGGCTTCAAGTCACTGTCTTGTCTGCACAATGGTAGCTCACTGACATACTCACCCATTCAATAAACCACTCAATGAGTGTCCCGTCCTCATATGACCTTAGGTGTTGCGGGGCACCAAAACTTCCTCACTGGCATACTTATATGCCCACTTATACCTATCAACTACAGCTATGTAGCTGGTAGGTATAACCAACTCACAACTCCCTAACACGTAACACAACCCTCATACAAAAAACGCCACCTACCTGGCCTAACGGTAGACCAATGACTTACAAAATTGATACTTGTCGCTTCCTAGCTTGGTACTTGGCATTAATAGGATAGGGCTAGGACTGGTTAGCTCAGTGTCAGGATAATGTGACTGAGAAGGATATCACATCATGGTACTGGGAGCCTGATTTCCCAGTGGTGCAACACTATGAAGTTGCAATGAGTGCATACTGTCACAAGTCGGTACTCGTCCTGAGACTGACCTTACTTGTTGCCAGGGTGTAACACTCCAACAACCAACCAACCAATCTGATATTACCTAGTCATGGCCACTTTATTATGTTGTCCCACTGGGAGACTGTGATGCACCATCATGACATGAGACACCACTCAGTTACATTACCATGGTATTATAGTTGCATAGTCCAATCGGTTTTGAGTTTCTGTCATTTTCTGAGATGAACATATTAGGGTGATCGTTATAATCTACCCTACTTTCACTTGAAGTAACTTTTATTTTAAATAGGTAACCTTTGAGATATTTGAAGTGCAAACAAGCAAAATTAGTTTTGAGAAGCTTGCCAAAACTCTGAAACCATAGGTTTCTGCAGTAATAGGTTCTATTAAATTGCCTCAGTATTCCCTTCTAATGTGGTGACAAATGTTTAACAAGTGCACCAGTATTTAAGTTAGATATGTAGAATCAAATTGAGATACTTGTTTTGGGTTTAGAAAATTTGCTGCTTCATCGGACTATGCAGCTTTAAGTAAACCAGTCATCGCCCTATCCTGTTAATGCCAAATGCCAGGCAATGTAGTGGCAAGTATACATTGTGTAAGCCATTGGTTTAACTCGGCCGGTGGTTAAACCCATGACCTCCTGCACCGGAAGCCAGCCAGCACTGTTACATGTCCGTCCTGGCTCATGGCTCCCCCTGGTGGATGTTGAAGGTGGTATTGTACGCGCCCAGTCCCAAGCAGAGCTTCTGGTCATTCATGTCCATTTCATTTGCCTAAGTCTTTATCTCTATGGGCACCTCACCTGGACGGTGGACTTTACTACTGAGGGTCATCGTTAAGACTTGTTAGTTTAATCTCATGATATTGTGACTGAGTGGGATCTTGTGGCACGGTGCCAACAGCATGACATCACAGTGCGGCAGCACTATGAAGGCGGAATTACCAGAAAACCTGTTATTTTTTTAACTGGTTAGTTTTAGATTATACTGTATGCATAGTACAGTATTATATATTTCATGAATTTTAAGTGGATTATTAAATATCAAAATAGACCCTGCTTTAGAAGTGCATTAATTTGTATCTGTTAAATACAATTTCTATTTTTTCTCTCTTTTTTTCTTTGATATTTTATGTATATATTTAGGATGTCTCCAGAAAACTGGAAAATCCTGAAATCTTGGTCACCTCTAGTCCCAAACTTGCTGGATATTTGGTCTGGTACATGTAGAAAAATTAGTCAAACTCTCAGTGAAAATCAACGGTCACTAGTTAACACCTCTAACTAGTCTAAAGCCGTGTTCACACCCACAATTTTAGGCCGAACTAGATAAGGCGAACTAGATGAGGCGAACTAGGCGTGAAAGTGAGTCGTGTCCACACTTGCAGTACTTGGGTCGGTTTAAGGCGGAAATCGATATCTGCGCATGAGCGAGTCCATACTAACCAGCGCCAGTTTCGGTTAGTCGACGTCGCCACGAGAGAGTGTGGGTTCGACCTAGATCTGTATTGACTGAATCGTATTGTTTTGGAACGATCAAAACTTCTGCTGGGCAGTTAAACCCTAAAGATAAATCATGAAAAAAATATGTGTGCATAGCTAGCTCTATCATAGACCAAATTATATAATATGCGCTTTTGATCGACCGGAAAATCAACAAACTCAGGTCTCGACTGTGCGTGCGTGTGACGCGCTTAAGCCGCCTCAAAGTAAACCGCTATCGTCCACACAGGCAAGATGGGCCGACTTAAGCTAGTTCCCTTATCTAGACCACCTTGCGACGTGGTGTACTTTAGGTGAACTAGATGAATCGACTTAGCCCTAATTCGCTTCAGCGTCGCGTCCACACGGCCAATGTGAGTCGAACTAGATAAGGCAAACTAGTTCAGGTGACTTAACGCCCATGTGTGAACACGGCTTAAGAATCGACTGTGAAGAAAGAAATGATTAAGTGAATTGGCAACACATTTTTTAAAAAAAAGCTCAGAGAGCCTAACCGCGTGAAGCATATTTTTAACCCAGACTTTCACAAAAAGTGCAAAATTGATTACATCTACCGACATGCACGGCTCCTTTGAAGTCGCGCTCCCTCCCTTGTCAGTCATTGGGGTTTGCTGCCCCTGACACTAATTATTGGCTAACAGTGGGTAAATCCTATAACGTTCGTTGGTGCATGCGGTAACAGCTACTGAGTCCAGTTAAAGACACGAGTACAGTGTAGTAGTGTCCTTTGTCTAGTCCTAACGCCAACTTATTGACTCACCGTGAGCAGCACATTGACGTTGATGTCAAGTGACAGCTGACCATAGCAACTGCATCGTAAGAATTTTGTTGTTATAATTTGATTATCTTCGGTTTGGGGAGGGCTGATTTGAGGGGGGGGGGGTACAACTTGTATAAGTATTATCAGTTTGCATTGGGGTGGGGGGTGGGGTCTTAGAGCAAGGCAATTATTAAAGTTGCATAGTCCGATGCTTTTGAGTTTTTGCTATTTTCCGAGAGAAATATATTATGCTAACCGTTATAATCTACTTTACTTTAGTTTGAAGTAACTATGATTTTAAATGGCTAAGTTTGGAGATATCTGACGTCAAAACATGCCAAAATAATTTGGCAAGCACGCCAAAACTCTGACACCATAGACTTCAGTAGTAACGGTTTCTATTTATTGACCTTCTATGCAGCAACAAATGTTTAATAAGTGCACCAGTGTCTAAGTTGAATATGTAGAATCAAATCTAGATAAGTGTTTTGGTTTTGAAAATTTGATGTTTTCATCAGACTATGCAACTTTAACTTACAGATACTAATTTTGACGGGTTGTGTGTGAGCTGCGTATGAGATCCCACTGGAGTGTCTATGTGTATGGTGTGTGTGGTGTGGTTGGTTGGATATTGGAGTTTTACGTCCTGATAAAATCTAAGGTCATATCAGGCCAGGTACCGACTTTTGACAGTGCGCATTCATGGCAACATTATAGTGCTGCCCCACTGGGAGACCAGGCCGCCGGCACCATGACCTACTCAGTCATATTATCCTGACACTGAGCCCACCCGCCCTTGCCCTATCCTAATAATACCGAGCGCCAGGCTAAGAAGTGACAAGCATCAATTTTGTACATCATTGGTTTGACTTGACCGGGAATCTTAACTCCTGCACAGGATGCCTGCGCTCTACCGTTTCCGCCACTGCGCCCGATGTGTGTGTGTGTCTGTGTGGCGTATGTGGTGTGTGTGGTCGGTGTGGTATGTGTAGTGTGTGTGGTGTGTGTGGTGTGTGTGTGGCGGGGTGACCGACACGTGCATCATGATAAAAGGGCTGCCTCTAGAGACACATTTACCAGTGACGTCACAGTTACGTGACTCACACTTCCGAATGTCCCGGTTGGCAAACCGAGCAGACTGACGCTGCCTTGTGTAGAAATCAGTGAAGCAATACTTCAATTCCATTGATTATTTTCATTGCATTCAAACTGGCAAAACTGTAAATCACAGTGAATCTCAGCTCAGTGTATTGTTGTCACTGTGTACGCCTATATTTAGCATATTAGATTTGAAATCCATGTGTATATAAATGTATATAAATGTATATAAATGTATACAAATGTATGCAAATGTATACAAATGTATACAAATGTATACAAATGTATACAAATGTATACAAATGTATACAAATGTATACAAATGTATACAAATGTATACAAATGTATAAAAATGAATATAAATACATATATAGCCAGGATATACGAAAGTCGTATATGCCGGTGTAAAGGCCATGTCACACTACGACGTAACGACGTCAGCGTAGGGAGAACGTGAAGAACGTTGAATTTCTCGGTAGTAGTATGCAAATTTCGGCACAAGTTGAACGTGGATGCAGCGTAGTTGACGAGAGCGTAACGTCGGTAAAGCGTAGTGATACCATCATTCAATGAGAGAGGACAACGTCAATATGCTCACTGAACGTTATGAACGTTATTCCATCGCCAGAACTACGTTACATGACATTACATACGTCATTACACGGTGGTGAAACATTGAACGTACATTGAACGTACATTCTCCTGACATTTCCATTATGCCACGTGGACGTTTCCACTGGGTTTAATGTGGGTCAACATAGTGGAACGTAGTTGAACGTAGTGAGCAACGTTTGACTAACGTCCGTTTAACGTCATTGACGTTCGCCGAACGTGTACAGAACGTACGGCAAAAGTAAACCATTACGTTCGAGTTACGTCGAAAGTTTTGAACAGGTTCAAAACTTTGACGTGCGCTGACGTAACACGACGTAACGTGACGTAGCTCGACGTCAGTCTAACGTCATTCTGACGTCATCATACCGTAACCCAACGTACGTCAACGTAATGACAAAACGTGATCACATCAGGCTTACGTTTGCTCGTTACGTCATAGTGTGACAGGGGTATAAGGGAGCAAGCAACCGGGTGAACGTATACTTTACGTATTCGGCAGGGTTCGGGTTCGATCCGCCAGGTGGCGCCTAACTCCGGTCCCCACTTCAGAGGGCGTGGCAGGTCTCTCCGTCCACGTCTTCGCCAGACCCCGGGCAGACCGGACCGATCCTCTCCAGCTCTCAGTTTTCAAAAAAAAATTATGGGCAGAGCCAGGTGCAGCCAGAAAGGTGATGACTACGATGATTATGATTGTTATTATTATTTGATTACTGTTGATTATTACCCATCATTACATATTCACTTCGAACTCCTGTTACTGATTGACATTGATCCTATTGATTTGGTAATTATTCAAATGACTTAAGCATAACGCTGATGTTTAATGGTTATGCTAATTATTATTATCATTGTGATGATGAACACAATTAATAAACTCACCTGTTCACCCAGCCTGTGTTTGCTTCAGTGGACTTACATATTAATATACATATACATATATATATATTTTAAAAACTACAGAATCCAGCTGCTAGTACTATCGGCTATATCTACTAGTTACTTCTGCCAACCAGGTAATGCGCATGTGTGGTAAATCTAGGAAGTAAATAAAAACAATCAATGGGATTATATTGGTACCCAGACCCCACCCCAGCAGGTAGGGAAAATATTACATTTGTGTTGTGAACAGCTTAATGTGACTCCACAGGGGAGGAATGCGGCACCTGGCCTCACCAGTTGTAAACCCATGTTTCACACATCATGTACACAACACAGCATGTACACACCATCTAAGTCCCAGAAGTAGGTCACGCAGTCTACCACACACCGTATCAGACTGCACAGACAGAAAACGTTAGCCGCTGGCTTGTTGGTCTAGGGGTATGATTCTCGCTTTGGGTGCGAGAGGTCCCGGGTTCAAATCCCGGACAAGCCCAGGTCTATTTTTATTTTTCTGGGTGCGGGTGATTTGATATGTTATATAATTAAAGTAATAATATACGTCCGTTTTCGCGCCTGAAATCTTTATATAAAATAGAACGTCCAGACTTATATCAGGCGTGTGAATAAACATGGAAGTTATTTAGTTGGTTTTTTTTTTAGTAATGAAATTATTTACCATGCTCATAACGGATAAGTATGTTAAAGTCCCCGGGTATACCTCACCCAGATACAACCGAATCCAGCATCAAAAGCTCTCCAAACATACCTTTGCTTAGTTTGTTCAGTTCATGCAACTGAACATATGGAAGGAGAGTGTTGAGGTCTGTGATGTATGAATGACATCATAGGTGGGATTCCCTCATCACATAACTGAGAGGGGTTCCCCACACACAGCCACAGAAAGCTCTCAATTCAACTTTTAAAGTCTATTAATCTACATAATTTAATCAATTATTCACACAAAAAGTAGCTGGTTATGAGAAATAAACATTTGAACTATATATTTAGTATTTTAGATTGCAAATTCTAACATTTTTCTCTATAGGGTTGTCTAAAAGCCTTGTCAGTGCTGCTGGACTAACTACAACACAACAGGAGCAACCAATTTCAGCACTCTCCCCCCACGTTATACAGTTACATAAACTGAAAACCTGCAATGGTTTGTAGATTGCAAACAGTAAACAATCCAGCTTTTATGTTTTACTATAGTTTGTGTTATTCCATTTAAACATCGTCAGTTTTTCTAGGTTACATTAATTTTTAGTAGTTTCCTAAACACTGGTATGTTTTCTGAATTTCATGTTGTAGCTGGCAGTTTATTTCAAATATTGGCACTCATGTTAGCTACACTGCGATCATATGCACTGCAGTTTGATTTTACCATTGCTAGTAACGGACCATTGTTGCTTCTTGTGCGCCTTGTTTGGAACCTCCTGTTGTCTTCGGTTCGAGATTTGTTGTATGCATACAATCTTAGGTGATCCTGTTGCCTGTTTTGTGAGGAATTTTACTTGTGCTATCTCATGCAGCTCTTACATTGGGAAGAACTTACTCAGGGACAATATTAAAACCACTTCACCAGAGTCAGTACTTAGTAGCGACTACCTATGGGGTGCGATGCTGTAGCCTACCCTTCAGGGCGCCTCATTACTGCATCCGAATCACCACGTCCCTTCTAAGGAGAGGAAGAAGTCAACTGGACATCAAAGATGGGTTGACATATATACCAGGACACTGCTAATCCGGGTAGGAGGTGGGTTGGAGGGGGACTGTAATTACTGCGAGCGAATGTCCTGGTGAACACGTTTCCAGGGATCAATGGCTGGGAAGAGGAAGTGGTTGGTTGGTTGTTGGAGTGTTACGTCCTGGCAACATCAACGGTCATATCAGGACGGGTACCGACTTGTAACAGTGTGCTCTTAGCAACTGTATAGTGCTGCCTCACTCGGACACCAGGCCACCAGCACCAATACCCGATATCCCACTCAGTCACCTTATCCTGACACTGAGCTAACCAGTCCTTGCCCTATCTTAGTAATCCGGAGCGCCAGACTAGGTAGCGACAAGTATCAATTTTGTAAGTCATTGGTTTGACTCGATTGGGAATTGAACTGCCGACCTCCTGCACAGGAGGCCTGCGCTCTACCGACCACGGATTCGGCCACTGCGTCTGTTCAGGGAAGAGGAAGTGTAAAGAGCCCTGTCCCCCTTCTCCCCCTATCCCTTCCTTATCCCGCTCCTCCTCTACTACTCTGGGCCTATATGTATGAGCCCGGGTTAGCAGTGGTAACCCTGCGTCGTGTGGATTTCCCGGGTTAGAGGCGAAAACTGCGTATGTATGTGTCGGGGTTAAACTAACTCGGCAAGCGTAAAGTCGCCTGCACTAACCCCAAGTGAAAGGAGGGTTAAAGGTGGGGTTAGGCACCGACTCTGCCCAAATCTATTCAATGCGACCATATTTAACAGAATTAGATACGCAATAAGTGAAATTTTATCAATTTAACCCTAAATTCAAACCGTTATTAAGGCTACTGCCGCATTGGCGCCGATATTAATAGTGTTGAATCGACGAATGTAAAGTAAACAAATCGCCGCTGCCGCAGCGATGTCGTTATCCATACTGTCCAACGTCAAATAAAAATGGCCGCCGCCATCGCCGCCGAATTGACGGCAATATATTAGGCCCAAATCTATTCAATGCGATCATATTTAACAAAGTTACATAGCCAAATAGTGAAATTTTATCAATTTAACCCTAAATTCGAACCGTTATTAAGGCTGCCACCGCATTGGCGGAGATATTAATAGTGTCGAATCGACGAATGTAAATACCCACACAGGGGTTCCCCAAATCTATAAATAACTGAAACGTTAGCTAACTCGGGCGCGTTTTGGTCACATACATCCCCCGTGACACATTTGGAACTCTGGGGTTAGCTAACCCGGCACCCTCCTTTAACCCCGGTCCAGTTAAAAATTGGCTCATACATATAGGCCCAGATCCCGCTCGGTGTACAATGTAGGTTTAATCTATCTACAATTCGACAAGCCGGCTGATAAAATCATTCATTAGGTGAACAGAATCTTGCATTTTCCTATTCGTAACCATCACATATTGTGTATTTCACATTCGCTTATCTATGTGTGATCAAGTGAAAACATACCAAACACAAAGCAAATCATGTATGTTTAGGGAATTACCAGTGCCACTTCTTGAAAGTTAGTTCACTGTTACAGCACTGTCTTGGTCATGACCTTGTTAACAGCTATTTCCATACTGGCAAGATAACATGGCTAGGACCAGTACCTTAGTACTGGACAATAGCCGATGAAGACTAAATGACATAGACTGAAAAATATAGCATTCAACATTCAAATTTAATCGATCGATATTTTAGAAACCATTATCAGGTTTTGAAATCAGCATTGAATAATCAACAGGATGTGTTGTGAAGTCATACAGCGAATGTGCTTTTTGTGTAGCAAGCGCCACTTTATTAAATCGGTTACCACAGGAGTTAGGAATTGCATCAGCGTTTGAAAAAGTGTAATCTGTTCTTAAGATCGACTGTTTAAGGCTGCTTTCTCCGCTGAGGTAATGCCTCTTTCAATCATTTTCAACCAGGTTGTAAATATCTGATATTGTAAATGTATTGTACACCACCACCTTTGGTGCACAACTGGTTCATCAAAGGCTGTGGTATGTGCTGTCCTGTCTGTGGGAAAGCGCATATAAAAGACCCCTTGCTGATTTTCAGAAAGAGTAACCTATGTGGCAGCTGGGTTCCTCCAAAGAAATATATCAGAATGACCATATGTTTAACGTCCAATAGCCAATGATAAAAATCAATGTGTTCTAGAGGCGTCATTAAATAAAAATAAACTTGCCTTTGTCTTTCACAGCATTGCCATTAGAATTGGGTCCAGCTAGTAAGAATGGGCTATTAATGTAAGAGTGGTCTATATCAATGATTATGTAGAACAAGGTATTTTCCATATAGCAGTGCAGTGAATGTTGGATATACAGTAAAACCTCTCTAAATCGACCGACCATGGGACCGACTTTAAATGGTCCGTTTGGGGAGGTAGTTGGTTATGGGAGTTTTTTAATCATTACAATGGTATTGTATGGGCGATCGTTTGGGACCCAAATAAAGTGATCAATATAGGGGAGTGGTCGATCTATAGAGATGGTCGGTTAGAGAGCGTTTACTTTATATGTAGCTCGGACTAGACAATCGAAGAAGCAGGTAGCTTGGGTGAGCAAAGTACAGTCAAGTAATATGTCAGGGTAAGGAACTGCCCACACCCAGTTAAAGCAGCAAAGTGAAATATTGTGGACCATCTCAGGAACATGACAGGTAAGCAGCTGGCGAGTGGCGAATCTGATCTGAACCAGTGGCGTACCACTGCTAAATACCCCTCGCCTCCCCCCTCCCCCTCGCCACCTCCAGGCACACAGGGACCAGGGCCCAGATACCGAACTAACAAACCGCCGCCACTTGCCTTACATGCACATATATACTACATATACTATATATACTATATATACTACACATACTACATACACTACATACATTACATATACAACATATCCTATATATACTGCATATACTATATATATTATACACACTACCCACACTACGGGTACTACACATACTACATATAGTACATATGCTACATATACTACATATACTACATATACTACACATAGTACCAACATACCACACACATTCCACACATACCACAGATACCACACATATACTACATATACTACACATACTACACATGTACCACCTGTACCACATGTACCACCCATACTACGTTACCACGCGTACCACGCGTACCACACAGACCACACATACCACACGTACTAGTACTACACATACTACACATACTGCACACAGTACACACACTACATACACGACATAGTATATATACTATACATGTATATACTACATACACTATAAATACTCATCATCATGCTGTCGGTCGCGATGTGACAAAGACTGCTTTCATTACTTGACTGCCGCTCTTTGATTACTACATATACTATATATCCTACACATACTATATATACTACATACACTACATATACTACATATACTACTTATACTGCATATACTAAATATACTGCCTATACTGCATATACTACATATACTGGATATACTATACATGTACATACTACATATACTAGATATACTACATATACTATATATACGATATATACTATATATATTATTTACACTATGTACACTATATGCACTATATATACTATGTATATTATGTGCACTATATAGCCTAAATATACTATATAAACTATATATACTATATACTCTATATACTCTATATACTATATATACTATATATGTGTGGTATAAAGCATTTATACAAATATTATTAGGATGGAACCGTTTTACTAGTTTGCTTGTCGAAACTGTATTCGACACACACGAGCTTCAGTATGTAGCAATAAAACATATATCAAATTCCTGCGTTCTCAGTATTATAATTCGACCAACATGGCTTCAGCAACCCGTTCCACGTCGACAACTACGGCGGCTTTCCCGCCATCCGCCATCTTGGTCATTTTCGATATATTCCTCCAAATCGACACACATGAAACAATAAAATAAGTAAATGTCTTAGCTCACGACACAGACAGGGCAGATGGTCTTCTCCTTGTTTCCAGTCACGGTAGAGAACACAGGTAGCAAGTAGACTGTGTTTTCCTCGTAAGTAAAAAATAGATGTGTAGTAGGTGAGGTACGAGGCTAAAGTGCACTCAGTAGAGGTGGGGGGAGGGGCAGCAGCAAAGAGCGTACTGGCCCGCAGCAAATATATAGCATGCACAAGAAATAATTATCAAATCGTAGCATAATAAATAATCATTATTATAAAATACCTTCACCCGCCAGTTTATATTCATATAATAGATTATATCACACATAAACTATATATACTATATACTATATATACTATATATACTATATGTGTGTGGTATAACGCATTTATACGAATATTATTAGGATGGAACCGTTTTACTAGTTTGCTTGTCGCAGTTAGGGTTCGAACCCACGACCTTCATATCGGCGCGCGGGCGTTGACACGGCAGTTACAGCACACTCTGCCCTAGATAAAGGATTCACCCTGTACTCGCAGTACAAGGGTGAATACCAGCCCTATATCAAAGCTGTCAAAAAAGCGGGGAAATGCAATGAGAGCCTAAATTCACAATCTAAGAAGCAACATTTATTCTTTATATATGTTTTCATATTTCCCCGCTACCTTTGAGTTGAAAAATATAATAAAACATATAGTTTAATAAAAATTTTAAGGTGAAATCGACGGCGTTCTATGGCCACCATCTTGTCTTTTTGCATTCTCTCCCATTTCACCAACTCTCTGCTGATATAAGTACCCCTTTGATACTGGAGGCAGGCATTCTACTTCCTGTTCCATACTAAAGCTATTTTCGCCCGTATTTACACTACGTCGTCGTTCACCCGTGTACTACAAGTACAGGGTGAATCTTTTATCTAACTCTGCCCCTGAATCTCATGGCTGCCATGCATGCCATGTGCTCAAAGTAGCTCGTTACTGAGTTGCTCTTCTGTCAGGACAATATATGTAATGTATATATAGTACAGTAAAGTGCTGCATGCATGGCAGCCATGAGATTCGGGGGCAGAGTTTACAAGAACACAGAATAAAGAATTAGCTACGCTAACAGTCCTGATGCAGTGCGACGTTGGTCTTACTTGAATACCATTGTTTTTGTTTGTTAGTTTTTTCATGGTTTTTACGTCCTAGCAACATCTGGGACATATCAGGGCAGGAACTAACTTCTGATAGTGCGTACTCATGGCGACTTTATAGCGTTGTCCTACTGGGATATCAGGGTGCCAGAACCATTACCTGATATCCCACCCAGTCAAATTATCCTGACACTGACTGAGCTAACCAACTCTATCCTGGTAATGGTAAGCGCCAGGCTAGGTAGTGACTATCATTGTTGTACGTCATTGGTTTAACTCAGCCAGATACAAAACCCCGACCTTCCGCACCCGAAGCTAACACTCTTACCGATTCGGCCACCACGTCCGTTCCCTGAATACCTAAGTAAATAAAACATTGTAATGCCTACTGATAAAGCCCCAGTCACACCTACCTGGATCAGAGGCCGGACGAGCCCTGGACCGTCATCCGGGGTGGTCCGTGGCGATCCGGGGTGATCTGTGGCTTGTCCGTGGCTCGTCCGTGGTGATCCGGTGTGATTCCGCATGATCCGGCATGATCCGTGGCTGGTCTGGGGTCTGCCCCGGATGTTTTAAAATGTTTAAAACATCCGCGGTGGTCATGGGCATCTGGGCTCGATCCGGCATGGTAGTAGTATTAGTAGTAGTAGTAGCAAAACAGCCCCGGACCACCCCCGGACAATCCCCGGTTCACCCCCAGACTACCCGGACCACCCCAGGACCACCCCGGACCACCCCCGGATCGCACCGCCCGGGTACGTTTGACCGCAAGGCAAAAAATGACGAAAACAGTGATTTTATCCGGGGCGGTCCGGGACAGTTGGGTGACTGGTCCGGAGGTGGTCCAGCTCAAAATCCGTGGCTCGTCCAGGTAGGTGTGACTGGGGCTTAAGCATTGTCTGAATTAGAACACAAGTCAGACTCGTCCTACGGTAATAACAAGAAAACAAATTGTTTTAGTTAACGATGCCTCTCGAGCCCTTTGATTTTTATCAGCGGCTATTGGGCATCAAACATATGGTCATTAAGGACGCCTCTCGAGTACTTTGATTTTTATCAGAGGCTATTGGGCATCAAACATATGGTCATTCTCACATATTTCTTTGGAGGAAACCTCCTGCCGCCACATAGGCTACTCTTTCCAGTAAGCAGCAAGGGGTCTTTTACATTCACTTTCCCACAGACAGGACAGCACATACCCGCCTCGCAGTAATAATACTTTAAGTGGCAAAATGCTTGGATATGGACACACTATGTAGCATTAACAGTTGTTAAACATGTCCACAGCATGTAATGCTTCCTGTGTTCAGCTCCATACCAACACCTCACTGCCAGTAACCAGCACCTTATTTAAAGTAATCAGCATTCGTGCCTCTCACTGCCAGTAACCAGCACCTTATTTAAAGTAATCAGCATTAGTGCCTCTCACTGCCAGTAACCAGCACCTTATTTAAAGTAATCAGCATTACTGCCTCTCACTGCCAGTAACCAGCACCTTATTTAAAGGAATCAGCATTAGTGCCTCTCACTGCCAGTAACCAGCACCTTGTTTCAGGTAATCAGCATTAGTGCATCTCACTGCCAGTAACCAGCACCTAATTTCAGGTAATCAGCATTAGTGCCTCTCACTGCCGGTAACCAGCGCCTAATTTCAGGTAATCAGCATTAGTGCCTCTCACTCCCCGTAACCAGCACCTTATTTCAGGTAATCAGCATTAGTGCATCTCACTGCCAGTAACCAGCACCTAATTTCAGGTAATCAGCATTAGTGCCTCATAACTCCCCCCCCCCACACACACACTCATCCCGGATTCTGCCGAACACCCCTCAGGGCCCAATTTTCTAATCTGCACATGTTCCTGACGTATATTACATTTCACTCTAGTGACACCTTTCTTCACATACATGGAGATATAGGCCGTATTTCTGGTAATAAATGCGCCGGAGACTGTTGTGGGTCTTCCTTTCTTTAAAGATACAGTATATATTGTATATATAGTATGTATAGTACATATAGTACATACAGTACATATAGTACATATACAATAGTACATATAGTACATATAGTACATATAGTACCTATAGTACATATAGTACATATAGTACATATAGTATATATATATATTACATATAGTGTATATATAGTGCATATAGTATATATAGTATATATAGTATATATAGTATATATAGTATATATAGTATATATAGTATATATAGTATATATAGTCATCATCATCATGCTGTCGGTCGCGATGCGACAAAGACTGCATTCATTACTTGACTGCCACTCTCCATTTAGCTCTCTGCTGTGAGAGTTGGATCCATGAGTCGGTCTTAATGTCTTTCAGCTTCAGGTTTCTCTTGATGGTATCCTTGAACTGGAGACGAGGGTGCCCTCTCTTTCTGTAACCAGAAGACAGTTGAGAGTAGAGGATCTGCTTTGGTAGCCTGTCTGATGACATCCTCATGAGGTGTCCAGTCCACCGGAGATTCTTTTTGATCAGAAGATCTTCCATAGAAGGCAGCCCCGTCCGTCCGAGTATTTCCTTATTTGTCACTTTGTCCTTCCAGGTTAGCCTCATGATTGAACGCTGATGTCGCATCATGAAGGCATGCAGCATTTTCACCTGTCGTCTGTACACTGTCCAGGCCTCGGCTGCGCATAGCAGGGTGGATAGCACGATTGCATGGTAGATCTTGCCTTTGACCCGAATGGACACATGGTGGTTGGTCCAGAGTCTCTGGCATAGTCGGCCGAAAAATGTGCTAGCCTTGGCCATCCTCCTCTGTATTTCAGCATCAATGCGTCCATCACTTGATATAGTGCTTCCGAGGTAGGTGAATTCCGGAACAGAGTTCAGCTTGTTTGCGTCAACCATGATCTCCTCCTCTCGGGATCTTGTAGAGTTGGGTTGGTACAGCACCTCGTCTTCTTGATGTTAATCTTCAGGCCAAATTTCTTTGATGCATCGGAGAAAGCGTCCACTATTTTCTGGATCTCTTCAGCAGAGTGGGCAACCAGTGCACTGTCATCTGCGAATAGTAGCTCTCTCACCAGTATCCGAGTAGTCTTAGTCTTCGCTCTGAAGTGTGCGACATTGAATAGGTCAGCGCTCTGTCTGGACTGTATATAGATGCCATCCCCCATGTCTCGGAAAGCCTCATTGAGAATTGCTGATAGGAAGATGGAGAAGAGCGTGGGGGCCAGTACACAACCTTGCTTGACCCCATTGGTAACCCCGAACGATTCCGAGACTTCCCCTCCAACACTAACTTTCGCCATCATTCCTGTATGTAGAGCCTCGATCATAGTTGTGAACTTCTCTGGGCATCCATACTTCCTCAGTAGCTGCCATAGCCCGGTCCTCCCGACTGTATGAAATGCCTTAGTGAAATCGACAAACACCATGTGCATTTCATGAAAGCTGCCTGCAAAAGTGTTGAAGTGCTGCTGGCTTTTGCAAGTTACCAGTGGCACTCTCTCGGGGAGCAAATAGAGGTTTCACACCGGCAAGAACATGTCAAGACAGGCGCAAAACTATTTGTCCCTGCAGTGGCTGGTGGGGAGATGTTGGGAGTTCCATACATCAACCGCCCTTAATGCTGCCACAGTGACATGGTTTTCTGTTTAGGGTTTGCTCCCTTAGCCTTCGGTTCTGTCAAGAACCTGTACCACAAGGCAGTGGTTTACAATTCTGCAAGGCAGAGGCATCAAACTCCCTGAGGTATTGTTATACCTGCAATACCTGCATATATATAGTATATATAGTATATATAGTATATGTGCATTATAATTAATTATAATAATATAAATAACGAAGTACATACAAGGTTTAATTATATTTATTATTACTGTTGTACATATATATTATGTATTAGGAGTCGCGCACCAACCTCATCCGGTACGCGCGAATGGCGCGCCACCTGTACAGCCCTTTAATTGGTTCGCTTCTGTTATAATTTTCATTGAGGCGGACGTGGGGTGCATCAGAGACAAATATCATGTATTGTGATTTGTGCGGTGCGTCGCACAAAACAGATAAGTGCAAAAAGAAGAAGGGAAGAAAGGGAAGAAAATTGTTGTCGACAAGAGTGACGAGAGCATCGACTAGACAAACAGGAGACACCCTAAAGGATGATTCTCGAGAAAGTTCGCCTGAAATAGTAGACAGAATGTCGTCACTAACGTTGGAGGAGCAAGAGACGACATCTATATTAAAAGAAATAAATGATATGGAGCTAGAAGAAAGAGTATTGGAATTGCAGGAGCGACGAACAATAATGAGAAGAAAATGACAGGAATGGCAACATGCAAGTGAAGACGTGCCAAACCAGGGGACGATGGCCATGAAGGACGAATGGCCGACGACAGTAGCCGCCGGTGCAGAGGCGGTACCGGCGGGTGCTGGGAAGGACGAACACTCAAGCTACAGACTGGCAACTCCAGGAGCAGAAGCAGCAGTAGTACCAGACTTCTCCGAAGTAAGTGGAGTCTGAGAAGATTTGCGGTTCTGGGGAAAGAAGTAATGAAATTGAACTGTTATGAACTTGTCACAGCTTCAATCCATTGGTGTTCAGATATACAAGAGCTAACTGTTAAAGACTTTCGAGCTTTCTTAGAGCATATATGTTTCATGACGTCTAGAGCTAGGCAAAATGACTTTCAGGAATCGACTCATGTTGAGTACGACAAAGACATAAGGAAGCTGGCGGAGGTTGAGGGATTTGCAGCATTTGGAAGCAGCAATACTGGTCTTTGCATGTTTCATTACGGCATGCACAACATGCGGCCGAAAAAAACAGGCTAGCAATGTCTGGAAAACTACAGCATACACCAAGGAGGACAAGACAGGTTGCTTCAAATGGAATAGGGAAGGTGGCTGTAGTAGAAGCGACGAAAATTGTAACTTTGGCCATGGGTGTATTAAATATGGCAGTAAAAGCCATAAGAAAATTAACTGTTCAAAAGACTGACAAGTTAAAACATACGTCAGACATACTGTTGGTAACAATAATGTTGCATTGCATGACCAGTTGCCTAATTATGATGATAGAAATAAAGCTAGTATTTTGTTTGATAATACCATGTCTTTTGATAAGAGTAGGGAAGGGAATGGATTGTCTAGGTCACTTATAAATGACAGTATATGTGAACAGGTAGATATATCGTTCGTACACTCAAAGCAGCATAGCACGGTCGATAAATTACAGCATAACCACGTGCCTAATTGGTCACGGCCTATTACTGTTAGGAATGTTAAATGTGCGGCTCCCGGGAAGCAATTAGCGGGTGTGCCTGGGAAGGTTACCTGTACAGTGCCTGAATTGGTTCACTTCTGTTATAATTTTCATTTTGTAGGTGGGCATATTTACAAGTCCTGCCAGAGAACTAATAAAATAGTACTCAGGCCAACTCTGGTTTTGGTTACCTTCCTGTCGCAGTGACTTTATATAGTATATATAGTATATATAGTATATAAGCCACTACAGCAAATATGGATAGACAACTACAAAGTTGGGCTGTGTTCTATTTTATTAGTTCTCTGGTGGAGAGTAAATATGCCCCACCTATAAAAGGGAAATTGTAATCAAAGTGAGACAGTTTTGGTTATTTTCCGCACCACGCAGGTGGTGCCCCATTCGCGCGCACCGATCAGGGTGGGCGCGCGACTCCGAATACATATGACATCGATAGCGCACTAATACAATATAATAATTAAACCTTGGATTAAGCTTCGTTATTTCTATTATAATAATCCATTATAATACACATATAGTATATATAGTATATATAGATTATATATAGCATATATAGTACATGTAGTATATATAAAATAGATACTATATATATAGTATTATAGTCTGATGAAAACATCAAATTTTCAAAACCCAAAACAATCACTTACATTTGATTCTATATACCTAACTTAGATCCTGGTGCACTTAGAAAATATTTGTCACCATTTAGAACGGAATGCCAAACCAATTTAATAGAACTTGTTACTGCAGAAGCCTATGGTATCAGATATGTGGCGTGCTTACCAAAAGTAATTTTGGCATGTTTGCACTTCAAATATCTCAGAAGTTAGCGATTTAAAATAAAAGTTACTTTAAACTTAAATAAGCTAGATTATAACGATCAACTAAAATAACAGAAACTCAAAACCATTGGACCATGCAACTTTAATAGTAGCGTAGTGGGCTAGTCATTGTTTGTGTGGCCACTCACCAGTCTGGAAATGTGCTGCCGGGTGGCAGCACACTAGTATGGGATGGCGTTGGAAATGGGCAGGTTAAGCCAGCCAATCAACCCCCCCCCCCTTCCCCTGCTAGAACAAGTAGAAGATATACCTCTACTCATCATCATCATCATCATGAAAGCTGCCTGCAAAAGTGTTGAAGTGCTGCTGGCTTTTGCAAGTTACCAGGGGCACTCTCTCGGGGAGCAAATAGAGGTTTCACACCGGCAAGAACATGTCAAGACAGGCGCAAACCTATTTGTCCCTGCAGTGGCTGGTCGGGAGATGTTGGTAGTTCCATACATCAACCACCCTTAATGCTGCCACAGTGACATGGTTTTCTGTTTAGGGTTTGTTCCCTTAGCCTTCGGTTCTGTCAAGAACCTGTACCACAAGGCAGTGGTTTACAACTCTGCAAGGCAGGGGCGTCAAACTCCCTGAGGTATTGCTATACCTTCAATACCTGCATACCAAGGGTTGCTGATGATATGATAAAAGAATCTGCTGCTACTGGTGGTGAATAAACCAGAAACGACCCCGGGTTGAAGCGCGTCGTCTCCGTCAGGAGGAGCCTGCGGTCATCCCGGGTGAGGGTTTCGTTTGGTGTGTGTGTGATGGGAGAAGGGGGGGGGGGGCGGCTCTTCTTTTGTCCCATCCCTCATCCAGCAAGCAACATCGCCCCTTTCCCCGCCCCCAAGCGGTCAACAAAGTGTGAGTCTCTCATAGACTTAACAGTGGACATAGTCCGATGGTTTTGAGTTTCTGTCATTTTCTGAGATAAACATATTAAGTTGATCATTATAATGTACCTTAATTTAGTTTGAAGTAACTTTTATTTCAAACTGCTAACTTTTGAGATATTTGATGGGGAGATATTCAAAATTAGTTTTGGCAAGCACGACAAAACTCTGACACCATAGGCTTCTGCAGTAACAGGTTCTAGTAAATTGGCTCAGTGTTCCCTTATATATGACAACAACTGTTTAATAAGTGCATCATTATCTAAGTCACATATGTAGAATTAAATCTAGATATTTTTTTTTGTTTTAAAAATTGGATGTTTTCATCGGACCATGCAACTTTAATCTAGGTTATTAAAAAAAAAAACATGTATGGCTGCTACCGGTTGCTGCTATCCTGCAGGACGTACCAGCGCAAATGTGACGTCATCGCTCGTAGGCAACCTCAGCCAAGAGGTGGGTTACTGGGGTCGGATCGTTTGGCACACGGCACGTGTATTTATCGACTCTACTCGCGGTGTTCGATTTGAAATTCTGACGACTCGGGTCACCCGAATCGTCCAGGTCGTGTTAATCGAGTACGGCCACTAAGACACCGCGTCACCTACGTAGTCACTCACAAGTGTAGACGTCTAACAAGTAACACGATAAAAACAGTGGTTTTGATATATATATATAAGACAGCTCTTTGTACCTGATAGTGTGGTCGGTCGGTCAGGACATGGTTGTCCTATTGGGAATATTCCTAACTTCATCGACTGTGTTCGCGATCACCCACCTGTTGAATTAGTATGGGCATCCTTCTTATGCCAGAGAGATGCCTTACACTGTCAAACCATGGAGTTTGAGGATGTCCTCTATGTCGTTCGCTGTCTATCATCCCAGCCATTATGATGTTCTCCATACTGTCATCCTCCTTTCTAGCAGCGTGACCAAAGTATCGCAGCTGCGCAGTGTAAACTTGTGAATTAGGCTTCTAGGTTTCCCAACTTCTTCTGAAACACCCGGTACCAAACCGGACCACCCCGCACCACCCCGAACCACCCACACCACCCCGCACCACCCCGCACCACCTCGAACCACCCCGAACCACCCAGCACCACCCCGAACCACCCGGCACCACCCCGCACCACCTCGAACCACCCCGAACCACCTCGAACCACCCAGCACCACCCTGCACCACCTAGTACCAACCTACACCACCCTACACCACTCTGCCCCATCCAGCACCACTAAACACCACCAAACACCACCAAACACCACCCAACACCACTCGCCACCATTCACCATCAGCCACCACCTCCAGCACCGCCCTGACCACCCAATGCCGCCCTGCACCACCCAAACCACCTAACATCACCCAGCATCACCCAGCACCACCTAGCACCACCCCTCACCATTCAGCACCTCAGAACACCACCCAACACCACCCAACACCACCCAACACCACTCACCACTCTCCACATCTCTCCACCACTCACCACCACTCACCACAACTCACCACCACTCTCCACCACTCAACTCCAATCACCACAACCCATCACCACTCACCACAACTCACCACCACTCACCACCACTCTCCACCACTTTCCATCACTCACCACCACTTACCACCACTCACCACCACTCACCACCACTCTCCATCACTCACCACCAATTACCACCATTCACCACCACTCATCACCACTTACCACCACTTACCACCACTAACCACCACTCACCACTCATCACTCACCACCAATCACCACTCACCACTCACTACATCTGCAGGTGGTGCACGCTGATGCCGACCACGCCCTAGCAGTAGTACTAGTGTTACGACCAGTAATGGTGGCGATAGTAGCAGCAGGCTTATCTCGCAGCTGTCCCAGCTTCACGAGAGGCCGTCGACAAGAGACTCAGCCTGATTGCGGGCAGGTTTTTGAGGTGAGAAACAATTTTAAATAGAGTACTTTTTGAACGTATCTCCGAGTTTACAAAAAAAAAAAAAAAGGAGACCCAGAGAATACCGATGACTCCTTAACAAAGTTTGATGAGCCATTAGCCTACCTGTAATCAGAGAAGGGTTTTTAGGCACTGCGCTTTAACGCCTTAATTAATCGTGTTGAGAATGTCCGGGGCAAGTGAGGTGTAAGGTTCACGAGCGGAGAGAAAAAGGTGCAGCAAATAAGAAGGATGGCCCCAACTGGGACCGGCCCTGAAGGCCAGGAATGTCGGGCATGTCGGGCATGTCGGGCATGTCGGGCATGTCGGGCAGGGAACACCAGACGGGATGGCCGAATGAGTTGAACGTCCGTCTCCCATTTGGGTAGATCGTGGGATTCGCCGATGGGTTTGAACCATGGTCGAATCAAATTCATGACTTGTAAATGTATACTTCGCTTTCTAGTCAGGCGCTTGGCATTATTAGGATAGGGCAAGGACTGGTTGGCTCAGTGTCAGGATAATGTTGTTTTGTTGTTACCATTTTGTAAACGCTAATCAGTGAATATCGACAATCGCGGAAATCCGCGAAATCAAAGAGATCTTTCAACCCTCACATATATATTTACATTTACCCGCTACTTTTGAATAAAGAATTGATTAAATAATGTAGATTAATAGAATTAAAAAATATAATCGAGACAATTCTGGGACCGCCATCTTATATGTTTGCATTCGCTACCATTTGACCAACTAAGTCCACTCGAGTATAGATTAATACCACTCATTTGAACCACTACCTCCACAGTTAATTGGTATTTGAAGCAGTTTTTGCTGTGATTTAGCCAAGGTTGTCATTCACCCCTATAGACTACATCACGGTTCCGACTGCGCATGCGCTGAAAACGGCGTTGGGAGCAAAGCAAAGGCATACGGCCATTGACTTTGCCGATACACATAGGGCAAAACTGCCATTTTATTCAAAATAAATAGAAATACATAACAATTTGGCACAAACATGGATGGAAGGATGCAATATAATAATATAATGAATATGTATAAGACACAACTCTCCATAATTAAGCATTTTGAGCTAAGAAACATACAATTTCAGTCACTTTACAGGCTGATGTTTACCTCACCATTGATTAGCCAGAAGTAATTCTTGTTCTAAATATTAAAATGTCAAATGTGTCAAAGAAAACTTGTTTCATAGAAATATATAACCAATATCTGATTAACCCTACTCATTTTCTATTTCTACATATGTCATTAACCATAGGATATAAATAAACACGTGAATAAAATAGGTAAAACTGACTCTGGCTATTGCTCTAACACTAGTCTGAGTGCCTAGATTTGTCTAAATCTAAATGAACATGGCATAAGATGTGCTGATTATATTGATGTAAATGCAATGCTGGATAAAAGATTAATATCCTAATTTATTATATATATTTTTTTTAGTTGGTATTCTATGTTTCAAACAAGAGCTGAGATGATCTGAAACTAGCACATTTCATAGCCGCACCCAGTGTATTAGCATGTGCCATGTGCTTCTCGCGGGTTTGGTTTTCTCTGACGCATCCCACAATGCACCACGCGGCTGGAATCGTGATGTAGTCTATTCTAGGTAGGGGTGAATCTTTTATCTATGTCGAGACCAGCCCTGACAGTCAATCAGAAGTACATCTATGAGCAGTGCCAACAGGTGGCACTCAACCCTCCACACACCTGGGCCACGTTCATGGTACACCTCGGAGGAGCCTTTGAAAAATTCTGGACATCACGCTAGTCTGAATGGCATATAGCTGTCGGTTGCCTCGAAAATGGTGGCCTCCATAGGGTGCAGCCATTTGCAATTGACAGAACAGCTCTGATTGGCTGAAACCACTGAAACGTGTGGCCATTTTGGAGGTGCTTTTTGCCTCCTATCTGAAAAGTGAGATATCTTGGAGCCGACTCCAAGGCACCCCTTGAATGCAAATTGGCCAAAAAGACATTGCGTAGCTATCTCGCAGTCGAATCTGAGGCATACCCTAAACTTCACAGATAAGACTAACCTCACCGCCAAGAAAGGCATGGCTTGGCGGGAACTTGGGGCGTTGGGAATATGCCAATGAAAGCATTAACCCAATCTATATATTGACCCCCAAATCCTTCTCTGCGGCAGGTTGGTTGATTGTTGGGGTTTCAGGTCCTGGCAACATCTAAGGTCGTATCAGGACGGGTATCGACTTGTGAGAGTGTGCACTCATGGCGACTTTATAGTGCTGCCCCACTAGGAGACCAGGCCGCCAACACCATGCCCTGATATCCCACTCAGTCACATTTTCCTGACACTGAGCCAACCAGTCTTTGCCCTATCCTAATAATGCGGAACACTGAGCTAGGAAGTAACAAGTATCAATTTTGAAGTCATTGGTTTGACTTGACCAGGGTTCAAACCCGTGGGTTCGAATCTCGCGAGTTACCAAAACGGGAGATGGACGCTCAACTCCTTCCGCCATCCGGTCTGGTTTCTCTGCTGCATGGTCAAAGTGGTGGTAGCATCACCAACACAACTTCTCTTATTTTATTTAGGGGGGGCCTATATTCACAATAATCAGGATCGGATATGATGAGCCATGGTTTGTATATATTAAAACTACTTAGTCTCTATTTAGGGCCCAGCTATTGTGTGAGAGGCTCTGTGATCAAAAGTGGCTATCGTTGTCATTTTTGCCCTGATGACTCTTCACTGATGTAAGCAAGTGGTTCCAGGACCAGAGATGTAAGCTAGAGCCCCATATTGCAAACTTGAAAAGTTGTGCAAGCATTATCTCTTATGGGGCTGTCGCATTACGACGTTTCTCACCAACGCGTGTCGATGCGTGCCGACGTGTTGCCTTTTTGGGCGAAACGTCGGCACGCGTTACCGGCGCGTTACGAACGTGTTAACGGCGCGTCGGTACACGTCGGTACACTTTGAGTGACAGCAAGGTCTGGATGGACACATTGGCGCGCGTCGGGCTGCGTCCAACGTTTTGTGCTTGCACAAAACTTTCTAGGCGGGCCGATGTGCGCCAACGTGTTGGATCGCCCGTTACGGGCGCGTTTGCAGGACGTCGACACACGTTACCAGCGCGTTGGGGGAAAGTTGCTCACACATTGCTGTGTGTGTCTCTGTGTGTGTGTCTCTGGGTCTCTGTGTGTGTCTCTGTGTCTCTGTGTGTGTCGCTGTGTCTCTGTGTCTCTGTATGTGTGTCTCTGTGTGTGTGTTTCTGTGTCTCTGTGTGTGTCTCTGTGTGTGTCTGTGTCTGTGTGTGTGTCTGTGTGTGTCCGTGTGTGTCTCTGTGTTTTTGTGTGTGTGTCTGTGTGTGTCTCTATGTCTGTGTGTGTCTCTGTGTGTGTCTCTGTGTCTAGGTGTGTGTCTGTGTCTTTGTGTGTGTGTCTGTGTCTCTGTGTGTGTCTCTGTGTGTGTCTCTGTGTCTCTGTGTGTGTCTCTGTGTCTCAGTGTGTGTGTCTCTCTGTCTGTGTGTGTCTCTGTGTCTATGTGTGTGTCTGTGGGTGTGTCTGTGTGTGTGTCTATGTGTGTGTCTCTGTGTCTGTGTGTGTCTCTGTGTCTCTGTGTTTCTGTGTGTGTCTATGTGTCTCTGTGTCTGTGTCTCAGTGTGTGTGTCTGTGTGTGTATATGTGTCTGTGTATGTCTCTGTGTCTGTGTGTGTGTCTCTGTGTTTCTGTCTCTGTGTCTCAGTGTGTGTGTCTCTGTGTATGTGTGTATGTGTGTGTCTCTGTGTCTGTGTCTCTGTGTGTTTCTCTGTGTATGTGTGTGTCTCTGTGTCTGTGTGTGTCTCTGTGTTTCTGTCTATGTGTCTCAGTGTGTGTGTCTCTATGGCTGTCTGTGTGTGTGTCTCTGTGTATGTGTGTGCGTCTCTGTGTCTATTTGTGTGTCTGTGTGTGTGTCTCTGTCTCTGTGTCTCAGTGTGTGTGTCTCTGTGTATGTGTGTGTGTCTCTGTGTCTCTGTGTTTCTGTCTCTCTGTCTCAGTGTGTGTGTCTCTGTGTCTGTGTGTGTCTCTGTGTCTGTGTGTGTGTCTCTGTGTCTCTGTGTGTCTATGTGTGTGTCTGTGTCTCTGCGTGTGTCTCTCTGTGTCTGTGTGTGTGTCTCTGTGTTTCTGTGTGTGTCTCTGTGTCTGTGTGTAACTCTGTGTTTCTGTCTCTGTGTCTCAGTGTGTGTCTCTGTGTCTGTGTGTGTGTCTCTGTGTCTGTGTGTGTCTGTGTGTGTCTCTGTGTTTCTGTCTATCTGTCTCAGTGTGTGTGTCTCTGTGTATGTGGGTGTGTATGTGTATGTGTGTGACTCTGTGTCTGTGTGTGCGTCTCTGTGTCTGTGTGTTTCTGTCTCTGTGTCTCAGTGTGTGTGTCTCTGTGTCTGTGTGTGTCTGTGAGTCTCTGTGTGTGTCTGTGTGTGTCTCTGTGTCTCTGTGTCTGTGTCTGTGTGTGTGTGTATCTGTGGCTGTGTGTGTTTCTCTGTGTTTCTGTCTCTGTGTCTCAGTGTGTGTGTCTCTGTGTGCCTCTGTGTCTGTGTGTGTCGCTGTGTCTGTGTGTGTCTGTGTGCGTGTCTCTGTGTTTATGTGTGTGTCTGTGTGTGTCTCTGTGTGTGTGTCGCTGTGTGTGTCTGTGTCTGTGTGTGTATGTCTCTGTGTCTCTGTGTGTCTCTGTTCCTGGCTCTGTGTCTCAGTGTGTGTGTCTCTGTGTCTGTGTGTGTGTCTCTGTGTTTCTGTCTCTGTGTCTCAGTGTGTGTGTCTCTGTGTCTGTGTGTGTCTCTGTGTCTGTGTGTGTGTCTCTGTGTCTCTGTGTATGTGTGTGTCTCTGTGGCTGTGTGTGTTTCTCTGTGTTTCTGTCTCTGTGTCTCAGTGTCTGTGTCTGTGTGTCTGTGTGTGTCTGTGTGTGTCTGTGTGTGTCTGTGTGTGTATGTGTGTGTGTCTCTGTGTCTGTGTGTGTCTATGTGTGTGTCTGTGTCTCTGTGTGTGTCTCTCTGTGTCTGTGTGTGTGTCTCTGTGGCTCTGTGTTTCTGTGTGTGTGTCTCTGTGTCTGTGTCTCATTGTGTGTCTCTGTGTCTGTGTCTCTGTGTCTGTGTGGGTCTCTTTGTCTGTGTGTGTCTCTGTGTTTCTGTCTCTGTGTCTCAGTGTGTGTGTCTCTGTGTCTGTGTGTCTGTCTCTGTGTCTGTGTGTGTGTCTCTGTGTCTGTGTGTGTCTGTGTGTGTCTCTGTGTTTCTGTCTATCTGTCTCAGTATGTGTATCTCTGTGTATGTGTGTGTGTCTGTGTGTGTGTGTGTGTGTGACTCTATGTCTGTGTGCGCGTCTCTGTCTCACTGTGTTTCTGTCTCTGTGTTTCAGTGTGTGTGTCTCTGTGTCTGTGTGTATCTCTGTGTCTGTGTGTGTCTGTGTGTGTGTCTCTGTGTGTGTCTGTGTGTGTGTCTGTGTGTGTGTCTCTGTGATTCTGTGTGTGTCTCTGTGTCTGTGTGTGTCTCTCAGTGTCTGTGTGTGTGTGTCTGGTTGTGTGTCTGTGTGTGTCTCTGTGTCTGTGTGTGTCTTTTTTCCTGTCTATGTGTCTCAGTGTGTGTGTCTCTGTGTCTGTGTGTGTCTCTGTGTCTGTGTGTGTCTGTGTGTGTGTCTCTGTGTGTGTCTGTGTGTGTGTCTCTGTGTCTGTGTGTGTGTCTCTGTGTTTCTGTGTGTGTGTCTGTCTGTGTCTCTGTGTGGTCTATTTGTCTCTGTGTTTCTCTGTGGGTGTCTATGTGTCTGTGTGTGTGTCTCTGTGTGTGTGTCTCTGTGTGTCTCTGTGTGTCTGTGTGTGTGTCTCTGTGTGTGTTACTGTGCCTCTGTGTGTGTGTCTCTATGTGTGTGTATGAGTCTCAGTGTGTGTGTGTCTCTGAGAGAGACACACATGGACACTCTCTCCCTCCCTCCCTCCCTCTCTCTCTCCCTCCCTCCCTCCCTCCCTCCCTCTCTCTCTCCCTCCCTCTCTCTCTCTCTCCCTCTCTCCCTCCCACACAGATACACAGAGACACACACACAGACACACACAGAGACACACCCAGACACAGAGACACACACATAGATACACAGAGACACACACAGAGACACACACATAGATACATAGAGACACACACATACACACACAGACACACAGACACACACATAGACACAGAGAGACACACACAGACACAGAGACACACACATAGAGACAGACACAACAGAGACACACATAGATACACAGAGACACACACAGAGACACACACAGAGACACACACAGAGACACACACATAGACACACACAGACACAGAGACACACACAGACACACACAGACACACACAGACACAGAGACACACACAGAGACACAAACAGACACACAGAGAGACACACACAGACAAAGAGACACACAGCGACACACACAGACACACACAGACACAGATACACACAGACACACACAGAGACACACACACACATAGACACAGGGAGGGAGGGAGGGAGGGAGAGAGAGAGGGAGGGAGGGGGGAAGGGAGGGAGAGAGAGAGAGAGAATGCGCCGATATACGTTACCATAACGTTGGCCGCGCGCTACTAACACGCTGCGCTGACGTCAAACTATTTCCCAAACCACCGAAAAGTTGGACGTGTCTCGATGCGTACAACTTATTTTGCGCGTTGGCGGCACGCCGGTAAGAAGCGTCGTAATGTGACAACCCCATTAAAGTAACTTTTGAAGGTTTAAAGTATATCTTTTATAACCTAGATAAGTCCATCCTTTCCTTCCCTGTGTAACCTCATATAAATACTAGTAATAGCCTTGGGATAATCTGAGTCTAATGGTGCTGGATAGACCAATCCCAACCTAGTGGGTTCGAGCTCAGGTAGTCCATTCTATGTGTGAGCTTTCGTATATGGGTCATTCTTTAAAACTGGGCACCACATATTTGGTTTCCACATTACGATGCTGATAATTTGTTCTTTCTTTTATTGATTGCAAGTCAAATAATTATTGTATCCTCTGTGTAGGATGTTAGCAATAGTACATTTATTGAAGCTATCCCAAGAAAGAAATTAAAAGTTTACTTATATAATTTTGTGCTAATGTGAAAAGGTGAAAATTTACACATTTACACTATGCATGTAGCCAAACTTTTTTTCAACTTATTTTTCCAGTTTTTTCTTGTAAGTCATAACCTTGTCTGCTTAACAATAAGTAATCAATGACATATTGTTTTACTATGTTGTATATGTTAAAATGAGGTTCTGGATGTGTCTTTGATTTTCATGTTACACGAGTGATATGTATTGCTCAATTTGTATAAGTTCTAATTCAAAAAGTGAAATTCATTTTTTTCAACTCTGACATATGCACAACATACAAACCTTCATATGACATTGGATTTAGTCTATTATTTGGAAGGTTTTTTGCTATTATTTGGAAGGTTTTCACTTTTGGTTTCCATGTGACACTTTCATGCCCAGTTTTAAAGAATGACCCATATATAGGCATGATGGGCAGTTGATAGAAGCGCACCAATGTACTGAATGAAGAAATCTGACACACAAACCAGGGGCCTAGGTTGGGAATTTCAGGTGGTATGCAAATAGAATAAAACGCCATTGCAATAAAACCTGATGTAATCAAATAAATGCTATAAAACATCATATATCTTAATAATAATAAAATATATATTAGTAATCTCAATAATACGTGATGCAATAATAAGCTATAAATCATCATATAAATTAATAATAAAAAATATATATTTGTAATCTCAATAATACATGATGTAATAAAATTCTATAAATCATCATATATTTTAACAATAACTAATATAGATATTTGTAATCTCAGGTAGTAAGCAACTGCGTACCTTCGTATATAATGGTAACTAGGCCCCTGCAAATGTCTAGATAGTGACTCACCGTTAGCCGGGCACTTCTTATATCTCAAACAGCCCAGAGGGAAAGCTTCCTCCCCTCCTTCACCATTCGGCTGTCTGAGACGAGACTGCGCAATTGTTGACATGAGAGTTATTTGACAATATCTGAATATTTTGAGGCAAAAGAACAAACAACAAACTGCACATACCGTCTCATCGATTTGTAGCAAACGACATCCCCTCCTCGCGTAGGGCGCGAAACCTGCAGTGAGATAATGCGAGAGTCATGACAACTGTCAGGAGAATCTGTATAGACCAGACGGGATGGCCGAATGAGTTAGAGCATCCATCTCCCGTGTTGGTAGATCGTAGGATCGAATCCTGGTCGAGTCAAACCACTGACTTAAAAATTGATACTTGTCGCTTCCTAGCCAGACGTTCGGCATTATTAGGATAGGACAAGGAGCAGTGGAATGAGGAAGAACAGTCATTTGCGACTGAAATTTCCCCGGCTTAAACAACTAATCTACCCATAAACAAAAATCAAGTGGATAGCAACTTGACTAAACGACATTAAGAAGGGGATGCACCTCTAAGTGCCTCTCACAGAACAAAGACGTGAAATGACCTAAAGTTGCATAGTCCGATGGTTTTGAGTCTCTGTCATTTTCTGAGATCAATATATTAGGTTCTACGCCTCAACAGAGAACATACAGAGTAAACAATGGATAAGCTCCAGGGAGCGACAGTGAGAGAACTCATAAGGAGCAAAAGTAAGGTCAAGAAGGCTCCAGGGAGGAGTGAAGAGCTCAGAAGGAGCAACAAATGTATATAGTAAGGATGAAGGTAAAGAAGCTCATGAGGAGCGGATAAATGAATAATGTTCGGATAAATTAAATGTCAGTAGAGTGAAGGGGTGCTGAGGAGCCCTCCACCGCTGGAAAGAAAGGGGGGACAGGGATTGTTGGGTGGGTGGGCGGAGGAAAAAGCAGGGAGGTGGAAGGCGGCAGGAAGGTGAGTGCCTGAGGGAGGCCGGCGGGCGGCCTTATAAGGGAAGGGGGGGGCGGCGACAGCAGCTGAGGTGTGAAGCTGGCGGCCCGGGGGAGGGCGAGAGGTGGCGAGCAGCGGGTGTCGGGTGAGGCGCGAAGGCTGCGCGACCCGGGGGGCGGGGGAGGTGGCGACGCGCCGCACCATCTGCCGAGGTGAGTAGGCAGCGCGACACGGGGCGGGGGAGGGTCTCTTCCTCTCCTCGCATCAAGCGTAATGCTTTGCATTACGACCAATCTACCTTACTTTACTTTGAAGTAACTTTTATTTTAAATGGTTAACCTTGAAGATATTTGAAGTGCAACCACGCACAATTAATTTTGGCATGCATGCAAAAACTCTAACAGTGACACCATAGGCGTTACTTCTGTAGTAACATGTTCTATTAAATTGCCTCACTATTCCCTTCTGTGTGGCGACATATGTTCAATAAGTGCACTAGTATCTCAAATTGATATGTACAATAATTAAATCAAGATAATTGTTTTGGTTTTGAAAATTTGATGTTTTCATCGGACTATACAGCTTTAATATAGCACAACCCAATCACATACAAAGTTGTCACATGGCACTGCCTTGTCTGCTGTTCAGCATTATTGTAAATATATATATATATTATTTTTAAATACCCCCCCACCACCACACACATAAACAGTATTATTCTACACGTGAAGCAATCTAATGAGAATGTTCATGTTATTTCAATATTAATCTGCTTAACGTGGTCCGTCCTAATATTACCTTAGTAGATGTTGCCAAGACGTAAAACCACAACAACCAACCAACCAAGCTTAGCGTGGCAGTTTCATTCACTCAATCCGACGTTAGTAGACAGCGCTCCGGATTAATTAATTAAATCGTATGACGCCGAATTAGCTGCTGTCCTGTCAAAATAATGATCACGGATTTCTGTTAGAATTGTGTAATGGGCCTCGGGGGGGATTTTGAACTGGAAACATGCTTAGTCGCAGCATCAGGAGCAGCTCACAAAATGTGGCAGACGAAAGGAAAAACGCCATCTCACCTTCTCTGCGAGCTCTGCTCATGATATCGGAGTGTGGGGCTTCAGCTAAATTCACTACTGGGAACTGGGTGAATGAGGTCTGACCTCCTAGCACTAGCAGCATCTGAGGCCATGACAACAACCGACATTATGGATATCCTTTTAGTGCTGCCCCACTGGGATGCCATGCTATTGACTGCGTGATGTATTCATCTGGATTTACAACAATGAAAGTACGACCATTTCTAAGAACTCCTCCCTCGCCCCATACACCCCCACACACGCCCGCACACACACGCACACACGATCGCACACAGCCACATTTTGATGACCCATAATTCAGTTCGGAGCTTTGTGCCTGAGGTTATTGTGACTTGCTGTGAAACTTAATCACGTTATCCTGATGCTGAACCAGCAAGTGTTGCAATTTCTTTGTAATGATATCCTTTTGAGGTTGTCTGTCAATGCTCCAACACTGGCAACATCTAAGGTTATATCATACCAAATTGTGATAGTGTGCACTCATGGCAACCTTATAGTGCTCATCCACCGGGAAATCAGGCCACCAGCACCATGACCCGATATCCCACTGTCATATTATCCTGACACTGAGCTAACCAGTCCTTGCCCTATCCTATAAATGCCGAGCACCAGGCTAGGAAGTAACAAGTATCAATTTTGTATCTCATTGGTTTGACTCGACCGGGAATTGAACTCTCGATCTCCCGCACGCGAGGCTTGTGCTCTACCGATTCGGCCCGGTGTGGAACTGTGGACACTTGCAGCAGTCTGTAGACGCGCTCACGCCCCTCACGCCCCTCACGCCCCTCACGCCCCTCACGCCCCTCACGCCCCTCACGCCTCTCACGCCCCTCACGCCGCTCTCGCCGCACAGTGGCGCTGCTTTCAACTGTCATGGCAGCAGCTTCCTGCCATGTTCATGCCGTCTGGATGTAACGACGATCTCTGATTTGTCAACTTCTAAAAATAAACACTACAGACGGCGACTGTGAATTACCTACATCACCATTGAGCTGCCGTCCTGATTTGACCTTAGATGTTGTTAGGACGTAAAACACCAACGACCAACCAATCAACCATTGAGCTGTGAACTGACCCCGGGGCTCTTTGTCTTGGTCAATTCACCACCGGCGATGTGGTTACTCAAAGACTGCCATCACGCAGCACTAAATGCAATGAAAGCAGGTGCCTGTCATGTTGATCACGTGACAAGTGTAGTGACAGGTACATTGAATCAGTTTCGTGGTTGCATTACTGGCGGGTACAGAGATCGTGGCAATAGGAGTCGGATAAGCATGGCTTTACTTCAGTGGCAGAACAGGGTGTGATAAAATGCAACGCAATCCGTCCTCTAAGAGCGCTAATTTATTTGGCATGTTTTCACTTCAAATATTTCCCAAATTAATCATTTTAAAATTTAAAAAATTCCTTGAAACTAAAGTAACGTAAATAATAATGATCACTGCATCAATGAATCAATATTTATCAATATTTCACCAATTTCTAATGAATTTTTAATTAGTCTTTAATCAGTACTTAATCAGTATTTAATCAGTATTTAATCAACGTTTAAAAACTATTTAATCATTATTTAATGACTCTTTGATCACTCCTTAATCACTATTTATTCAATATTTATTCAATATTTATTCAATATTTATTCAATATTTATTCAATATTTATTCAATATTTATTCAATATGTAATCAATTTTTAAATATTCACATCAAATCTTTTTAAACGTCGGATTTTGCAACTTCAAGTTCAATAAAGGATCTACGGTAGTCAAACACGAATAGGTCGTGAGAAATGTAGAGCGAAAATAAATTTGATGTGTTATCTAGATCAGTTCCACCTGCTAATAAAACTGATGATGTGCTCATGCCTAGCCGGGGTGTGCATTCTTTCCGTTTCAAACAAAGGGAAAAGAAGGGTGTCTGTTATTACAATGGTGCCTCAAGTTGTGGGATTTGTTATTACAATGGTGCCCTATGTTGCTGCATTTATTATTACAGTATAACCCCGTTAAACCAAACTTGAAGGGACCCTAACAATTTGTTTGGATTAACCGATCATTGGTTTAACCGAGCTTTGACTTTGACTTGGCTTTGGCAAAAACGGGGGTGCATTATGAATGTACAATGTATGTGGACACTATGATTATTGTTTTGTTATGTATATACAGTTTAACCACATTAAACCAACCTCGGTTAAATCAAACAATCGGTTAATTCAAACTTGTTTCGGCTACCTGGCAAATACTCCCATTTATCATATAAAAAAAGTCTCAGATGACCTTAAAACGACATGAAAGTTTGGTTTAACTGTACTGGAAGTGGCCTGGGGCCAACAATTTTGTTTGGATTAACCGATACTTTGGATTAACCGACTTTGGTTTAACCAACTTTTTTATATGATAAATGGTAGTATTTTGCCGGGCCACCGAAAAAAGTTAGGATTAACCGATCATTTGGTTTAACCGAGCTTGGTTTAACGGGGTTGTACTATACAATGGGGCCTCACTCTGGGTGTCCCATGTTACACACACTTAGCATTTACTTCCGGTATCGATATCGTCACTGGGCTTCGCTTTGTTGTGTGTGGAATATCGCATCGTTCATATTGTTTCGCAATATGGGTAATTCGGGACCGAGGAGGAGCTGACCCCCCCCCCCCCTCTATCCTCACCACCTTCCCTCCCCCCCCCTTTCCTCCAGCACCCCCCCCCCCCCCCCCCCCCCGGGCTTCATACCCCCACCTACCTCCAGGTGGCGGCACCCGCCCTGCGCTGGTGCCGCTGCCCTCACCCAGCAAAAACCCTCTCCACTTCCGCCCCCAAGCCCACAGCCACTTCTCACCCAGACGACCCACCGACAACACCTCCAACTTCGCTCTCCG
Organism: Branchipolynoe longqiensis; assembly: GCA_030323885.1. Lineage (NCBI taxonomy): Eukaryota > Metazoa > Annelida > Polychaeta > Phyllodocida > Polynoidae > Branchipolynoe > Branchipolynoe longqiensis. Next base: position 96,014,491 of record CM059188.1, on the reverse strand, counting down.
CACGCCACTGGCCGCCCTCCACATACGACACCACGATGCCGCCACGCAAGACTATCCGACGATCCGTAGCGGCCGCGACAAACAGACAAGACACAGACCCAGACACCGCTGATGCCGCATCCACCCCTCGGGTGCCCGCACGCCGGGGGCGACCCAGGTCAGTGGTCACGAAAAATGTCGTCCCTACAACCCCGAACGACTCAGACACCGGCAGTGGCGGAGAGTCGCCGGCGGCGCAGATGGCACTACTGCGCAAATCGGTCACTGAGTCAATGACCCAACACGCTCAGTTCGCCAAGGACATGAAGACACGTCTCGCGGCCCTTGAGTCGAACAGACAAGACAAAAGGATGACGACCGCCACAAGCCCAGAAGACGACCGACCCGCTGCAAAACGGAGGAGACGCGACAACCCAGACTCACCACGTACACCGCCATCACCACGTGGCCGCACACCTAGACACGCCACCCCCGACCATAGACGGGGGAAAAGACGCGAGCGCCACCATGAGCGCTCCCAGTCCAACGACCGACAAAACACCAGACGGAGCAGACACAGGTGCCACACAAGCTCTGCCTCATCCAGCGAGGACGACGACCGACAGAGGGAGATAATCGACGCCATAATCGACTCCAACAGCGCCCCCAAACACGCCAAGCGAGGTAGGCACCACTTTCTGCCACACACATATGTTATAAGGGACGAGCGAAAAGGGAAAGTTGCACTGGGAGAGAGCAACTGGCATGAATATCTGGCCGCACTATCTAGAATGAGGAAGGACTCACGCATCCCCCAGTCCTGGATCGCCCCCATCCTCGACCACCAGGACGAGATCTTCGAAATGGCGGCCGACTGGCAGTGGGACACTTGCTTAGCCTGGTCGGAAAAAATCTTTTCTATGATCGATGACGGACGACTGCCCAAAGGGTGGAAAGACGACCATGCCATAAAAGACGTCCAGCGAGCGGCATGCCTATCCGGCATCAGGAAGGAAGAGCAAAAACGAACGGCTAACGCTAGTAACACAATAAGAGCCACCACATACAGAGCGGACGACCAGAGCGCCTCACACACAACACCGTACAAACGCCCTGAGTTCAACAGCGAGACGGAAGGTAGACCGTGCCACAGGTGGAACTGGGGCACTGACTGCGGCTTCACCGCCTCACACGGGGTTGGGGCAGAACGATTCGCCCACCTGTGCGCGTGGTGCGCGAACAAATATAGGAAGGCAAATCCTCACCGTGAACAAGATTGTAATAATAAGAAAAGACAGATGGAAAAGAGAGCTGCGGCACAGGAGACCGAGGAGAACCCCAAAGCGGATTTTCGTTAGGCGGCCCGGGTCAGGCCGAGCAGAGCGACACCCGAGACCCACCCCACGAGAACCCAGCCATCCCACTATCCATAATAAGTGCAACACGACACGTGGAAGGCGAACATATGGAATGGGGCCTGGACGCCCCCACACCCTACCCACCAGGACTGGGTGCGGCACTCACCCTAACCAACTGCCCCGACATACTAGAGGCGGCACGCGGAGAAGAAAGTAACCAACCCTCCTCCACCGATACCCACAACGACGCCGCACCCACCTCAGACCACCGCACCACTACACCAGACGGCGAAGCCAGGCAGCTTCCCGCCAAAAATCAAGAGCGACGCGGCACCCCCTGCTCCTCCCGCCAAAACACCACGTGGGGACGCTCAACACCCACCCACCCACTCAACCCACCAACGGCTGCATGGAGAAAAGGGCGCGAGCAGCTCCAAATCCCAACCGCCAACCACCCCTGACGGAGGGCGCGAACACTACACCGCACACACCGGCTCGGAGCAGACCGCCGCCACAGACACTAATGGCACCGTTAATGCACATTACGGAATCACACCGACCCAGACCGACCCAACCGCCGCCGCCAGGGACGAACATCAAGGAGATAGCCGCAGTGACGCAACACCACACGGCCCACCCCTTAACCCTACCCACCCCCCCACCCCCAACCACACCCCCACCCCCCCACCCGCCCCCACACCCACTCAACCCACCACCCCAACATCTGCTCCCAGACATGACCCCCCACCCCCCCCCCATACCCACCCACCCCGCCGCCGACACTGCACTCCAAACACCCACACGCCCCTTACCCGCATACCAAAACAAAAATAACCATGCGCGAAACACCAACCACAACACCCCCACCGCCCCACCGCCCCCCGACTCACGGTTTGAGCCCGCCACCACAGACACACACCAAAACGGCGGCGACATCCCCGCTACCCTACCCGACCAAAACCGACCCGACCAAACCCGACACGTCCCAAACCACACCACACCCTCGGCCCACACACACAACACCCCATCCACATCTGCGGTCATACGTTATGACCCGGCGGGCGCTGCCATCGTCTGTGTACGACCCCTACACAGACAAACCACCGACAACGATCGCCCGACCGAATCGACACACTCGGGAGCTGAACCGCCCGATGCCCTCCTGACTTACCACGACCGCGAACACGCAGCCGAAGATGTCGACGACGTGAACGACGACAACGGCAAAATACCACCCACGCCATACAACCCACCACACACGCCCATATCCTACAAAAACATCCTAATTAGGATATGGCCCACCTCAATCCCAGACGTCTGGAGGAACATGGTCTACAACTACATATACGATGAGGTCAGGGGCACCGGCCTCCCCAACCACATAGTCGCGAGGATCCCCGTTCCCTCTGACCTCCGAATCGACCGATGGAGGGCCCACCTCAAAGACTACCATGATGACCAGCTCCTAGACTTCCTCGAGTTTGGCTGGCCAGCGGACTACACCGCGGACGACCCACCCGTCCCATCGTCCGACAACCACCATGAAGACCCCACCAACTTTGAGTGGATATGGCGATACGTCCGTAGCGAGTCGAGGCGCGGTGTCCTCCTCGGCCCCTTCTCCACCCCTCCATTCCACCCCTGGGTACAAACGAGCCCGATGATGACCCGTGCAAAAAAGAACACTGACGAGCGCCGGGTCATCGTCGACCTAAGCTACCCCAGGGGTGCGAGTGTCAACTCGGGGATACGAAAGGGGTACTACCAAGGACGACCAGTGACCTACACACTCCCTAATATCACCAACCTGACGGACGAGGTAACACGACTCGGACAAGGAACCTACATCTGGACGATAGACCTCACCAGGGCCTATCGTCAGCTCCGGACCTGCCCCCTGTCGGTTCCACTGTTCGGCATAACCTTGGACGGAAGTACCTACTTTGACACTGCCCCACCCTTTGGGTGCCGCACCTCCTCGATGGCATGCGCCCGCACCACCAACGCGGTGGTATACCTCCTACGACAGAAGGGCCATCATGCGCTATGCTACCTCGACGACTTCGTCGGGGCGGCGGCCACCGAGGAGGAGGCAGTAAAGGCATACCTAGCCGCCACCGAGCTCGCGGCTGACCTCGGACTGGCCCTGTCCCCGCAGAAATGCGTACCTCCCACACAAAAAATCGACTGGCTTGGATTTACCGTTGACACCATTGACATGACAGTCCGCATCCCTACCGAGAAGCTCAGTGAGGTGGTCGAGGAATGCGCCGCATGGACCGAACAGACCCGGGCATCACGCAAGGACCTTCAGCATCTGGTCGGACGACTACAACACATAGCCAAGTGCGTCCGACCCGCGCGGAGATTCATGAATGGAATCCTCGACACCCTCAGGAGCGCCCCACACACAGGGAAACACCCCGTAATGACCGACATGATTAAGGAATGACATGGTTCCTATCATAGCTCACGCAGCAATGGGCGTACCTACGCCCCCGCCCCTCCATGACTGGATCATCGAGTGTGACTCGTCCCTCAAGGCGGGCGGAGCCCACTCCCCGTCTGGCTACATCTCCGAACTATATGACCACGACCTCCTCAGCGAGCATCATACGATACACCAGCTCGAGGCACTAAACCTGGTAGTGGCCCTCCACGCCCTGGGGCCCCCCAACCCGCAGGACTACTCTATACTCGTAAACACCGACAACCAGGCCTCCCAGAACGTCCTCTCCTCTGGCGCAGGCAAGGACCCCGTCCTATGCACCTGTGCGAGGGCCGTCTGGAGGTACGCCGCGCTGAACTCCTGCGAGGTCCGAGTACTGCACAAACCTGGGGTAGACATTGCCTTCGCTGACGCCCTCAGTAGGGCCCCATTCGATGACCAGGCCCGCCGTCGGGCAGAACAATTCGTCGACGACATGGACCTCGTGCGAGTACGAGTCCGACATGACGACACGCTCCTAGCCGACATCTAGCCTGGGGAGATCGTTTAACTTTGCCTCTCTCTCCCCAGGCACACACGAGCAGGACGGAATCGCACAACTCTTCCGGGCGGGCCTCGCAGCTGGGACATGGAAGAACAAGCGAACTCAGACGGCGGCCTACCTCCGACATGCCCGGAACGCCTCCTACAGCCCCCTATCACCTACACAAATGAACATCGCCTCCTTCATACTCGACCTCACCACCACGCTAAGGTCCCCAGGCGCTATAATGAACTATCTCAGTGCCGCTAGGACATGGGTCTCCCTACAGTCCGGGAAGGTCCGCCCATTCGACACATACATGATCACCATTATCAAGCGGGGGGTGTACCGGACGTCCCGTCATCTTGCCCGGCAAGCACCCCCCCTGACCGTCCGGCACCTCAAGGCAGTCGTCCGATACTTCCAGGCCGCAGGCCGGCGTGCCCAGGTCCTCACGGCTGCAACTTTCCTCGGGTACTTCACCCTGCTCCGCCAAGGGAACCTCCTGACCACTGGACGACCGGACGACCCGGGACACACACTAAAGGCCTCCGACGTCACATACTCCACCACCCACCTAACGATACGGGTCCGATCCTCCAAGACCTCGGGATCGACTACCAATCCGTACGCGATACATGTACCAGCGATCCGCGGATCACGCTACTGCCCGGTGCGTGCCTGGTACCGCTACGCCTCGACCACTGACCCGCCGGTGTCCAGCCCCGCCTTCATAGCCGACCACGCCCCACTAACGGTCTCGACCCTCACTTGGGCCTTACGACGGGCGCTCGACAGCAACCTGACCCCTAGGTCAGACGACTACACACTACACAGCCTCAGGAGGGGCGCCGCCCAAGAATGCACCCGAACGGGCGCCACGATACAAGACGTTAAAGACCTCGGCCACTGGAGCTCGACTGCTATACACCAATACGTGAAGGCCGACGCGTTCTCGGTCGTGACCCGGGCACTCTCCACACTATTTGGTTGAGGCCCGGGTCACCTACAGACCCCTCACCACACGACCTTGACTTCTACCTACCTCGATTAACTGTCCTTATGACTAACGGGCCACTACGGACCGATCAACATGAACACTGAACATTACCTACTTAAGACACTATGACTCTACCTAGTCCAATCATGAACTTGAACTTAACCCACATGCCTATACATCCTTATAACCCATACATTTACCATTACCTTACCTCACTCCACTACCATTCTTCCTGAATAAATTGCCATACTATAGCTCCGTCTCGTGTCCTGAATTGTTCATATTGTTTCGCAATATGGGTAATTCGGGACCGAGGAGGAGCTGACCCCCCCCCCCTCTATCCTCACCACCTTCCCTTCCCCCCCCTTTCCTCCAGCACCCCCCCCCCCGGGCTTCATACCCCCACCTACCTCCAGGTGGCGGCACCCGCCCTGCGCTGGTGCCACTGCCCGCACCCAGCAAAAACCCTCTCCACTTCCGCCCCCAAGCCCACAGCCACTTCTCACCCAGACGACCCACCGACAACACCTCCAACTTCGCCGCCCACCCACCCAACTACCACCCCCCCCCACTCCTAAGGTTGAGGCCCGGGTCACCTACAGACCCCTCACCACACGACCTTGACTTCTACCTACCTCGATTAACTGTCCTTATGACTAACGGACCACTACGGACCGATCAACATGAACACTGAACATTACCTACTTAAGACACTATGACTCTACCTAGTCCGATCATGAACTTGAACTTAACCCACATGCCTATACATCCTTATAACCCATACATTTACCATTACCTTACCTCACTCCACTACCATTCTTCCTGAATAAATTGCCATACTATAGCTCCGTCTCGTGTCCTGAATTATGGTGCTGGCGGCCTGATTTCCCAATGGGGCAGCATTATATAGTCGCTATGAGTGTGTACTGTCACAAATCGGTACCCGTCCTGATATGGCCTTAGATGTTGCCAGGACGTAAAACTCCAACAACCACAGTCCCACACGGCCAGGCAGCGCACTACACTGTGAACCAGAACTGCAGTTCTAGTGGCGGTTTAAAGTCCTAGCAACATCGAGGTCATGTAAGGACGAGTACCGACTTGCAGCAGTGCGCACTCAAATGCAACGTGGTATAATATTCCACTCAATCACATTATCCTGACAGTGAGTCAACACAGTTCTTGCCCCTGTTTGAGTAATGTCGAGTGTCATGTGATCAACATGTGATCAATCTTGTCATTTTTGTTGGTCAGTGAGGAAACTGGCATTTTGATAGCTGAGCTTTTAACGTCAGTTCCATCTGAATTTACAACAATGAAAGTACGACCATTTCTATGGATCCCTCCCTCCCAAACAGCCCCCCCCCCCCCACACACACACACATGCGCACACAGGATCGCACACAGCCGCACTTTGATGACCCATAATTCAGTTCGGAGCTTTGTGTACTTCCGGTTTGGCGGTGTCATCTCGGACCGACACTCCCGCCCCCGGCCCCCCGGCCCCCGCCCCCCCACCCCCGCCCCGCACTCTGCTCCGTGAGACCATTACCTCGTGGCACCAGTGCCAGCGTGCTGCTAATTGCGGGTTGATTGGTGATTTAGTGATTGATGATTGCCGTGTGATGCGAGAGAACGGAGGTGCAGCGTGCCAAACGCGGGGCGGCGGGTGGGGGAGGATGGGAAGGGATGGGCGGAAAGGGCGGGGAGAGTAGGGAAGGGAAATAGGGGAGGGGCGAGGAGGGGCGGGGAGGGAAATATGGGAGGGGCGGGGAGGGGCGGGGAGGGGCGGGGAGGGAAATAGGGGAGGGGCGGGGAGGGTTGGCGATGCAAAACGGTAGAGGGGTGTGGTGGAGCAGTGAGGGGCACGGATGGGCGCGGATTGGCGGGGATGGGCACTGATGGGCGGGGAGGGGCGGGGAGAGCTGTGAAGCTGGTGCTGTTGAATGTGTTACTGTTAGGTGTGTGAAGTGCAGGGTTACAGGTAGACTGACAGATGCGTAGATGGCGTGAGGCGAGCCGACACATCGTCCCGCCAGGTGCAGTGTGTGCAGCAGGCCCAGGATGTGTGACGTCAAGCCATGTGCAGTGTGTGCAGCAGGTCCAGGGTGTGTGAGGTTATTGTAATGGACTAGTGACGTCACGCGTGTGCAATGTGTGCAGCAGCTCCTGGACTGTGTTACGTCACGCCGTCTGCAATGTGTAGCAGTGCCAGGACTGTGTGACGTCACGCCGTGTGCAACGTGTGCACCAGCTCCCGGACTGTGTGACGTCACGCGGTGTGCAATGTGTGCATGCAGCAGCTCTAGGAATGTGGGTGGGTATTGCACGAGACTGGTGATGTCATGCTGTGTTTTCGTTATTGCACTAGACTGGTGACGTCACGCCGCGTACACTGTGTGCAGCAGCTCCAGGACCATGTGTGTCATTCCACTAAGCTGGTGTGCAGCAGCAGCCGGGTCACTAGTGGCACACGTCACATGTTGTGGTCATTCCACTAAGCTGGTGACGTCACGCTGCGTACACTGTGTGCAGCAGCTCCAGGACCATGTGTGTCATTCCACTAAGCTGGTGACGTCACGCCGCGTACACTGTGTGCAGCAGTTCCAGAACCATGTGTGTCATTCCACTAAGCTGGTGACGTCATGCCTCGTAGAGTGTGTGCAGCAGCTCCAGGACCATGTTTGTCATTCCACTAAGCTGGTGACGTCACGCCTCGTACACTGTGTGCAGCAGCTCCAGGACCATGTGTGTCATTCCACTAAGCTGGTGACGTCATGCCTCGTACACTGTGTGCAGCAGCTCCAGGATCATGTGTGTCATTCCACTAAGCTGGTGACATCACGCCATGTACACTGTGTGCAGCAGCTCCAGGACCATGTGTGTCATTCCACTAAGCTGGTGACGTCACGCTGTGTACACTGTGTGCAGCAGCGCCAGGACCATGGGTGTCATTCCACTAAGCTGGTGACGTCATGCCTCGTACACTGTGTGCAGCAGTTCCAGAACCATGTGTGTCATTCCACTAAGCTGGTGACGTCACGCCTCGTAGAGTGTGTGCAGCAGCTCCAGGACCATGTGTGTCATTCCACTAAGCTGGTGACGTCATGCCTCGTACACTGTGTGCAGCAGCTACAGGACCATGTGTGTCATTCCACTAAGCTGGTGACGTCACGCCGCGTACACTGTGTGCAGCAGCTCCAGGAACATGTGTGTCATTCCACTAAGCTGGTGACATCACGCCTCGTACAGTGTGTGCAGCAGCTCCAGGATCATGTATGTCATTCCACTAAGCTGGTGACGTCACGCTGTGTACACTGTGTGCAGCAGCTCCAGGACCATGGGTGTAATTCCACTAAGCTGGTGACGTCATGCCTCGTACACTGTGTGCAGCAGCTCCAGGACCATGTGTGTCATTCCACTAAGCTGGTGACGTCACGCTGTGTACACTGTGTGCAGCAGCTCCAGGACCATGTGTGTCATTCCACTAAGCTGGTGATGTCACGCCTCATACAGTGTGTGCAGCAGCTCCAGGACCATGTGTGTCATTCCACTAAGCTGGTGATGTCACGCCGCGTACAGTGTGTGCAGCAGCTCCAGGACCATGCGTGTCATTCCACTAAGCTGGTGACGTCATGCCTCGTACACTGTGAGCAGTAGCTCCAGGATCATGTGTGTCATTCCACTAAGCTGGTGACGTCACGCCGCGTACACTGTGTGCAGCAGCTCCAGGACCATGGGTGTCATTCTACTAAGCTGGTGACGTCATGCCTCATACATTGTGTGCAGCAGCTACAGGACAATCTGTGTCATTCCACTAAGCTGGTTACATCACGCCGTGTACACTGTGTGCAGCAGCTCCAGGACCATGTGTGTCATTCCACTAAGCTGGTGACGTCACGCCGCGTATAGTGTGTGCAGCAGCTCCAGGACCATGTGTGTCATTCCACTAAGCTGGTGACATCACGCCGCGTACAGTGTGTGCAGCAGCTCCAGGACCATGTGTGTCATTCCACTAAGCTGGTGACGTCATGCCTCGTACACTGTGTGCAGCAGCTACAGGATCATGTGTGTCATTCCACTAAGCTGGTGACATCACGCCATGTACACTGTGTGCAGCAGCTCCAGGACCATGTGTGTCATTCCACTAAGCTGGTGACGTCACGCCGCATACAGTGTGTGCAGCAGCTCCAGGACCATGGGTGTCATTCTACTAAGCTGGTGACGTCATGCCTCATACATTGTGTGCAGCAGCTCCAGGATCATGTGTGTCATTCCACTAAGCTGGTGACGTCACACTGCATACAGTGTGTGCAGCAGGTCCAGGATCATGTGTGTCATTCCACTAAGCTGGGGACGTCACGCCGCGTACAGTGTGTGCAGCAGCTCCAGGACCATGTGCGTCATTCCACTAAGCTGGTGACGTCATGCCTCATACATTGTGTGCAGCAGCTCCAGGACCATGGGTGTCATTCCACTAAGCTGGTGACGTCACGCCGCGTACACTGTGTGCAGCAGCTCCCGGATCATGTGTGTCATTCCACTAAGCTGGTGACATCACGCCATGTACACTGTGTGCAGCAGCTCCAGGACCATGTGTGTCATTCCACTAAGCTGGTGACGTCACGCCGCGTACAGTGTGTGCAGCAGCTCCAGGACCATGGGTGTCATTCTACTAAGCTGGTGACGTCATGCCTCATACATTGTGTGGAGCAGCTCCAGGATCATGTGTGTCATTCCACTAAGCTGGTGATGTCACACTGCGTACACTGTGTGCAGCAGCTCCAGAACCATGTGTGTCATTCCACTAAGCTGGTGACGTCACGCCGCGTACAGTGTGTGCAGCAGCTCCAGGACCATGGGTGTCATTCCACTAAGCTGGTGACGTCACGCCGCGTACAGTGTGTGCAGCAGCTCCAGGACCATGGGTGTCATTCCACTAAGCTGGTGACGTCACGCTGTGTACACTGTGTGCAGCAGCTCCAGGAACATGTGTGTCATTCCACTAAGCTGGTGACGTCATGCCTCGTACACTGTGTGCAGCAGCTCCAGGAACATGTGTGTCATTCCACTAAGCTGGTGATGTCATGCCGCGTACAGTGTGTGCAGCAGCTCCAGGACCATGGGTGTCATTCCACTAAGCTGGTGACGTCACGCTGTGTACACTGTGTGCAGCAGCTCCAGGAACATGTGTGTCATTCCACTAAGCTGGTGACGTCATGCCTCGTACAGTGTGTGCAGCAGCTCCAGGACCATGGGTGTCATTCCACTGAGCTGGTGACGTCACGCCGCGTACACTGTGTGCAGCAGCTCCAGGACCATGTGTGTCATTCCACTAAGCTGGTGATGTCATGCCGCGTACAGTGTGTGCAGCAGCTCCAGGACCATGGGTGTCATTCCACTAAGCTGGTGATGTCACGCCTCATACAGTGTGTGCAGCAGCTCCAGGAACATGTGTGTCATTCCACTAAGCTGGTGATGTCATGCCGCGTACAGTGTGTGCAGCAGCTCCAGGACCATGCGTGTCATTCCACTAAGCTGGTGACGTCACGCTGTGTACACTGTGTGCAGCAGCTCCAGGAACATGTGTGTCATTCCACTAAGCTGGTGACGTCACGCCTCATACAGTGTGTGCAGCAGCTCCAGGATCATGTGTGTCATTCCACTAAGCTGGTGACGTCATGCCGCGTACAGTGTGTGCAGCAGCTCCAGGACCATGTGTGTCATTCCACTAAGCTGGTGACGTCACGCCTCATACAGTGTGTGCAGCAGCTCCAGGACCATGGGTGTCATTCCACTAAGCTGGTGACATCACGCATTGTACAGTGTGTGCAGCAGCTCCAGGTCCATGTGTGTCATTCCACTAAGCTGGTGACATCACGCCTCGTACAGTGTGTGCAGCAGCTCCAGGACCATGTGTGTCATTCCACTGAGCTGGTGACGTCACGCCTCGTACAGTGTGTGCAGCAGCTCCAGGACCATGTGTGTCATTCCACTAAGCTGGTGACGTCACGCCGCGTACAGTGTGTCCAGCAGCTCCAGGACCATGTGTGTCATTCCACTAAGCTGGTGACGTCATGCCTCGTACAGTGTGTGCAACAGCTCCAGGCTGATGAATGGGCGCAGTGCATGTCTCGACTGGGTGCTCAGACAGGTTTGCCGTGTGTACCTTCCCTTTGGTGTCAAGTCCTACTTTAACTGGGATCAATACAAAACGGGCTGCTTTTTGGCATGACAGGCTGTCCAGGGGTGCTTGTGGTCAGGCTATCTATTTGATGACGGGCTCACACGTACATAGACGGAGCCGGCTACCTTTAGCTTTACTATTAGATTGCTACACACACATACATGCGTAGATACATACATGCATGTACATACATACATACATACATACATACACATAACCTCCTTCGCACAGATTCTGGTGCCGCATGTCGTCAAGAAGTAAAGATCACACAGCCTATGCCAGGTGAGACTTCATACTGTAGAGTTGCCTTTTTGCGACGAGTGTCGGCGCAGCACGGCAGTGGTTAATGATGCCAGCCGCCACAGGTGGCGCCAGGAGTTATGGTATTCTGCAGTCAGGCTGCAGTTAGGGAAATAGTAGTGGGATCACATTAACTATTCATAAGTCATAATACGATAATAAATACTTATATTATATACATAAGACTTGTCGTAAAAGGCTATATTACATTCCTATATATATATATATATATATATATATATATATATATATATGTGCGTGTCCATATATATATATATATATATATATATATATATATATATATAAAGGGCCATATTTGCTTCCGTTTCCGGCAAGTCTTTTGTAAGTGAGCCGCTCCGTGCTGGAGACACGCCCTTCACAACACAGGTATTTTTGGCATTCTCACGTAGAGTGGCACCAGTGGAACCATGGCAACACCTTCACCTCAGTCACATCAGCATGTGTGCTAATCAGGTTCAGCTGAGCTGACTTCAGAGAGAAGTAAGTTAAAACCAGGAGTTCCACACTAGATCCCCTCAGCAGGGAAGCGGGGGGGGGGGGGGGGGGGGGGGGCTACGTGCGCAGGCGCAGGTAGGCATGGGTAGGTTGGTTGTTGGAGTTGTATGTCCATGCACCATCTAAGGTCATATCAGGACGGGTACCGACTTGTGATAGGGGACACTCATGGTGACTTTATAGTGCTGTCCCTCTGGGAAATCATGATACCAGCACCATGACCCAATATCCCACTCAGTCACATTATCATATTATCCTGACATTGAGCTAACCAGTCCTTGCCCTCTCCTATTAATGCCGAGCGTCAGGCTAGGAAGCAACAAGTATCAATTTTATAAGTCATTGGTTTGACTCGCCTGGGAACCAAACTCCTGATCTCCGCACGCGAGGCCCACACTCTACGGATTCGGCCACCGTGTCCTGTATATGCCTGTGAGTGTTGCGTATTGAGGGCCGGGTGGCCGCGTCCCTGACTCAGGGCCGACATCAGGTACATGGCGGTTCGTCACAAAGGGATGCGTCACACGCTGGGTGAGCGGTGATGGCTCCTGGAGCTGACAGCGCGCACTGCGCGCTCAGCGGAAGCCACTTATATATATATGGAGTATAATGCGTTATGGTAATATAAATCACGCAGGGTGAATATGGGAAGAGTTCAGGTGAAAAACACCGTAAACGCCAATACAGAAGTTTAATTAAAACAAACGATTTTTACCTGAAGATAATTTTAATTCTCACTAACGCCACTTTTCTTGTAATGAAATGATTATGGAGCAATGAACAAAAAAAATAGGAAAGTAAAATATTGAATTTTTTAAAGGATTCAGTCCAAGGTTTATCTACATTTTTTGATCGGGGTTAATATATTAAGGGGCTTTGCTCCTGAACTCCTCATGTATTCCTGCCAGTTATTTGAATAGTATTGCGTATATTGGAGTCGCGCGCCAACCCACTGGGGCTGACTTGGGCGACTGACGCGCCACCAACGGGCATTGCGGTAACTAAATTCGCTGATCAGTCGCCGCACTTGTGTTAGATTTGTGCACTACACAATAAAATAACTGAGCGCCTATTCAATGAGCAACAAAAGACATGCTTGTACATGCATGCAGGCAACATAATGGGTGCATGAAGTAGTTTGAAATGGGCCTCAGCCGTCAGCTTCAGCTGGTTTGAAATCACACCACCCACGCGGGCTGTTACGTACTCAACAACGTCTTTCTACTGTCAGGGTTACAGGACGCGCCTATCGTGGATTGCTTTCAAACTTTTAATCCGCAATAACAAAGTCATGCAACATTAATGGTGGAAACATTATGTTGGTTGTTTGTTGGAGTTTTACATCCTGGCAATATCTAAGGTCACATCAGGATGTGTACCGACTTGTGGCACTGCACTCTCATGGCGACTTTATAGTGATGTCCCACTGGGAATCACGCTGCCAGCACCATGACCCGATATCCCACTCAGTCACATTATCCTGACAGTGAGCTAACCAGTCCTTGCCCTATCCTATTAATGTTGAGTGCCAGGCTAGGAAGTGATAAGTATCAATTTTATAAGTCATTGATTTGACTCGACTGGGAACCAAACTCCCGATCTCCCACACACGAAGCCTTAGCTCTACCGATTCTACGACCGCACCCGGTTAAAAAGATTATGTAATTATTTATTACACCACCCTAATATTATGTGTCTTATTAGTTACAAACATTAGATTTGTAATAATATATTTTGGATTGAATATTTAAACTAAATAAGACATGGAATACATTCTCTTCCACATCAATTATTTATCCTTGTCCCAACTAGCCTAAATTGAAAGCAGTACCAGTCAATCTATATGAACACCATTAGGGGAGAATGATTCCCCGCCTCACCATGGCCCCATTCACCTTTGCTTGAGTATCAAAGGCCTACGCACATATCAAAGCATATTTTGATCACACAGTAACACAGATGGAGGCTAAACAGGTAAGACAAGGTTATAGGTACATCTCAAGTACCGCTACCTGTAACAGCAAGTCATACCCATTGTATGATCACAGGTATGATCAGCAAATCAATGATATAATCTAAAGGTAAATGCTTATTCTCCAGTCTACATGGACAAAATAAAATCGCCATAATATTTCTAATACCTGATTTCAACCTGTTATTGTCTATGTTCTTCATGCCATCTCATCATCTCATCCACGACCAGATAGGATGGCCGAATGAGTTAGAGCGTCCGTCACCTGGGTTGGTAGATCATGGGGTCGTGGGTTAGAACCCGGGTTGAGTCACACCAAGGACTTACAAATTTATACTTGTCGCTTCCTACCCTGTCACTTGGCATTATTAGGATAGGACAAGGACTGGTTGGCTCAGTGTCAGGATAATGTGACTGAGTGGAATATCAGGTCATGGTGCTGGTGGCTTGGTCTTCCAGTGGGGCAGCACTATAAAGTCATCATGAGTGTGCACTGTCACAAGTCGGTACCCATCCTGATATGACCTTAGATGTTGCTATGACGTAAAACCACAACAAACAAACAAAACATCATTTCATCCATAAATAGTTCATATGCACCATAATTGCTCAGGCCAGAAGACCAGCGCCTCGGTGCTGAAAAAAAATATCATTCAACTGGAATACAAATTTTGAAGAAAAAACCTAAACAAACAAAAAGTACGCAATATGGCATAGTTCCAACCTCGAACACGCCCTCTACAGTGGGCATAGTAACTATTTAAAAATAGCCAGCCAGCCGAGGCTGTTGCCAACAAGCACCAGCTGCACAGCAGGCGCTCCGGGGGCAGCAAGGACCCAGCATGCATCGCGCGTGTTCACAGCTGGACCAACCAGCGCACCACCACAAAGCCGCCCATAGGACGAGATGGCCGAGTGGCAGTAGTATATTTACTTTCCGTACAATATTTACGTAGATTATTTTGAAATTTACTTGTAAAGAGCATTTTTTAGAATTACTTTTACTGGTAAATGAAGTAGTTTTTTTGTGGTACTATTTTTAAAACTGTTTAGTTCCTTTTTTTGTGTGTGATAAATATGTATATTCTGCTGAATTTATAAGTCTTTTGTCAGTACCGAAGCACTGGTTTTACAGCGATTTTTAAATTCATGATAATTTACACAAAAATGGTATATAGAGAGAGGTATACAATAAGTGTTGAATACACAATTTTCAGCATATAAGACAATGAAATTCTGTAACCCACAAGTTTGCATTTTGATAGCTGAGCTTTTGACGTCAGTTTTGAGTTACATATCTTGAATATCTATAGATAGCAATGTGAGTAACTGAGTTGGATATCGGGTCATAACAGGCTGCCTGGTTTCACAGTCGGGCAACACTATAAAGTCAAAATGAGTGCGCACTGTCACAAGTCTGTACCCATCCTGATGTGACCTTAGATGTTGCTAGGACATAAAGCAACAAACAAATCTACAGATAGCTAACCGTACAACTTCTACTGCAGTTATAGATACATACAAACTAGCAGGTTCACTTTTTACCCCACGGCAACTTTTATTGTATAGAACTGTTATTGTAGGAAAGGGTGGAAGAAGAGGAAGAGGAGGAAGACGAAGAGGAAGAGGGGGTAGAAGAGGAAGAGGAGGAAGAGGAGGAAGAGGAGAAAGAGGAGGAAGAGGAGGAAGGGGAGGAATGAGGGGAGGGTTATCGGTGGAAAGATCTATCTATATCTCTGGGGCGTTTTTAACATGTTTTCGCTTCAAGCATTTTAAAAATTATTTGTTACTGAAATGTAGTTTATTCGGTGAATAATGGCTTCTGTCAGCGTCAGAGCACTGGTCTCCGAACTGGTATATAACTTTTATTGCATGAAGAGGAGGAAGAGCGTCGTTAGTGGATCATCCCGGCTCCCCAATTAAAGTTGCATAGTCCGATGGTTTTGGGTTTCTCTCATTTTTCTGAGATGAATATATTAAATTGATTGTTATAAACTACCTTACTTTAGCTTGAAGTAACTTTTAATTTAAATGGCTAAGTTTTGAGATATTCAAGTGCAAACATGTCAAATTAGTTTCGGCAAGCATACGAAAACTCTGAAATCATAGGCTTCAGCAGTTACACAATCTATTAAATTAACTCAGTATCCCCTTCTATGTGGCTACAAATGCTTCATAAATGCATCAGTATCTAAGCTCGATATGTAGAATCTATTCTAGATAATTGGTTTGGTTTTGAAAATTTGACGCTTCATCGGACTATGCAACTTATCATCATGCGGTTCATATCACTAGCAAGTCACTCAACATCGTTAGGCCGAAAAAAGAGCATCATTGGGCAACAGAAACACAAACTGTTAAACTACAACCTTTTATTAATGTGCATGACCAACACACCACAGAAGGAAGCAAGGCAAGAAGTAGGCATATACCATTTTTTGTGGGGGGGGGGGGGGGGGGTAAATGAATTCTATTCATATATATCTTTTGTCAGTGCCGTAGCACTGGTGTTCCGCCCGTAAATGTTACAGGTATTTATAGGTATCTACACAATAACCTGGTTTATATAGTAAATTGAAGTGTGAAGTAATTTCTTACATTAAAGTGTACACAATGCAATAAGTAATGAGTATGAGGTATAGCCGGTCCTGATTATCTCATCTTGTGGTGTAAATAGACGTACGGCGGGAGTCTTTGCAGGGGCTCAGGAACACTGCTGCAAAGTAGGTGCTCGCTCAAACACTCTACTTGGCGATCAGTCGCGATCAATCATTAATGATCAATGTTCTTGCAAGTTACATTATTGACCGAAATAAATAAAAAGAAGCCTCATCCATTATAAATAACATGAAACAGCAGCAAATCCTGGCAACATCGGGCGGCTAGTGACGTAGCACCTCCCTGCTCTCACCCCCCCCCCCGACCCCCCCCCCCCCCCCCACACACACACACCCCACCCCGACGACCAGGCGGGATGGCTGAATAAGTTGAGCGTCCGTCTCCCGTTTTGGGAGATCGTGGTATTCGAATCCACGGGTTCAAACCGTGGTAGAGTCAAACCAATGACTTAAAAATGTATACTTGTTGCTTCATAGCCAGGCGCTCTACATTATTAGGATAGGGCAAGGACTGGTTGGCTCAGTGTCAGGATAATGTGACTGAGTGGGATATCAGGTCATGGTGCTGGTGGACTCGTGGTCTCCTAGTGGGACAGCACTATAAGTCACCATGAGTGTGCACTGTCACAAGTTGGTATCAGTCCTAATATGACCTTAGATGCTGCCAGGACGTAAAACTCCAACAACCAACCATCTCACCCACCCACCCCCGGTTGGCACGTGGTAGGGTGGGTGGGTGGGGGAGGGGCAGGTGACAGGGGGTGAATTCAAATGGACCGAAGTCTGCATTAAAGCCAACGTTGCCAAGCGCTGCGTAAACAATAAGGAAGTTATGTCCGGCCTTCAGGTCTCTGCAGGCAGTTAGCATGAACAGACGGCCATAACAGCACTGTCAGTCAGCGCTACCTGGCGGCAGTAACAGGCGGCACTAACAGGCGGCACCAACAGGCTGTACTAACAGGCGGCACTAACAGGCGGTACTAACAGGCGGTACTAACAGGCGACACTAAGAAGCAGAACTAACAGGCAGAACTAACAGATCTAACAGGCAGTTCTAACAGTTGGCAGTAACATCACTAACAAGAGGCATTAACAGAGGAGTAAGAATCGGAACTAACGGCCTCATATAAGAGTAGTAACAGCACTAACAATCATCACTAACAGTACTAACAACACTAATAGGCGGCAGTAACAGTGGTAGGAATCGGCACTAACAGCCACATATAATAGTAGTAATAGCACTAACAATCAACACTAACTAACAACACTAATAGCGGCACTAATTGCCACATAAAACAGTAAAAACAGCAGTAACAATCTACACTAACAGTACTGACAGCACTAATATGCTGCATTAATTGTTGCGTATAATAGTAATACCAATACTTACAATCGACACTAACAATACTAACAACACTAATAGGTGGCACTAATTGTTGCATATAACAGTAATAACAACAGTAACAATCGACACTAACAGTACTACCAACACTAATAGGTGGCACTAATTGTCGAATTTAACAGTAATAACAGCAGTAACAATCGACACTAACAGTACTACCAGCACTAATAGGTGGTACTAATTGTCACATATAACAGTAATAATAACAGTAACAATCGACACTAACATTACTAACAGCACTAATAGGTGGCACTAATTGTCGCATATAACAGTAATAACAACAATAACAATCGACACTAACAGTACTACCAACACTAATAGGTGGCACTAATTGTCGCATATAACAGTAATAACAACAGTAACAATCGACACTAACAGTACTAACAACAGTAATAGGTGGCACTAATTGTCACATATAACAGTAATAACAACAGTAACAATCGACACTAACAGTACTACCAACACTAATAGGCGGCACTAACAGTAGTAGTGATTGGCAATAACAAAACTAAGTCAGCACTAACAAACACATTAAACCTGGAATGGCAAGAGGTATGGGTTCGAATCCTGCTCTAGGCGCAATGTTTCCCATTTCCATCACCTCTATGACAGTGCTGATTGCTAAGTAACGTGTGCAGATGGCAGATGGAGCTGTCAGCGAGCGTTGACTGAGGCCGTGAATCTCCCACAATCCTCCCGGCACCTTTAGGGGACACGCCGGCAAGTGGGCGCTCACTCGAGCCAGGAGAGCTCCCGCACCCAGCTATATGTGTGTGTGTGTGTGTGGGGGGGGGGGGGGTATGGGGGGTGTAACTCTCCGTCGCTACAATAGGCATGCGCAACTAATCGATTACCACCACTAAATAGACACGAGATGCAGACAACGACGCCTGCAGTGTTTGTTGGTTGGTTGGTTGGTTGTTGGAGTTTTACATCCTGGCAACATCTAAAGTCATATCAGGACGGATATCAACTTGTGACAGTGCGCACTCATGGTGACTTTATAGTGCTGCCCCATTGGGAGACCAGGCCACCAGCACCATGACCTGATATCCCCACTCAGTCACATTATCCTGACACTGAGCCAACCAGTCCTTGTCATATCCTAATAATGCCGAGCGCCAGGCTAGGAAGCGATAAGTATCAATGTTTAAATCATTGGTTTGACTCGACAGGGTTCAAACCAGTACGTTCGAATCCCACGATCTACCAAACCGGGAGACGGGCACTCAACTCATTCGGCCACGCCTGCAGCATAGTAGTGCCCACTGCACGCCTGGTGACGACTGGGCCAACTCCACCAAGAGACTGCCGGTGTCGCAATTTCCACCGTCCGCCAGTTTCCGCGGTATGCATCGCTTCTGCGCATGTGTCAAATTCGAACAGCATCGTCACTAACCTTATAAATTTAATAGAATATTTTTGGTAAAGATGTTTTCTATATGTGTACCAACCGATTTGTTTCTAGGGGGTGTGGTTTTCAAAATATTTAACTTTTCCTGTATTTCTGTATGAAAATTGCTCATGACCATTGACAATGCCTTGAGTTTGACGGTATGCGCAGTGCTAAACATTAGTTTTATTCCAAATTAATAGAAATCAAGAACCGTAACCTTATAAATTTAATATAATCTATTTGGTAAAGATGTTTTATATATGCGTACCAAGCGATTTGTTTCTAGGTGTTGTGCTTTTAGAGATATTTCACTTTTTCTGTATGAAGATTGATCACGGCCACTGACAATGCATTTGAGTGTAGGCGTACCTCGGAAACTGGCGGACGGCGGAAACTACGATACTGGGTCCCACAATCACAAACACCGGTCACAGTGTGTTCAGCCAATTATTAACACTGGCTTAGTTCTGCCTCGTACAAACATATTTTTCAAACATAAATATCTGGTTCCGTTTCATTTCCGAGAGAGAGAACAAAGCCAGATTTAAAAGCATTGAGATCTAATAGTGTGTAGGTAGATAGAGAATGAAGACTGGTGGGATTAGGCAAGTCCGCAGTGAGAACCCCAGGGCAGGCTTATGTCTCAGAATCCTACTGCCAGCTGAAGGACTCAACGTATGTCACCCGGCCTCGGAGCTCAGGGGTGCTGGTCTGAGTGCATGTAGCGAGGACTGTCACGACTGTCAATCAACATGGAGATGACTGTCATGACTGTCAATCAACCTGGAAAGGACTGTCACAATTGTCAATTAAACTAGAGAGGACTCTCACAACTGTCAATCAGCCTGGAGACGACTGTCACGACTGTCAATTAAACTATATAGGACTGTCAGAACTGTCAATCAATATGGAGAGGACTGCCACGACTGTCAATCAACTTGAAAAGGACTGTCAGGACTGTCAATTAAAGTATAGAAGGCTGTCAGGTAGGCATAGGTAGGGTAGCTGTTGGAGTTTTTACCTCCATGCAACATCTAAGGTCATATCAGGATGGGTACCGACTTGTGACAGAGGGCACTCATGGTAACTTTATAATTATGTCCTACTGGGAAACCAGGCCGCCACCATCATGCCCCGATATCCCACTCAGTCACATTATCCTGACACTGAGCTAATCAGTCCTTGCCCTATCCTATTAATGCTGTGTGCCAGGCTAGAAAGCGACAAGAATCAATTTGATATGTCGTTGGTTTGGTAGATTGTGGGATTCGAATGCATGGGTTTGAACCCTGGTCAAGTCGAACCGATGACTTAAAAATGTATACACTCTCATTGGGCAAAAGAACAAATACAGACTGTCTGAATAAGATAAATTAAGAGCTAATGCCAGGCATACAGCACAGAGAGGACAGGCCAGGTAGCAGGCTATCCCATCCCGGACGTGGGTCTCAGACATCATGATAAATGAATGAGAAGGGTCCACAGCGAGGAAAGGAGCAAAAACGGGTGACCACTGGGTCATATTAAGCATACCCTTGCAGGAATAGTTTCCCATTCTTTAAGTCCTGATATTGTGTGATTTAAAGAGAAGTTGATGTAAATAAATTAAAAATATACTTCAAGCACTTTAATCTGTGCAAAAATACATATATGTCTGAACAAGAAACTACTAAATAAATAATGGGATCTTTCCATAATTTGAGCCAATCAGACCTGTTCTTTTCGATTGCAAATGGCCACCCCTTATGGGGGCCACCATTTGCAATAAAAAAGAATGGCTCTGATTGGCTGACACTGAGAACTGTTGTCAGCCAATCAGAGCTGTTCTTTTTGATTGCAAATGGCTGCCCCCATGGAGGCATCCATTTGCAATAGAAAAGAACAGCTCTGATTGGCTGACACAGAGTTCTCGCGAGAATGAGAAGAGGAAAGTCCATTTCTGGCAAGTTCAAATGGGCTGGATGCGGATTCCGAGGGACACCAGTTTGCCAGGGTCACTTCCATTCAAATGCATTGTTAACGGCCGTGAGCAAATCTTTATACAGAAGAATGTCAAATAGCTCCCAAATAACACCATCTAGAAACAAATCGCTTGGTACACATATAGAAAACATCTTTACCATAAAGACTATATTAAATGTATACGGTTAGGGTTCTTGAATTCTATTAATTTTGAATAAAACTAACGTTTTGCACTGCGTGTACCGTCAAACTCAAGGCATTGTCAATGGTCGTGAGCAATGTTCATACAGAAAATACAGAAGAAGTCAAATATCTCTCAAATTACACCTTCTAGAAACAACTCGTTTGGTACACATATAGAAAACATCTTTACCAAAAACATTATATTAAATTTATAAGGTTAGTGATGATGCTGTTCGATTTTGACGCATGTGCAGAAGCGATGTGTCCCTCGCAAACTGGTGTCCCTGGGAAACCGCAACAGGGCTCAAACGAGTTCAACCGTGGCTGGTTGGGTTGCTCCGTATAGCACTGAATATGCTTATGAAATGAATGCCACAACTATCGCAGGGAGAACTTTCCCCATCCATATCTGCGGTGTTGCAGCAGGTGTTGTTATCCCCTTAGGTATTTGGTGAAGCTGCCAGGCACGAATACCCGCCAGGGAGATGGATGTGTCGGATTTGTTCCGGAGACTTGAACCATGTGTGACTACATCACTGTCACTGTCATGTGATGTAGTCACACATTACCAGGGGGCGTTGCACAAACACAGCAGACGATACCAGGATGAAGATGTGCAGTTCCTGCAGCGTCTCCTCCAGCAGCCTGGCTTTGTGGTGCAGGCTGCTGCCCTGATATTGACACAAGTGGCACTGACGTCAATGCGCCTTCCCAGAAGGCCACACTGAAATCCCATATTACTAGCGAGATTATGCGCTTAACCATCTCTGACAGTGTCATTAGCTGAATGTGTGTTAATATACAGCTGGTAATAACAGCCATGGCAACTGAGGTACTGGATTATTGGAACGGGCAGGTGAGTGGGACGCTGCCACTGCCAGAGTCCAGGCATTGTTTTATTTAAAGTTGCGTAGTCTGATGGTTTTGAGTTTCTGTCATTTTCTGAGATAAATATATAAGGTTGATCGTTATAATCTACTTTACATTAGTTTGAAGTAACTTTCATTTTATGTGGCTACCTTTAAGTTACTTGAACTGAAAACATGCCAAATTAATTTGGGAAAGCACACCAAAATTCTGACACCAATAGCTTTTGCTGTTCTATTAAATTGCCTCAGTGTTTCCTTATATGTGTCAACAAATGTTTAATAAGTGCACCGGTATCTACGTTAAATATGTAGATATGTAGAATCAAATCCAGATAATTACTTCGGTTTTGAAAATTTGATGTTTTCATCAGACTATGCAGCTTTAACAAGGATTACCAGTGTGAAAGCGATATGGCGTCTGCTGGTTCGATCCCCGTCAGAGTCAAACATACACAGTTGGTATTTGTCGCCACCATGCCGGGATTGCCGGGTGCTGAACAGTGCAAGGACAAAGACAGGATTGACTGGTTATGTGTCAGGATAAATTGATGGAGTGGGATATCATGATCAGGTTAAATAGCAGCACTATAAAGCCACCACCAGTACACACTGTCTCAAGTCGGCACTCGTACTTGTTGGACCTTAAAGCTGCATAGTCCGATGCAAACATCTAATTTTCAAAACCAAAGCAATTATCTAGATTGTATTATACATATTGAACTTAGATACTGATGCACTTATTAAACATTTGTCACCATATAGAAGGGAACAATGAGACAATTCAATAGAAGCTGTTAGTGTAGAAGCCTATGTTGTCAGAGTTTAGGCGTGCTTGCCAAAATTAATATTGCACAGTTTCGCTTCAAATATCTCAAAAGTTAGCGATTTAAAATACAAGTTACTTCAAACTAAAGTAAGGTAGATTATAACGATCAACCTAATATATTTATCTCAGAAAATGACAGAAACTCAAAACCATCGGACTATGCAACCTTAACGATTGCGAGGACGTAAAACCCCAAATGGCTCAGTGTACTGCGCCGTGTAAACAGCGCTTAGGAGTGCGGTTTGCCGGTTCCGGACACAGGAAATTGATGGTTCCAGGCCAGGCCTGGGCTTAAGGCTGGGGCTTGTGGTAACACCGAGCTGCTGTGCGATAAGCTCAACGCCGGCAGTGTGGTTGCAGGCTTGCTGTGGGGACAAGCCGGACACAGCAGCAGCTTGCCTTGTTGTTAAGGGAGCCATTACTGCAGTTTGCCTTGTTTACAATGCGACCGTGGATGCAAGTTGCCTTGTTTACCTGGCAGGACAGGCTGTAGCTTCACTTGGTTAGAACGCAACCACAACTGTAACTTGCTTTGTTTACAAGGTTGATTGGTTGGTTGTTAGAGTTTTACATCCTCGAAACATCTGAGGGCATATTAGGACGGGTACCAACTTGTAACAGTGCGCATTAATGGTGACTTTATAGTGCTGCCTCACTGGGAAATCAGGATGCCAGCACCTTGACCCAATATCCCACTCAGTCACGTTATCCTGACATGGAGCAAAGCAGTCCTTGCCCTATCCTATTAATGCCGAGCGCCAGGCTAGGAAGCAACAAGTATCAACTTTATAAGTCATTGATTTTACTCAACCGGGAATCGAACTCCCGACCTTCCGCGCGTGGAGGCTGATGCGGCCACTGCGCCCGGTGTGTTTACAGGTGTCCGTGGCTCTGGCTTGCCTTGTTAATAAGGCAGCCATGTTTGTAGCTTGCCTTCTTTATTCTGGTCTTCAAACTAGCAACCGGATGCGATGGCTGAATTTGTAAGAGTGATTGCTTCCCGTGCGGAACGTCAGTGGTTTCAAATCCCTGGCTGAGTCAACCCAATGACTTACATAATTTATACTTGCCACTTCCTAGCCTAATGCTCTGCATTAATAGGATAGGGTAAGGACTGGTTAGCTCAGTGTCAAGATAATGTGACTGAGTGGGATATTGGGTCATAGTGCTGGCAATCTCATTTCCCAGTGGGACAGCACTATAAAGTCGCTATGGTGCACACTATCACAAGTGTTCTGATATGACCTAAGGTGTTGTCAGGACGTAAAACTCCAACAACCAACCAACCAAGTAACAGTTTCAGGGAACAGGACAGGGTGGGACGACACCACTCCCTCCATTCATACACTGATTGTGACAAACCTGTGTTTTCCTACACTACTCACACTCTCTACATGATCTCAGACCTGATCCACGGAGCATGCGCACTAACCTACTACTCACATTAGTTCATGCCATTGCCATCAGAGGGCAGGTTGGTGGTGGCAATCTTTTATAAGATATTTTACACACAGCATGCTGCATAGTAAGCATTAATCCTTCAAAGTGTCAGCAAATGAAAGATTGTCTCTTTCACCCACCAGACATTTTGACTGCAGCTACACCACACATTCTGAGCACTAATTGGACTCATCAGTCATCGACAAGTTTAGAACAATTGAGTTGTGGTCATCATCGCCACTGATGGACACCCACGGGAGAGATAATTCTTCCGCCTCCGGCAGAGGGAGGATTTGGTGGTAGAAATCGTCTATTGTCACGTAAATGTTGGTTGGTTGTTGAAGTTTTATGTCCTAGCAACATCTACGGTCATATCAGGATGGGTACCGACTTGTGACAGTGCACACTCATGCCAAATGTATAGTGCTACCCCACTGGGAGACCAGGCCATCAGCACCATGACCTAATATCCCAATCAGTCACATTATCCTGACACTGAGCCAACCAGTCCATGCCCTATCCTAATGATGCCGAGTGACTGGCTATGAAGCAACAAATATCAATTTGTATGTCATTAG
The DNA here is from genome assembly GCA_030323885.1 of Branchipolynoe longqiensis. Taxonomy (NCBI): domain Eukaryota; kingdom Metazoa; phylum Annelida; class Polychaeta; order Phyllodocida; family Polynoidae; genus Branchipolynoe; species Branchipolynoe longqiensis. The sequence goes on along the minus strand of CM059188.1, from coordinate 95,988,933 downwards.
TTCAACTCGACAAGGGTTCAACCTTTGGGTTCGAATCCCACGATCTACCAAAGCGGGAGATGGACGCTCAACTCATTCGGCCATCCCGTCTGGTCCGCTTAAATGTAAGGCAGCTCTCTATTTAAACAGGACGTGTTTCTATTAGACTCCTTGGAACTTAGAAGCATGACGCACCTATGTACTCAGCACAAGCCATCCAGCTCATGCATCGCTTCAAGTTCAAATGTAGATGTATACGATCATGTGTTCATTAATAAGGAATCAAATAATGATTTGACTAATTTGGACATGAGTGAGCTATGTACCTGCTCCCCGGATGATCGTGAATATATGCATAGCCAATCTCCAGTGGACTGGACTGGACTGGACACCTCATAAGGATGTCATCAGACAGGCTACCAAAGCAGATCCTCTACTCTCAACTGTCTTCTGGTTACAGAAAGAGAGGGCGCCCTCGTCTCCGGTTCAAGGATACCATCCAGAGAAACCTGAAGCTGAGAGACATTAAGACTGACTTATGGACATCACTCTCACAGCAGAGAGCTAACTAGAGAGCGACAGTCAAGTAATGAAAGCAGTCTTTGTCGCATTGTGACCGACAGCATGATGATGATGAATCACTGATGTTTGAAAACAAGCGCTTCATGTGGACAACATTGGATTCTGATGAATAAAACTACTTGGAACAAACAGAAACTATTGTAAAAACTCGCAGTTAATTCTTTTTTCGTTCAAGTGTTTTTATTTCTCTGAATAACATGTTGTCAGTACTAATGCACTGGTTTTCCAGCCGTAATGACATTAGCCACTACACAGTAAACAAATCTAGAACAATATACATAGACAATTATAAGACAATAAGCAAAACATTGAAAATGAATGACAGGTAAAGAACAAGATAAGAGAAAAAAGAAACATATGGGGAGGTAACTATGTTAGACTAGTATGATAAGCGTTAGTAGGGTGCGCATAACTGATTATCTTTCTAGTGGTGGCATACTTGTAGAAAGGGTGATGGCTGGATGTAGGGTGATGGGCCTTTGTCTTTGAACTGGTCATCATGGTAGGGTTGCTTTTTTCTTTTCTTAAATAAAGGAAGTTTTCAGAAGTACCTTAACTTATATGTTCGTGATATTTTCTACCAGCTGAAGGAAACCTGTTCTGAGCCATCCTGGACATACAACGCTACAGGATTCAACCCAAGAAGAGCCAGAGGAGTAGTGATCAGAACTACCCTGAAACTTAACCACGGTGTGCTATTTTATATATAGATAACCATGAAAATAGTATTATGGCTGATTTCAAATTTGTCACTACATATATTTTTAAACCTCCATCCTATTCCAGCATTGATTCTACAACGATATGAAACCGTCTATTCTACTACGCCGACAAATCAACATGGAATCGACACCGATTGGTAGATGAATGTCCTGCGTGTAAATCGACTTTATTTCGCTGCAGAGGCCCGGTGCTCACAGTGGTTGCAGACCACCCTGGAGTGTAGTTGGTGGGGTGGTTGTTGGGAGTTTTACATCCCGGCAACATCTAAGGGTCATATCAGGACGGGTACCAACTTGTGACAGTGCACACTCATGGTGACTTAATAGTGCTGCCCCACTGGGAAATCAAGCCGATGAGACCATGACCCAATATCCCACTCAGTCACAATATCCTAACATCAAGCTACCCATTCATTGCTCTATCCTATTAATGCCGAGCGCCAGGCTAGGAAGCAACAAGTATCAATTTGATAAGTCATTGGTTTGACTCGACCAAGAACCCGATCGATCTCCCGCATGTGAGGCCTATGCTCTACCGATTCGGCCACCGCGTTCGGTACCCTGGAGGTTATGCCACCAGCCAATCGCAGGGCGGCGCGTGGATGGCCGTGGATGACCCTGCTGAGAGGCTGGATGCGCTTCCGGTGAGTGGCTGGAGGTGCTTCCGGTGAGAGGCGGGTCACTCATGGCCCTCTGCCCGGCGCTTACTGCTTCAGCAGCGGCTTCATTTCCGGCGCAGTCGGAGTCTCGGGGCTGAGCCGGTTTAACTCGGTCACAATGAGCTGCACCCGGCACAGGTTGTAGTGACGCAGTGACACACGCAGCACATCGCCACACAAACCACACCACACACCCAGCACACCACTACACTCACCACACCACACCACACCACACCACACACCCAGCACACCGCCACACTCACCACACCCCACACCCAGCACACCACCACACTCACCACACCCCACACCACCACACTCACCACACCACACCACACACCCAGCACACCGCCACACTCACCACACCCCACACCCAGCACACCACCACACTCACCACACCCCACACCCAGCACACTCACCACACCCCACCCTCAGCACACCGCCACACCCCACACCCACCACACCCCACACCCAGCACACCCCACACCCACCACACCACACCCCACACACTGCCACACTCACCACACCCCACACCCAGCACACCGCCACACCCCAGACCCCACCACACCCCGCCACACTCACCACACCCCACACACCGCGACACCCACATGCAGCACACTGCCACACTCACCACACCCCACACCCAGCACACCACCACACTCACCACACCCCACACCCAGCACACCACCACACCCCACCCTGCCACAGTCACTACACCCCACACCCAGCACACCACCACACTCACCACACCCCACACCACCACACTCACCACACCCCACACACCACCACACTCACCACACCCCACACGCAGCACACCACCACAACCACCACACCCCACACCCAACACACCACCACACTCACCACACCACACACACCACCTCACACTCACCACACCCCACCCGCAGCACACCACCACACCCACCACACCCCACACCTAGCACACTACCACACTCACCACACCCCACACACCACCACACTCACCACAACCACACACCACCACACTCACCACACGCAGCACACCACCACACCCCACACCCAACACACCACCACTCACCACACCCCACACACAGCACACTGCGACACTCACCACACCCCACACCCAACCACACTCACCACACCCCACACCCAGCACACCACCACACTCACCACACTGCACATGCAGCACACCACCACACCCACCACACCCCACACCCAGCACACCACCACACTCACCACACCCCAGACACCGCCACAGTCACCACACCCCACACCCATCCACACTCATCACACCCCACACCCAGCACACCACCACACTCAACACACCCCACACCCAGCCACACTCACCACACCCCACATGTAGCACACTGCTACACTCACCACACCCCACACACAGCACACTGCCACACTCACCACATGCAGCACACCGCCACACTCACCACATGCAGCACACCGCCACACTCACCACACCCCACACCCAGCACACCACCACACTAACCAGACCCCACACACAGCACACCGCCACACTCACCACACCCCACACCACACTCACCACACCCCACACCCAGCACACCACCACACTCACCACACCCCACACCCCACCACACTCACCACACCCCACACCCAGCACACCGCCACACTCACCACACCCCACACCCAGCCACACTCACCACACCCCACACCGAGGACACCACCATACTCACCACACAGCACACCACCATACCCACCACACCCCACACCCAGCACACCACCACACTCATCCCACCCCACACACCACCACACTCACCACACCTCACACGCAGCACACCACCACACTCACCACAACCCACACCCAGCACACCACCACACTCACCACACCCCACACCCAGTCACACCGACCATACTCATCACACATTTCGCCGTCATCCAGCAGTTCACACTCCGTCGACGAAGAGGCCGCCGGCTGTTCTTTCTTCGAAGGTTTCATTTTGTCCGCCATTTCAACCACTTTTACTATTGTATGCGCTTTCTGTCTAGTTTGCATTGAAGCAGTGCAGGCATCGTTTACCCGAGCCGGGTGTATATAGACGCAGGGCCCGCAGTAAGTGTCCTGCATATAAGTGCAAATGCACCGGCGATGTAAAGTCGGTTGACGAACAAAAGTGCCCGGTGCTTAAAGTACAGCAATAGTATGGCGATGTGGAGAATGATGGACTGCAGCAATCGGCGAGGGCTCAGCTGTGTATATGTCGCACTGCAGCGCCGACTAGCGGAGTAACCGGTAACCCCCCGCCCCCCCACCCGACGACCCAAATCGCCGCGGGGGGCACCACCATGCGATTTCTTACATCGGCATATAGGAGTATATACTCAGGTATATATAGATAGTGATAAGCCCCTTATCGCCCTAATAAGCTCTGTATTGCCTCCTCTCCTATCCCCGCCCCCTGATTGGGGAGGGTGGGGTACCGGCATGCACTATTCGAATTCCTGCGCGGGGTTTGACAATCCACTCGCTCTATATGACGTATATATGTTTAAATGAATGGTACCCCACACTGGCGCAGAGTGGCGCCACCAGACGTCAATATAGTGGTTTAGTTTTTGATCCGATGAACCTCTTTTTAATTTTCTCATAAGAATATTTAAAAATTGGGAACTCCCCGATTTTAAACCAAACAGGTTTATAGAAATTATTGATAAAGGAAATCAATCCGCATGGATTGTGACCACTTCTGCACAGCGGCGAAAATAAATGAATGCACTTAACCGTTATGAGCAGAATAAACAAACGATCACTAAAAAATGAAAAGATTTTAAACAACAAAAAACAACGTTTACCTAAAATTAATGGTATATATCGCCAACTTAGATACTGGTGCAGAAACTAATGATTAGGAGCAGCATAGGAGGAACGCGGCTCCAAAACTAATCTGGTGAGCCATAATTCCACGTACCACATGCAGCATAGTCAGGTTCCAGAAATCTCCTGGATGTGGTGCCTGGATGTGCCCAGGAGGGTCCTACACAGAGGAATACACTAATTGTAATTGTTTTAAACAAAGTGTAACAGGCCTGAACATGAGTTTGGACTGGTTTCGCTGCTCATCTTCTAATAGAATGCACCGAATGAACTCCTTATTGCTTTTTATATTTGTTGCTGTTCCTCTGTTATTTCCAGTCAACCATGTACAGTGACAGAGACAGTCCAAATAAAAACATAAAATTTAAGACCTAAATGCACTGGGATTGGTCCCACTGCTTCACTGGTCACAGCTGGTCCAGTATATTATTAACAACCCCACCCCAACAACATAATTCATAAACTCACATAACTAACTACACTAGAGTTACACTAGAATATTTCTAACAAACTGACATGTATATTGCCTAACAGCAACTGCACATTAAAACTTACTACAACTTTACCAACTGAATACAGAAGATAACTTCTGCTTACACTCACATGTAAATACTCACATTGATTTGACTAATATTGATCTAATTATATGACAATACTGTTACCATATTACTATAGAACTTTTGGGTTACAGAATTTCATTGTGTTACATGGTGCAAATTGTGTATTCAACAGTTATTGTATACCTTATTCTATATACCTTTTGTTTAAATAACCCTGAATTGAAAAATGGCAGGAAGACCAGTGCTTCCTCACTGAGAAAAGACTTATTCAGCAGAATAAACATATTTACCACCAAAAAAAAAGAAGAAAATGCTGAATAACACTGAGGTATCGGCATTCACTTCGCTGTGCTTGATACGATTTAGCCTCGGGAAATCAGCGCTTAAAAACCTGGTTGGTTGTTGGAGTCTTACATCCTGCCAACATCTAAGGTCATATCACGACAGGTACGTTGAGTAGCACCCCGATTTTGCAGCGGCAGCCAATGACAAGTTTTGTCTCGATTGGTTGGTTGTTGGAGTTTTACATCCTGGCAACATCTAGGGTTGTATTAGGATAAGTACTGACTTGTGACAGTGCACATTCATACTTAGTGCTGCCTCACTGGGAAATCAGGCCACCAGCACCATGACCCAATATCCCACTCAATCAAATAATCCTGACACTGAGCTAATCAGTCCTTGCCCTATCCTATTAATGCCAAGCGCCAGGCTAGGAAGCGACAAGTATCAAGTTTATAAGTCATTGGTTTCACTTGACTGTGAATCGAACTCTCGATCTCCCGCACGGGAGGCCTGCGGTGTACCGATTCGGCCACCGCGTCCGGTGTACTAAGTTGAGAATAGGACGATGGTGACAACATGTGGACATTTTAATGTGGACTCAGGGGATTACGGCATTCTTTATGTTTGGGGTAACAAAGGCCAACCACCTAGTTTCATTTCTCACGACAAGGCCCAAGGTCTCTCCTTAACTTCAAAACTGCTGACATGGGCATTTTTTGCGCATCGATACCGCACCGACAATCGTCATGCTACCTGCACACTTTGTCATCTGTCTCATCATATCAACTTATGTCGCCCGTGATGAAGTGAGTGGGTGTATCTCAGCAAACCAATGCCAGGCCTCGACCTCTCACGGTATTCGATAGGCAGCGATCAATCGCCAGGATCTGGCAGTTAGTTTCCCTTTGTATCTGAGGATACCATCCTCTCGCCATCCACATCCACATCCACACCCACATCCACATCCACACCCACACCCGCACCCACACCCACACCCCCGCGACCGGGGGCGGTGGCCTAATCGGTATAGTGTGGGCCTCGCGTGCGGAAGGTCGGGAGTTCGGTTCCCGGTCGAGTCAAAACAATGACTTTAAAATTGATACTTGTCGCTTCCTAACCTGGCGCTGACCATTATTATGATTATGCAGGGACTGGTTAGCTCAGTGTCAGGATAATATGACTGAGTGGGATATCGGGTCATGGTGCCGGCGGCCTGATTTCCCAGTGGGGCAGCACTAGAAAGTTGCAATCAGCGTACACTGTCACAAGTTGGTACCTGTCCTGATATTACCTTAGATGTTGCTAGGACGTAAAACAACAATAAGCAACCAAGCCACACTCATACCCAAAACACAGGAGTTACTTAATGACAAGTCTTTATTACACTTCAAGGCAACTATAATGGTGCCTATAGACCTATTTCAATGTTTGTAAACATTGTGTATGCGCGTGCAGCTCGGCTGCAGAACAAATGCACACTGCCACTGAGTTTGCCAGTACACGCAGTGCAAAACGTTTATTTTATTCAAAATTAATAAAAATCCAGAACCCTAACCATATAAGTTTAATATAATCTATTCGTTGAATATGTTTTCTATATGTATTCCAAGCAGTTTGTTTCTAGGTGGTGTGGTTTTAGAGATATTTCACTTTTTATGTATGAAGATTGCTCACGGCCATTGACAATGCACTGAATTTGCCGGTATGCTTTTTGCGCTCACAACGCGCTGTCATAGCATAGGCATAGAGACAACATTAAAACCACCCTAACTATCACAATAATTTGTGATTTTTGGTGCTTTGAAAGCAAATTTATCTTGTTTCTATTAAAAAGTTCAGATCTTTCTCTACAATTTCACATTCATGTTTTTTTTTAATCAGCCAATTGGAAGTTCTTGAATTTATTTTGCGAAAATAGCTTTTGAGGCCATGATCTGGTAAGGCTAACACTGGCACTGACACTCAGAATATCCCAAATTTCACTATTATCTCTGTTTTTAATACTTTCAGCATAAATTGCTCTTAGGTTACATTAAATACTTCAGATCTTCCTCTTCAATCGCGCATTAAGATATTTTTAATCGATCCAATGAAAGCTTTTAAATTTATTTTACAAAAATAAATGCTCCGCATAGACATAGCATTGCTGCAGCATACATCACTGCGGTGTTTTACCCTTCGCGGGCAGTTTGCCAGTACGCGCAGTGCAAAACATAACTTTTATTCAAAATTAATATAAATCCAGAACCCTAACCGTATCAATTTAATATAATCCTTTTGGTAAACATGTTTTCTATGTGTATTCCAATCAGTTGGTTTCCAGGTGGTGGGGTTTTAGAGATATTTAACTTTTTCTCTATGAAGATTGCTCATAGCCATTGAGTTTGCAGTGTGACCGGATGTTGTCCTGCAGTCAAGAGACGTGCGCACTGACCTAGATACACGTGCTGATGTCATATGAAATTGGTCAATGTTACATCGTGAAATCAATACACTATTTTCCGCAAAGTATGCGCAGTAATCTGCTATCTACAAGATTAGTTCTTGCCACTGCCAATCATTTATAAGGTGAAAACAAGTGCACGCACTGAACCGTTATGAACATAATAAACAAACCATCACTGTGGTATTTATTCTCTGTGGCACAGTGGTTAGAGTGGCTGACTTTTTTTTCTAGGTCAGACTCCTAATCTGAAGGTTGATGGTTCCATTCCCCATCCCCCCCCCCCCCCCACCTCTGCCAATTTGGATTTCCACCGCTGTGTAAAACTTACAGCGCCATCAAAGGCCAGTTGCTCTAATACCATGTCTATGTGGTGTGGGAAGTTAAAAAAAATCCCTTGGGTCGGTAGAAATGTAGGCTCGGGCTTTCTATCGACAAACTGTCTTTTTTTTTTGGTACATTAGTTGTTTAAGCAGGGGAAATTTCAGTCGCAGGCAATTGGTCTTCCTCATTCCACTGCTCCTTGCCCTATCCTAATAATGCCGAGCGCCTGGCTAGGAAGCGACAAGTATCAATTTTTAAGTCATTGGTTTGACTCGACCAGTCTACCAACATGGGAGACGGACGCTCTAACTCATTCGGCCATCCTACCTGGTACTCATTCGGCCATCCCGTCTATTCAGTCTATTCAGATTTATCCATGATACGCAGTATAAATCTTCAAGAAAGAAAAGGCCCTCTTCCTCAGAGTGAGCAATGAACTGCTTCCTACAATATTAGTTCTGCCACTTCTGTCAGAGTGTTGCTTATTGTGTAATTACAGGGTTAGTGGTGGATAAGTGAATGATAAAAGTGGAAGTCTTCTGTTTTCAGATGGGCCATTCCGATCTGAACTTCACATGCTTCAAGGTTTCTTCATTGAGCCCATGTTTGATTGATTGACTGATTGGTGGTTGTTTTACGCCGTGTCGGCAGCATAGGCCATATTCATGGCGAGAAATGTTTGTTTTTTGTTCAAACCATCGCTTTTACATGTAAAAGCAGACAATCAATTATGTGCCAATAGACACTCATTAAATTAGAAAGCTCACAATCATATATTTGTGGTCAAGGGAAACAAATTCCCATAGAAAAAGAAATGTTTGATTAATAATTGATAGAATCTATTTAGTAAACTATATGAGGTGGTACAGTCCAGCTGCCCTCAAAAAGGCTAACATGTTTTCCTGTTTTACCTTAGTAAAAAGGTCATGCATACTGTCTGCAGTGTAGAACTGTTGCCGCAGGGCCAAAAAATCGACGCAACTTAGTAAAATGTGTTTGAGTGTCAGCGGGGACTGACCCATTACTGCTGAAGCCTATGGTGTCAGAGCTTTGGCATGCTTGCCAAAGCTAATTGTACATGTCTGCACTTCAGATATCTAAAAACGTAGCCATCTAAAATAAAAGGAACCTCAAACTAAAGTAAGGTAGATTGTAAGAATCAATGTAACGTATTTATCTGAGAAAAATAACAGAAACTCAAAACCATCAGACGATGCAACTTTAATGTCCCATTGAAAGTATCTGGTGCTATATGAAGGCATTAAAATATACTTTGATAACAAATCATGAAATCCCAGCCAGTCTACCTTTAAGACACACAAGTCAAAATCTCAGCCTTTGGGTTCAGGCTGTTAGAAATCACTCTAACCACCCACTCAAACTGAGATATGCATGTGCTGTAACGAAATCAAGTCCTTCAATAACAAAACACGCAGTCAATTATCGCTATTGGCAGTCTCCACAAGCACGATATGGATGTACTCAGTGCTGATATATGTTATATCAATCAGCGTCATTTCAGATGTTAAGGGTCAATCGCCTATTGTCGCAGCCATACAGATTCCTGCCAACCCGACACCGTCAATATACAAATCACACTAATTGCACAGTTGAGGGCCGACCTCATGTACATTGGGCCATGCAGGTGTTGTTTAGCAAACGAGACACTCGACCTAGAGCGGGACTCGAACCCATTTTCCGGGTTTCTGCACCTATCAGCCAATCACATATAAGACCTTTTTATAGGACCTGTCACACTAAGATGTATAGCCTTAGCATATGGCGACGTATGTGATTTTCGACCAACACGTCGGCGTATGTCGTCATACATTAGGTATATGCTGGGCGTACATCGGGTACATTCCAGGTACGTTGTTATATGTCGTCTTACGTTGCCGTGTGTTGAGACTCTAAAAAAATGTTACGCATACTCAAAATTTCCAACGTGTGTTGATGTGTGGCTTGTATGTTGAACTATGCTGTGTGTACATTCGGGATACATTGGCATACGTTGGGAGTATGTTAGGGATATGTTGGTATATGTTGCTGCACGTTAGCCGTACATTCAGCTGGTGGGAATGTGCAGTACTTCGAACGTATGCTTGCCGTATCTCCAGTGTATTTAACATACACGCCATACTTCTAGCAATGGAGTAAAGTATGTAACAGTGGTCAGCATTCCGTGAGCATATGAGAGCGTTTTGCGAACATTTTGTGAGGCACATGAATGCTCTCATACGCTAGCAATAGGTCAGAGATACATTCTGCATACTTTACGTACATTGTGTGTATGCATTGTTTATACGCCCGTTTTTATCCCCTGCCACTGAAAAGTTTGACGAATGCCGAAATACTGGCAAATTTTCTAACATTGAGCACGTGCTGACGCCGGTATGTCGTAGTGTGACAGGGCTTTAAGATGCTTTAATACCAATTTTCATACAATTTAAGATCTATTTTCGGGGGAAATGTAGCGTAATATTTAATGAAATATAGACACCATGTAGACTACAGCATCAACTTCGAGACGTTTCAGCTCTGTGGCATTTGTGCTGTGAAGATAGCTGTAAAACTTCTTGAAAAAAATAATAGTGGCCAAATCCAATTTAAAACCTTGTTAAGACCTTTCACAGAAAGTTTACCATATTTAAGACTTCTCGATGCATTTTAAGAATCCACATGAACCCTGACGTTCTTCCATTCTGGGAAGACCGTCCTAACTATTAGACCAGCTAGGGTATTTGATTCAATCAACCCTCCCACATCTACTTGTGTGCGTCCAAAACTAGTGCATCTAACTGCAAAGGGAATTATTATTATTCAAATGGAATAACAATTTTATCCATTTTAAAATATTTAATAACAGCATATTATTGGCAGTTATAGAAGATGAGTAGGGTTTTACCCCCAAGCACTATCAAATAAGGTAACGATCAGTAACAAGGAGAACTCAGTGTTACTTCATAGTGTTGCCTCACTGGAAATCAGTGCTGCCTGCATTTTAACCCAATAACCAACTCAATCATATTATCCTGATAGTAAGCCAGCCACTCCTTGCCATATCCTAGTAATGACAAATATAAGTTAAGTGTATAAGACGCAGTAGCAGCAAGTGCCAATATTGTATGTCTTTCGCTTGACTCGATTGAGGATCGAACCTTCAACCTGCTGAAGCGAAGCAGGAGCTCTAACCGTTTAGTCACCAAATATCTTTTCAGGCACATGGTACGTCAGTCCCCGCTTCCATGCCAGATCATTTTCACGAGTCAGCAAATTGCACTCATGCCCAGTGGGGGAAAAATACCAAATTAAATATACGAGAAAGTAATTTGAACCTAATTAAGAAGATACTGCACATTGTGTTACCTTCTCCAACATTATCCTTCTGAAAGGTTAACAACCGATCCTTCCCCTGAGATGGGAATCACTACATGTGTATCAATCATTCTTTACAGTGGGGTTTTATTGTCATGGGCGACAAGTTGGAGCAAATTACAAAAACTTTATACTGGCAATGTGATTACCCACATGTCATGCCATAGCTATCTTTCTTTTTTTTTCTTGAAGATTTATACTGCCTATCATGGATAAGGCTGAATAGACTTGTTTTCACCATTACACAGTTTGTCGATAGAAAGCCCGAGCCTACACTTTTTCTGACCCAAGGGATTTTTAACCTCCCACACCACATAGACATGGTATGAGAGCAACTGGCCTTTGATGACGCTGTAAGTTATACACAGCAGTGGAAATCCAAATTGGCACAGGTGGGGGGACGGGGAATCGAACCACTGACCTTCAGATTAGGAGTCCGACCTAGAAAAAAAGGCAGACACTCTAACCACTCAACCACAGAGAAAACCAACAGATGGGAACGATTTCATAACTGACTATCCAAATTAGGTTATTTTGAAATTAATGTATTCATTAATATGCAAGAGAGTAGAGGGGTGATATATAATGCCACGGCATATTCAAGAACATTGCATTCTGGGATTAGTCATTGTATAGGAACTGATAGATATTTCAGAAGGGCTTAATTTTGCATTGTTTTGCCGCATAGAAGGAAATACTAAAGCAATTTAATAGAACCTAGTACTGTAGAAGCCTATGGTGTCAGAGTTTTGGTGTGCTTGCCAACATTAATTTAGCATTTTTGCACTTCAAATATCTCAAAAGTTACCCATTAAAAATAAAAGTTACTTCAAACTAAAGTGAGGTAGACTATAACGATCAACCTAATATATTTATCTCAGAAAATGACAGAAACTCAAAATGACAGAAACTATACAACTTTAATTTCACCTAACAACATCTGAGGGCATATAAGGCTGGGCACTGTACGATGGAGCGCATTTATGGCAGCTCCATAATGTGGCCTCACTAGAATTATATACTCTCTGAAATATCACTCAGTTGCATTATCCTGGCACCGGACCAGACGGGATGACCGAATGCGTTGAGCATCCATCTCCCGTGTTGGTAGATCATAGGATTCTAACCCACGAGTTCGAACCCTGGTCGAGTCAAAGCAATGACGTAAAGATTTATACTTGTCACTTCTTAGCCAGGCGCTCGGCATTATTAGGATAGGGCAAGGACTGCTTAGCTCAGTGTCAGGATAATGTGACTGAGTGGAATATCAGGTCATGGTGCTGGTGGCCTGGCCTCCCATCGGGGCAGCACTCACTATAAAGTCGCCATGAGTCCACACTGTCACAAGTTGGTATCCGTCCTGATAATGCCTTAGATGTTGTCAGGCCATAAAACTCCAACAAATAACCAAGCTGGCACCGAGCCTCCGGGCTCTTCTATGCTACTGCCTACAATACTATCCCGCCCCGTTTTAGTCGAGTGCAAAGATGTTGGCACGGAGGGATGGCCGAGTGGGTTCAAGACCCGCCCGAGTCAAACGCAACACTTCCAGTTACACAATTCGTACTTGTCTCTACATTGCCCGGCGATTGACATTACTAGGATAGTGGAAGGATTCGTTGGATAAATGACAGCATATATGCGATTGAGTGGGCTGTTGGGTAGTGATGGCACTGGCATGGCATCCCAATGGGAAAACACTATAAAGCCAGCATATGTGCACACTATTGCAAGTCGGTACCAGACCTAATATGATCCAGGACGTTGCTGGGATGTAAAGCTACGGTCACTCACGTGAATATTTAGAGGAGCAACTGCCGTGACTGTCATCTGGATACATCACTTTGCCGACAGCATATAATCAGTTAATATGTACATTTTATTCATACACGCATTGTCAATATTGAACTCACTCAAAACAAATCGATGCTATACTTCCAATCAGAGATTAAATACTAAGGTACGCATATGTACGTATTTGTTCAGATAAGTAGATTGATTCGCTCAAATAAAGGTAATGTCATTCAAGAGGCACAGTTCTTAAACAAACAGATTGCTGAAATGTTTCCTAAACATCATATGAAATATACAGTACCCTTCAGCATATTACTCAATTTTGAATTAAAGTTGCATAGTTCGATGAAAGAATAAACTTTTCAAAAGTAAAACCCTTATTTAGAGTTTTAACCGACATAGCCAACTTAGATTTTGGTGCCGATATTAAGCATTTAATGTTACATAGAAGTGTGTACTAAGACAATTTAATAAAAAAACAATGTGTTACTGCTGAAGCCTATGGGGTTAGAGATTTGGCAAGAATACCTACAGTAATTTCGCATGTTTTCACTTCAAATATCTCATAGGTAAGTCATTTTAAAGCAGTTACTTCAGACTAAAGTAAGGTAGATTATAACGATCAAACTAATATATTTATATTAGAAAATGATCGAAACTCAAAACCATCGGACTCTGCAACTTTAAATAATACAACTAACGGTGTTCCTGGGCATTAATTAATACGAGAAGGGATTATGACCTTTGTGCCGGGCCTAACGACATGGCCTCCAGCGCCCTCGGTGGAGTCACGGAGAACCAGGCTAGTTCAGAACCACAGTCTCTGCCAATTAGTAGAAGTTCAGTTCTGTCCTACCTGTCTCTGTCTCCTTGATTTTGCCTCCTGGTCCCCTATCGTACATAACCTGGTGTTCGGCATTAATAGGATAAGGCATTGACTGGTTAGTTTAGTATCAGGATAATGTGACTGAGTGGGATATCAGGTCACGGTGCTGGCGGCCTGATTTCCCAGTGGGGCAGCACTATGAAGTTGCCATGAGTGGGTACTGTCACAAGTCCGTACCCGTCCTGATATGACCTTAGATGTTGCCAAAATGAAAAACTCCAAAACCCAACCAACCTGGACCCCATTGCCCGTGTTTCTATCACTGTCTTTATCGGAGATTTATTTCTTGTCTCTGTTTATCTTTCCTTCCATTTCTGCTTATCTTTATGTCAATTGTGTAAATGCTGTTCCTTTTGTTCCCGCCCGTCTTTGTCTGCCTGTATGTAGCAGTATTGCCTGCCTCTGTCATCATATGGGTCTCTAAGGCCGTCTCTGTTTGTCGCTACACCTGACTTCCTGCTTGTCTCTTTACATGTCGGTCATTATGTCAAAATATACGGATTTTCGGTTCGGAATTATATATTGGCAGAGAGCATTATTATCCTCGGGCGATGGAGTGGGGACCAAGGTTATGTAATAGAAAAGCAGTGGGTGCCCCACTCCCTGTGTGACATATTAGGCTATGTGAAATATATGTTAATACATAGTGCCCAAGATTATGATGAGATTGTCCTATATAAGAGACAGTTAATGTTTGGTGAAATGTTCCCTCTATGCACCAGTAAGGGTGCAGGTGGAGGAGAAGGACATTTTTAATATATATATTTATTGTAACTGTCTGCAACTACCTGTTACCACAGGGCCGATGGGCAAGCACACCAGCCATTCTGCATACATTATGGACACCACCTACAGCTGGGGTTGAGTGACAGCTGCCCATATTGGGGCGTCACCCCCCCCCCCCCCCCAGGCTGTAGAGGGTGCCTGATTGGCTGGCTGTGGGAGCCAGTCACCTGCGCCCCTTTGCCCCACCTGACCACACAAGCCTCATTTTGATATTGATTATTCTAGACACTGTGATATATATGATGCTACAGGCACTACTGATGCATCCTACTCTACTCCCGACTCTTGAGTGAGACAGACTCTGCTCTGGGGCAGGAACCCAGACACTCTGTCTGATGCTCCACCTTTCATATACAAACTGGGCTCTGTGCAACAACCAATGGGCTGTAGGCACTGATTCATATACATACTAAAGAGAGTAATGAGGCTCTGTGTGGATGGAATGTAAGGGGTCAGGATGATAGGTCACTAGTAGGTGAACAGGAGTTGATGCCAATAAAGCACAACTTCTTCACTGTCAATCTTGTGTGACTTGTCTTCCCATTCTGCCTTATGAGAAATACAGTAGATATATTACAGTTGAGTTTGTTGGAGAGGGACATCAGGTGTGAACTGACAGACAGTTGTCAGAACGCATCTGGGAAGAGTAGGTGGTATATCTGGGGCTCTGACGGCCAGGCTTCCAGATATATTACAATTAATCAGGTGTACCCCGCTTAGTGCTGATTTGCCTGAGGGCTCCTTTATAGTACAGCTAAACCTTTCTAAATCGACCGAACATGGGACCGACTTGATTTAGGGAGGTGGTGGTGGGTTTAGGGAGTTGTTTTTATTAACATTACAATGTTATTGTATGGGCGATCATTTGGGACCCAATTAAAGCGATCAATATAGGGGAGTGGTTGACCTGTGGAGGTGGTCAGTTAGAGAGGTTTTACTGTATTCACTTCATCTACTCATCCGTTTTATTTACAATTCCTTCACAACATAACAATATTATTTAACACAATAATTCTGTGCTATCCTAGTATATGTTTGTCTCTGTCTGTCTTTATGTCGTTGCGCCTGTCGGCATCCATGTCTCTTCGTGTATTACTCACTGAGATATTTCATTTCATTTCACTGCATTCTCGCCACCGCCTCCCTGCCTCTCCTACCCCGGCCCGGCCGCCCATCCGCCTCACCCCGCCCGGCCCCAACCGCCCGTCCTCCCCCGCCCGGCCCCGGGCCGGCCGCCCGCCTTCCCATGCGGGCTGAGCCGGTAGGGGGGGGGGGGGGGGGGCGGCGCCTCGGGACGGGTCGGATATTGCCCGGGTTACAGGTGGGCGGCGCGCCCAGTGAATAAATGAAGCATCGCCGCTGCCAGGCAAACCCCGCGTGGGGAAGGAGCACTGGCAGGACAAATTAACACGCATTTCCCGTAGCACGCTCTATAGGGCCATCGGGGTCTATGTTCACAACGATTGTCACCTGTTGAGAAGGGAGAAGGGAATGGAGAAGGGAAGGGAGAAGGGGATGGAGAATGGAAGGGACAAGGGGACAGAGAAGGGGGCAGATAAGGGGATGGTGAAGGGGACGGAGAAGGGGACGGAAAAGGGAATGGAGAAGGGGATGGAGAAGGGGGCAGAGAAGGGGAAGGATAAGGGGACAGAGAAGGGGACAGAGAAGGGGACAGAGAAGGGGGCAGAAAAGGGGATGGCGAAGGGGACAAAGAAGGGAAAGGAGAAGGGGACAGAGAAGGGGACGGAGAAGGGGACGGAGAAGGGGACGGAGAATGGAAGGGAGAAGGGGACAGAGAAGGGGATGGAGAAGGGGACGGAGAAGAGGACTGAGAAGGGCACGGAGAAGGGCATGGAGAATGTGACAGATACTGGAAGGGAGAAGGGGATGGAGGAGGGGACGGAGAAGGGCACGGAGAATGGAAGGGAAAAAGGGACAGAGAAAGGGATCGAGAAGGGAACGGAGAAGGGAACGGAGAAGTGAAGGGGGAAGGGTAACGGAGAAGGGGATCGAGAAGGGAAGGGAGAAGGGGAAGGAGAAGGGGACGGAGAAGGGAAGGGAGAAGGGTAACGGAGAAGGCAACAGAGAAGAGAATGGTGAAAGAAAAGTGAGCAGAGAATAAACAAAAAAGTGATCTGAGAAGCCAATAAAGAAGCCAACATAGAAGCCAAAGAAGAAGATAAAGGAGAAGCTCATGAAGAAGCAAACATCAAAGTCAACAGATAAGCCAACAGAGAAGCCAAAGACGAAGTCAACAGAAAAACCAACATAGAAGCCAACATAGAAGCCAACATAGAAGCCAACATAGAAGTCAACATAGAAGCCAACATAGAAGCCAACAGAGAAGTCAACATACTGTATCAGACCACCAGGGTCGCCATCTAGCGGCTTGTGATGCCAACTTTTCAACAGACCGGGGGGGGGTTAGTAAAATGTTCTAATTTGAACAGGCACAGTTTGGAACCATGTGACAGTCTACTGGGTAAGTTCAGGCTACCATTAACTGGGATGGTCCGTGAATTGTGTGGCGGGTTGTCTTCGCACACGAGCATCACGTGACGGAGACGCAGCTAAACGGCGCAGATTCTCACTTGTCACAATCTACATCGCATCTACTACGGGAATATGCCGACAAGGCGTTAAGCAATCACCACTAATTAACTCACTACCGGAACATAGAATCTGAGGCTAAGTGTAGATTAGTTGGTTGTTGGAGTTTTAAGTCCTGGCAACATCTAAAGTCATATCAGGACAGGTACCGAGGTGTGACAGTGCACACATCACACAGGGAGACCAGGTTGCCAGCAACATGACCTGATATCCCACTCAGGCACATTATCCTGACACTGAGCCAACACTATCCTAATAATGCCAAGCACCTGGCTAGGAAGTGACAAGTATCAATTTTTATGACACTGGTTTGACTCGACCAGCATTCGAACATGTGGGTTAGTATCCCACGATCTACCAAAATGGGAGACGGACGCTCAACTCATTCGGCCATCCCTTCTGGTGCTAATTGTAGAAGTAACTATGCATATTAAATAAGCAACCAAAGAATCTACTGAGCAAGCAAAAATAGTTAACTAAAATCAAAGACTCTTATTCAATGCCAACATACTCCTCATCTCATCACCACCGACAAACAATCTACTCTAAAGGTTTATCAAATAAATCCATATTTTCTGCTTCCGAGCTTGGTGCTCGCACGAGTAGAACAGGACAAGGGTTGGTTACACCAGTGTCAGGATAATGTGGCTGAGTAGCGCTTCTCACCCACGTGACATCCCTCCCTCACCCACGTGACACCTCTCACCCACGTGACACCTCTCACCCACGTGACACCTCTCACCCACGTGACACCTCTCACCCACGTGGCATCCCTCACCCACGTGACACCTCTCATCCAGGTGGCGCCCCTCACCCACGTGGCACCGCTACCATGTGATTTCCGGGTAAGACTAATCGGTCCGACATTCTGTGCTGGCAGAGAGGGCGCCATTCCCCGTAATTATGCATCGGAATGAAGGCCTCATCTGAGCCGGCCTTCATCTGGGCTGAGGTCCAACCAAATCGGTGCGAACTGAACCCCTCAGCTCCTGATCCACAGGAGGTTTAGGTCCGCAACCAGATGCAGCCAATGGCATGGAATATCTCTATTGCAGTAGGTGCAGACGGTTTTTCATGATATGGATCAATAGTAGTTGAAAGGAAAAGAAAATGTTTCACGGCTGTTATAATTTATATTAAACTTGGCAGTTAAACTGTTTAGACTAAAACTGAGACCGGAAACTGGACTCTCAACAAAGACAAAACCTCGCAAAGACGCTGCAACGGGTTTTCATAGCGGCGGTGTTTTACATAGCGCTAAACGCCTAGTATAAGAACGTGGTGAAATAACCTTAGTGTGGTGGTGTTGGGGTGTAGTGGTGCGATGGTGTAGTGGTGTGGTGGTGTGATATGGGGTGATAGGCGGTGTGTGTGGGCAGTGGTTGCATGATGATGGTGTGGTGCTGTTGTGATGGTGTGATATGAGTATGTGGGTGGAGGTTGGGGTGACAGTATGTGGGTGGAGGGTGGGGGTGACAGTGTGGTGGTGTTGTAATGTGGCGGAGTGACAGGAGTGTGAGGGTGGTTGCGTGGTGACAGTGTGGTGGTGTTGTAATGTGGTGGTGTGAAAGGAGTGTGAGGGTGGTTGCGTGGTGACAGTGTGGTGGTGTTGTAATGTGGTGGTGTGACAGGAGTGTGAGGGTAGTTGCGTTGTGACAGTGTGGTGGTGTTGTAATGTTGTGGAGTGACAGGAGTGTGAGGGTAGTTGCGTTGTGACAGTGTGGTGGTGTTGTACTGTGGTGGAGTGACAGGACTGTGAGGGTAGTTGCATTGTGACAGTGTGGTGGTGTTGTGATCTGGTGGTGTGACAGGAGTGTGAGGGTGGTTGTGCAGTGTGGTGGTGTTGTGATTCTGTAGGGTGATAGGAGTGTGAGGGTGGTGTTTGCATGGTGACAGTGTGGTGGTGTTGTGATCTGGTGGTGTGATAGGAGTGTGAATGTGGTGGTTGCATGGTGACAGTGTGGTGGTGTCGTGATCTGGTAGTGTGACAGGAGTGTGAGGGTGGTGTCTGCATGGTGACAGTGTGGTGGTGTTGTGATCTGGTGGTGTGATAGGAGTGTGAAGGTGATGGTTGCATGTTGATGGTGTGGTGGTGTGGTGATTCTGGAGGGTGATAGGGATGCGGTGGTGTAGTAATGTAAATAGAATGTTAGTTGGTCGTTAGGTGAACTGTCAGGTAGGCTGCCATATATTCAAATGCCACATTAATGTCTACATGGAGCAATTCAATCTCGCACATTAAAACAACAACCGCACCCACTTCCCGACATGCAGAATCAGGCTCACTGCTGCTTCCGTATCCATGGAAACTTAGTCTAAGAATAATCCCGCTATGTCGAGGTTAGACAGGCAAGGTCTCCACGAGACAAAAGATTCACCCCGTACATCTGGGGTGAACGACACCGTAGCGAAAATAGCTTTAGTATGGAACAGGAAGTAGAAACTCTCGCTCCAGTATCAAATGGCTACCCATATCGGCACAGAGTTGGTGAAATGGGAGAGAATGCAAAAAGACAGGATGGCAGCCATGAAACGCCATCGATTTCACTTTTAAATCTGATTAAACTAGATGTTTTATTATATGTTTCAACTCAAAGCTAGCGGGGAAATGTGAAGACATATATAAAGAATATATTTTGCTTCTTAAATTAAGAATTTATTTGCTCAGTTAATTTCCCCAGCATATCAAAATTCTTCGCCCGTTTTTCTAATATGTTGGTTTTCACCTCTGTACTGTAAGTACGGGGTGAATCTTTTATCTAGGTATCAACATGAGTTTAAGCGGGGGACAGGGGCAGTAGGACGGGAAGGGGGGCGGGAAGGGGCATGGGGTTGGCATGGGGGTGGCGTGGGGGTGGGGTTAACCTCGTCAAAGTTTAACGACATCATTCATGAACAAACACGAATGGAATTGTTGTGCAAACAAAAGGGAGCAACAGGGGGACATGGGCAGTGGGACAGCGGGGGGAGGGGAAGGGGCGTCGGGTGGGCATGGGGGTGGCGTGGGGTGGGCTTAACCTCGTCAAAGTTTAACGACATCATTCATGAACAAACGTGCAAACAAAAGGCAGCAACAATGCAATGTGCGCTGTTCATTCCAACTGAAGTGATTTAATTAAAGACAACTAATTAGTAGGTGTCACGTCCAGCAACTCAAGGCGGGCGCTCTGGTGAAACAATTAGCAGCCACGTAAAAAAGTGCTGGGTGCACCCAGAGATAACTCAATTATCGGTAATCAGATGCCTCCATCGGCCGCAGAAGAGGACAATCGGGGGTCATCGGGAGGACAATCATGGTTGGTTGTTGGAGTTTTGCATCCTGGCAACATCTACGGTCATATCAGGATGGGTACCGACATGTGACAGTTTGCAATCATGGTAACTTTATAGTGCTGCCCTAGTGGGAAATCAGGCTGCCAGCACCATGACCAAATATCCCACTCAGTCACATTATCCTGACACTGAGCTAACCAGTCCTTACCCTATCCTATTAATGCCGAGTGCCTGGTTAGGAAGCGACAAGTATCAATATTTCATAAGTCATTGATTTGACTCGACTGAGAACCAAACTCCCAACCTTCTGCATGCGAGTCCCGCGCTCTACCGATTCGGCCACCGCGCCCGGTAGGCACAGATTAGTAACTGGGGGTCATTGGTCTTCAGTAAGTAGATCACGTGGTTGTCATCTATTGCTGATCACATACAGGTTGACAATTCTGGTGATGCAATACAGATTAGTGATCCATGTAGACCATGCGCAGATGGGGACGAGTTGGTGGTGTTAGGTTATGGACCAATCGGAAGGAACAAGTAAAGATATACTGAGTGAAATGTAGCTAAGCCAATTAATCATAATACAGTACCAGCATTAGGCGGTTCTAAGTGCAGAGCAAAGTGACTGGGCGATCTTGGATTGCAGTCCAAATCGAGAAGTTGTCCTTTCGCTATGGAATCCTCTTCCTTTATGAACTGACCAGACGGGATGGCTGAATGAGTTGAGCGTCCATTTCCCATTTTGGTAGATCGTGGGGTTCAAACCCTGGTCGAATCAAACCATGACTTTAAAATGTATACTTGTCATTTCCTAGCCAGGCGTTTGCATTATTAGGATAGCGCAAGGACTGGTTGGCTCAGAATAATGTGACTGAGTGGGATATCAGGTCATGGTGCTGGTGGCTTGGTCTCCCAATGGGGCAGCACTATAAAGTCGCCATTAGTGCACACTATCAATATCAAAAGTCGGTTCCGGTCCTGATATGACCTTAGATGTTGCTAGGATGTAAAGCTCCAACAACCAACCAAGCACAGATAGGTTCCACTCGGCACACACACGCTCGTCTTCGCAAAATGCACAGTTCTAAAAGTACACTTTTAATGCGGTGATATTTTGAATCATTCGCAAAGCAGTGCCTACCTCGCCCTCCATCCGGGCATTAAACCAACAGGGGACCTGGTTGGAAAACGTGGGGAGGAACGCACATGTTACCGGTATCCTACACAAACATTAAATATAGCCATTGGGCAAAACAAGCCAGATATTTCAGCGGAAACATTATTTTTGTATTAATAATCTAGTTTCATTGGAAGAGTGGTTATTAATTTAAATGGTTATTAGAGAGAGCAAAGGGGAGATAAGTAACTATTGTCACTAAGCTCGCCTCACTGACCGAACATGCCTAGTGTGTGTATATATATATATATATATATATATATATATATATATATATATATATACACTATACATAGTGTATATATATATATGCTATGTAATACATTATATGCATATGAATAATAGCAGATGTAGAATGTTAGTTCTACGAAATAGTTGTTTCGAATACATTACTCGCGCCACTGGCGTGATTGACTACTCAACATTGTGCTCAAAACTGTTATTATGGGATTTTACAATTCAGCAACATTTAAGGTTACGTGAGGACGGTCTAAGCTCAAGGCATTTTGAGCAGATGAAGGTTGTGGTTGTGCTGATTACGGCAATCATAGTTCCAGTAACCTTCCCAAACACATCCAATAGAACGACTTATTACTCCTGCAGCCCAGGTGGCGTCATCATGTGGTAATAACTGGAACCACATTGCAAGTTTGTGACCTTTGGTGATGGTTGAAGACGCATCATCTCACCGACTCATTCCTGATTCGCAGATGACTCAGCGTAGTTACGACCTTAAGCACTGATAAACACGTCGTGTTAGTTGTGCGCGGTTCCACACCCGGCCTGCACCATACACCTGCAGGTAATAAAACAGCAGCCCTCCGACCAGCGACCAGCGACCAGCGACGGTTCCACCCAGAGAAACGCGCCGAGACAAAAACCGGGCACGGTGGCCGAATCGGTAGAGCGTGGGCCTCGCGTGAGTAAAATTTTCCGATATATGGGATATGGAGAACTCTGCTATAATAAATTGCAACTTGTCTATAAAATGGTAAATAGTATATAAAACCAAAGGCATATATGGTATATGTGGAGTTGGTGTTCTACTACTCATAAAGGTTAGAAATTGTATATTAATATAGTATAGAGGGAGAGGGTCACTTCTTGACCTGAAGGAGTGTCACTTCTTAGGTGGGACAGTCTTTGGGAAGTTGCCTCACATACCCCCTCCCCTCAAGAGTTATTTATGGATCCCTGCCACAGATACAGATCTAACCATGCCTTGGCAACAGGGATATTGAACCCTCATTGGTGGATAGAGGAATGCTTGTTAGGGATTGGAAGATTGGATCATGTGATCACCACCATCTTGTTCTGGAAACTATAAAGTAATAAATGCGAGAGTCTCACTCTCCTACCTTTCACTCTTTATCTACTTTCCTTCCTTGCCTGTAGTGATTTCTTATTAGCCTGTCCACACCACTCAAACCGCCAGCCGTCGACTTTACAAGGAGGTTAGCTCCCGGCCGAGTCAAACCAATGACTTATAAAATTGATACTTGTCGCTTCCTAGCCTGGTGTTTGGCGTTAATAGGATAGGGCAAGGGATGGTTAGCTCAGTGTCAGGATAATGTGACCGAGTGGGATACCAGGTCATGGTGCATGTGACCTGATTTCCAAGTAGGGCACCACACTGTCACAAGTTGGTACCCATCCTGATATGACCTTAGATGTTTCCAGGACATAAACTCCAACAACCAATAACTTCCACTGGAAGTCTGCAGGGTGAGTGCAGACAAACACCTCATGTTAAGCCTGGTACACACCTCCCGCATAAAACCTAAAAACGTCCGTTTCGCGACAAAAATTTGGTTTTTCGTCGGTTACAGTCTTCAGGTGTGTGACCCCCTAACACACCTGGGGCCAAATGTATGAACAACTTTTTATCAGCTCCGGTGTTAAGGGGGGGCGGCGGGTTAGCTAACGTCAGTGTTGGAATATGTGTCATGGGAAATGTATGTGACCAAAGCACGGCGGAGTTAGCTAACCAATGCGTTATTTATAGATTTGGGAAATCCCTCTGAGCCTGTGGCCGGTGAGCACCGCTATTTGACAATATCGCCACCGATTCGGCAGCCGGGAACCAGCAGCCTTGTTACTAGTGAGCCTGTTCCTGGTGAGCACCACTATTTGACAATATCGCCGCCGATTCAGCAGCCAGGAACCAGCAGCCTTGTTACTGGTCTGTTCCCAGTGAGCACCGCTATTTGACAATATGGCCACCGATTCAGTGGTGGACGAGGCGTTAATATCGGTTTGATCATTGGTTTAATTTGACCAAAATTTGGCGGTGGCATTAATATCGCTTCGATTTTAAGGTTAATTTGATGAAATCTCACTTATTGGGTATGTAATTCTGTTAAATATGATAATATTGAATAGATTTGGCTCTAATATATCACTGCCAATGCGGCGGCGGCGACGATTTGTTTAAGTTTACATTCGTCGATTCGACAATATTAATATCACCGCCGATGTAGCGGCGGCATTAATATCGGTTCAATTTTAGGGTTATTTTAATGAAATTTCATAATTTGAGTATGTAATTCTGTTAAATATAATCGCATTGAATAGATTTGGGCCCTAACACCGACCGTAAACTTGATATTTCTTGGGGTTAGTGTAGGCAACGTTAAGCTCGCAGGGTTTGCCTAACCTGGCCACATACATTGCGACTTTTTGCCGCTAACCCAGAGATCCCCGCTAACCACAGGTTTGGAGCGCTAACCCTGCTTCATACATTTGGCCATGAATGCATGTGTATTAACTTGGCCAACCACTGACCATCTCGATTCACACACCACTCCTTAATCATACCGAACTAACGTTTTGAACTATAGGTGCATAATCGATTAACACGACCCGAGCGATTCAGGTCACCTGAGTTGCTAGAATTTCAAATCGAACACCGTGAGTGGAGTTGACAAAAACACGTGCCATGTGCAAAACGACCCGACCCCAGTAACCCACCTCTTGGCTGGGGTTTGCTAGGAATGATGACGTCACATTTTTGCTGGTACCGTCCTGCAAGATAATAGCTACCAGTACCAGTCCTACATGGTTTTTTTTTATAACACAGATTAATGAAATGGAAATATAACTAAACTATGCAATCATAAAATACTTGAAATCATATTTTGCTGTAGTTATATCGGTTTAAAAAAAAAAATGTTTTGGATTAAGCCACCATTTTTTCCACCCCGGGCGTGGAGAAGCATATTCAATTATTCGACCCGAGCATGTAGGATGTGCACATGCACCAAAAAGTGGCTTGGGTGACCCGGGTTGATTAATCGATTATGCTTGAACCTTCCGATTCACGACTTAAAACTCAGTTTTAGGGCTTAAGACTGGAATCTTATCAAATTCGAAAAATTAATCAGGCCGTTCGAGAAATGGTATATGTAAGAGCTCAGTCGTATCTTATACGGTATATGTGTGATACCAGCCGTCCGTTCGCTGTCCAAGTTTTCCATCCTCATACCCCTCTTCCATTACCCCCATTCCCCCTCTTCCATTCTCGCCTCTTCCATTCCCCCCTCTTCCATTGCCCGATTCCCTTGTAAAATTCTCTGATTAAGTATGTAGTGGATATCAACCGTATGAGAAACAGTACTCCCTTTAAAATGTTTCTCACCGGGGGAGGGAAGAGGTGCACCTTTAATCATGATTCCCCTCTTATCTCGCCCAGCCACACATCACAGTGGTCCGTGGTAATCCCACTATAGCTGGGCAGTGGCCAGGTATGGGTGGGAGGGTGGTGGGTCATGAAGGCAGCCAATGAGGAGCTATGTCAGGGAAGGATCATGCAGGCTAGGAATGACTGGTGTGCATGGGTGTAATAGCCAATAAGAATGTCGGTACCATCCACCATTGTATGTGTCTAGTAAACATTATATATGTGAATAAAACCAGGTATTCAATCTTCTTTTGGCTGGTACTGAGCTGGGATCGTGTGTTGTGTCTGTTGTGAGGCAAGCTCCTAATTTAGGTTATATATAGGGTAGGGGGAAGTGAGGGGGGATGTATGAATATTAGGCCCGAAGTGGATATATGGCCAGTATAGCCCTTTGGGCAGTACAGCCGACAACACTGGTGATACGTGGGAAGGAGTCATATACTCGGGTGCCACCTAGCGGGAATGGCCACTTCTATCTTTCTGGACCGAGCATTGTTGCAAACACCGGATTTCATACCCCTACCATTCCCCCTCTTGCATTCCCTCTCTTGCATTCCGCTCTTGCATTCCCCCTCTTCCATCCCCCCCTTGCATTCACCCCTCTTGTATTCCCCCCTCTTCCATTCCCCCTTCCATTCCGCCCTTCCATTCCACCTCTTCCATTCCCCCCTTCCATTCCCCCCCCGTTCCACTGCCCCGTCCATTCCACCTTTCCATTCACCCTCTTCCATTTTCCCCTCTTTCCTTCCCCTCTCATCCATTTCCTCATCTTCCATTCCCCCTCTTCCATTCCCCCCTCTGCTATTCCCCCTATTCCATTCCCCCATTTCCATTCCCCTCTTGCATTCCCCCCATTGCATTCCCCCTCTTCCATTTCGCCCTCTTCCATTCCGCCCATTTAAATTTCCCCCCTTCCATTCTCCCCTCTTGCGTCCCCCCTCTTCCACTTCCATTACCCCTTTCCATTCCCCTCTTCCA
Source organism: Branchipolynoe longqiensis (assembly GCA_030323885.1). Lineage (NCBI taxonomy): Eukaryota > Metazoa > Annelida > Polychaeta > Phyllodocida > Polynoidae > Branchipolynoe > Branchipolynoe longqiensis. The sequence continues at coordinate 95,962,006 of CM059188.1, read as the reverse complement.
TTCTCCCCTTCCATTCCCCCTTCCATTTTCCTTCTTCCATTCCCCCCTTCCATCCCCCCTTCCATTCCCCCTTTCCATTCCCCCTTTCCATTCCCCCCTCATGCATTCCTCTTCTTCCATTCCCCCTCTTCCAGTCCCCCTCTGGCATTCCCCCTTCATCCATTCCCACCTCTTGCATTTCCCCCTCTTCATTCCACCCTCTTCCATTCCCCTCTTCCATTCTCCCTCTTCCATTCCCCCTTCAATTCCCCTCTTCCATTCCCACCATCCATTCCCCCCTCCTCCATTCCCCTCTTCCATTCCCCCTCTTCCATTCCCCCTTCCATTTTCCCCTTCCATTCCCCCTCTTCTATTTCTCCCTCATGCATTCCCCCTTTTCCATTCCCCCTCTTCCATTCTCTCCTCTTCCATTCTCCCCTCTTCCATTCCCCCCTCTTCCATTCCCCCTCTTCCGTTCCCCCCTTCCATTTCCCCCTTTGTATTACTGCCTCTTCCATTCTCCCCTTCTTGCATTCCCCCCTCTTGCATTTCCCCCTCTTCCATTGTCCCTCTTCCATTCCCCCCTCTTCTATTCCCCTTCTTCCATTCCCCCTTCCATTCCTCCCTCTTGCATTCTCCCCTCTTGCATTGCCCCCTCTTTGCTGAATGTTGTCCGTGGTTCCACACCCGGCCTGCACCAAGCACCTGCAGGTAATAAAACGTCAGCCCACCGACCAGCGACCAGCGACCAGCACCAGCCACCAGCCACCAGCCACCAGTGACGCTTCTACCCTGAGAAGCGCGTGGAGACAAACGTCGCCATTGGCTGCTGATGGAACATCCGGGTGCTACTGAACGTGTCCACTGACAGCCGCATCTGTATCACAACGCGGGAGATATGCCGGAACATACACACGTCTCCCAGCACCCGGCATGCACCGCGCCACCGTCTGTTTGAACGGGTAATGGGCGATAAATGGAGGTGTAGCCCTACATGAGGTGGGCCACGTTGAACTAACTGTTCCTCAAACTTGTTTGACAAAATAAGTAGGGGCAAGGCTCGGCTTCAACGTGAGAAACTGCATGAATGTGTGTTCATTCAAATGCCCGCCACCTCCAACTTTGCATTCTTCTTGGTGTGCAGACTGCACAAAACATTAGAGTGGTAATGACAACTTTTGTTTCAATAAAGTCTGTATTTGAGATTTGCTTAGTGATTGTATGCCATTGACACCTGCATTGTCTGTGCGTAAAGACCGGACGCGATGGCCTAATCGGTACTGCACGGGCCTCTCGTGCAATGGATTGGGAGTTCTGTTCCCGGTCGAGTCAAACCAATGACTTAAAAATTTATACTTGATGCTTCCTGGCCTGGCGCTTGGCATTAATAGAATAGGGCAAGGACTGGTTAGCTCAGTGTCAGGATAATGTGACTGAGTGGGATATTGGGTCATGGTGCCAGTGGCCTGATTTCCCAGTGGGGCAGCACTATAAAGTTACCATGAGTGCACTGCCACACATCAGTAGCCGTCCTGATATGATCTTCTATGTTGTCAGGACGTAAAACTCCAACAACCAACCAATCTGCGCGTAAATGTCAGCAGAATTCGGATGAGTGTCCTCGTCCATCATCAGGGTAACGGGGTGATGGGTGCATGCTGGTCTGCCTCGAGTCAACTGTCTCGATGCACTGCGCGTGTGTGCATTGACGCCCCGACCCCGTGATATGTGCAGGCATTCCTCAGGACAACTCGATGCCGGCTGCACTCGGCACTGCCCGGAGTCAACTGGTCCCATGAACTGCATCCGGTCACATGATGTTAAAGTTGCATAGTCCAATGGTTTTAAGTTTCTGTCATTTTTCTGAGATAAATATATTAAAGTGATTGCTATAATCTCCCTGACCTTAGTTTGAAATAACTTTTAGTTCAAATGGCTATTTTTTGTTTAGATGTTTGAAGTGCAAACATGCTAAATAAATGTTGGGAAGCATGCCAAAATGTTGACACCATAGGCTTCTGCAGTAGCAGGTTCTATTATATTACCTCGGTATTCCCTTCTATGTGGTGATAAATATTTAATAAGCTCCCCATCCGAGCTGGACAGCACCCACAGAATATCTAGTGCCTTCAGGCATTGGGTTCTGAGGTACTTAATATGTGGCACGAAAGAAAGCCTTGTGTCGAAAATGAGTCCCAAAAATTTGGTTTCCTCAACGACTTTAATGGGATCCCCATCAAGGGTCAGCTCCGGTTCTGCATGCACCCTTCGCAGCAGGCAGAAGTACATGCAGACTGTTTTGGTCTTGGAAAATTTGAATCCATTCAGAACTGACCATCGACGAATCCCATTGATGCTTAATTGTAGTTGTCTCTCAATGACATTCATATTAACACCGCTGTTATACAAAACAAAGTCATCCACAAGAAGACTGCAGGAGACTCCCCTTTTTATAGTGGCAACAATACTGTTGACCTTGACCCCGAATAGGGTCACGGCCAGTATGCTACCTTGGGGCACTCCTAGTTCCTGTGAGTGTAGGTTGGAATAAGTAGTCTTGACACGGATGTGAAAATGCCTGAACGCTAGAAAATTCTTGATGAAAATCGGAAGCTGGCCACGAAGGCCAATCGCATGGAGGTCCTCCATGATGCCGTGCTGCCACGTTGTGTCATAGGCTTTTTCAAGGTCGAAAAAGACAGTAACAACGTGCTCCTTCTTAAGGAAGGCATCCCTTATGAAGGTTTCCATGCGAACCAAATGGTTGAGGGTGCTGGGGCCTCGTCTGAAACCACATTGGAGGTTGGACAGGTGGTGTCCTGACTCCAGTAGCCAGACAAGGCAGTTATTTACCATATGCTCTATGGTTTTACAGAGGCAGCTTGTGAGGGCTATAGGATGATAGTTGTTGGCTTTACCAGATTTGGGAATCGGTATTACTGTCGCCTCCCGCCAAGAGGCAGGGATGACACCCGACTCCCAGATGTTATTGAACAGTTGAAGCAAAAATCTCAGCGCAAATTTGGGGGGATGTTTAAAAAATTAATAATGAATTCCATCAGGTCCAACTGCTGTGTCATGTGAGCTTCTCAGAGAACATCTCAACTCATCCATACTGAATGGGGAGTTGTAGTGCTCCTTGCCATCAGAGGAAAAGTCCCAGAGATTTCGCTCTTGTCGTTCCTTGATGACCAGAATCCCCGGGAGGCAGTTTGCCAAAGACGAGTTTCCAGCAAAGGCGCGAGCCAATTCTTCACTCTCCTTCTCCTTCGTTTTATTCTTCTGATCATCATCCACACTTTGCCCAACGGCGTGCGCATGGTAATGCTGGAAACAAAATGTGTCCAGCACTGCCTCCATGCATCTTTGATTGTTCTGCAAGCACGAGCCCGCAGAATTCTAAAGAGCGCCAGATTTTCAGCAGGCGGTCTCCTGTGGAATCTCCCTGAGCTTTCTTTCATTCCTTAATAGCCCCCCCTACACTCGTCATCCAACCATGGAGGCGTCAGACACTTGGGAGTCGCAGAGGTCTTCGGAATAGTTTTCTCTGTGATCGATCTCAGCATCTCAGTGAATGAATCCTTGTCACTGACGTCTGGACTGAACTCCCCGCGGCATAGGGTCCGGAAGGTGGGCCAGTCAGCTTGACGCAGCCGCCAGCTCCTCTCTCGCTCTACAAGAGATGACCCCTCACAATTAAGAATAATTGGGAAATGGTCGTTCCCGCAGAGGTCGTCCCAGACCCTCCACAAAAAGTCCAGCATCAGCTCAGGTTCAACCATGCTGAGGTAATTTGTTTATAACCCTCCTTTGGGGACTCATTGGCATACACATTTTTTTTGGGGGTAAATATTTTTATTCATCTGAATACATATTTTGTCAGCGCCGGGGCACTGGTCTTCCAGCCATTGGAGTGGTCGCATTTCATCTGTACATAGTGGAAGTGGAATGTGTTGCATTGTGTGCAGCGCAACCCATTCTGAACATAAAAGAAAGTGGGGGAGCAGCCTATGCTGCATAGTGTACAGCATAGGTACTCAACATAGTGCAAGGTATATGCATCAAGACAGAGTGTGCAGTAATGTACACTAGTGGTTAAATCATATGCTGTGTTTGCATATCAGTTAGATTTGGTTTTAATAACGGTTAGTCTTTAAATAGTGCCATGTTGTGCATGTATAGTGGTTTATATTGTGTGCATTGCTGGTTGAAGATGTAGTTATTCAGTGGTGGTAATGGGTCTAAAGTAGGGGTAGTGGGTCTCGAGTCATTGAGTTATAGTAGTTGTTTGTCAAATGTGGATGGAGGGGGGGGGGGGTCCATGGGCAGGGGGGCGGACACGCAGGGAGAGAGCACATTCTTCACTCCACAGAGGACCGGGCCCGGTAGCCTAATCGGCAGAACGCGGGCCTCGCATACGGAAGATCGGGAGTTTGGTTCCTGGTCGAGTCAAACCAATGACTTACAAAATTGGTACTTGTCACTTCCTACCCTGGCACTTGGCATTAATAGGATAGGGCAAGGACTGGTTAGCTGCATGCCAGGATAATGTGACTGAGTGGGATATTGGGCCATGGCAGCGTGATTTCCCAGTGGGGCAGTACTATAAAGTTGCCATGAATGTGCACTGTCACAAGTCGTTACCCGTCCTGATATGACCTTAGATGTTGCCAGGACATAAAACTCCAACAAACAACTAACTCCACAGAGGACCCCATGAATCTGTGTGGGTGGTCACTGGCTGTAATAGGCGAGGAAGTTCAGTAGACCTAACTGACCTTAATGGTTACCATGTGGCCTCAGAGTCCCTCAGCCTTGATTAGGAAATACATAATTCCCGGTCGTTAAAAAACAACGAAGTACAGTCATATTTGAGCAAAATATTCATGAATATGGACAGTTTTCTCAGTTGTATTGGTGTGCCTATAAATCTTGTCCACGAGTACCTAGGAATTGACACTGGCCATGGTTATGTCCTTGGGTCGCAGTCCTTGTGAACTGCGCATGTCCGCCGCGCACCCAATGTACAGTGCTGCACCATTTCTCTGCCCCTTTTAGTTTTACCCGTGAATACCCTTCTGGTGTATGACTTAAAAATTGAGACTTGTCGCTTCCTAGCCAGGCGTTCAGCATTATTAGGATAGATGAAGGACTGGTTTGCTCAGTGTCAGGATAATGTGACTGAGTGGGATACCAGGTCATGGTGCTGGCGGCCAGGTCTGCCAGTGGGGCAGCACCATAAAGTCACCATGAGTGTGCACTGTCACAAGTCGATACCCCATCCTGATATCACCTTAGATGCTGCCAGGATGTGAAACTCCAAGAACAAACCAACCAACCTCCCGGTGTTGTCACAGGGACCACGCTGTCACCTCGGTGTCTTTGCTTTCCTCTGTAACGTCAAAGACAATGTTTGATAAGATGCACCACGCAGCGCCTTCCCATGAAATACAGCAAACAAGGTAATTGGACAGGTCCCCTAGCCCAGACTGACTGCTGTACCATTGAAACAAGGGGACAGGTTCCCTAGTGCACCCTGACTGATGTACCTTCAAAGACAATGTACAACAACTATAGTGTATTATCTCCTACTACTAATAATAAAAACAATATTATAGTATAGTAAAGTTCAAACATATTTTAAGCACTTTAAGCTGTGACATACATATATACAATTTGTGATTATGTCTGAGTAAGAAAACTAATACTACACCTAATCAAAGACAATGCACATTGTTTGCTGTTGGGTGGCATCACTGCATGCTTATTTCAGAATCTCCTATGTGAAAGCACTAAAGCCCCAGTCACACATAGCCAGACGAGCCCCTGATTTTGAGCCGGACCACCCATGGACCAACGGCCAGGACTGTCCCGGACCGCCATGGATAAAATCACTGTTTTCGTCGATTTTTGCCTCGCAGTCACACTTTCCTGGACGAGCCCCGGACCGCCCCGTACCACCCCCGAACTGGGCCGGACCAGCCCTGGACGAGGCCAGACCACCCCCGGACTGCCCCGGACCACCCCCAGACTATCCCGGATCACCCCCAGAATATCCCGGATCACCCCCGACTATCCCGGATCACCCCCGGTCTTACGGGGGCAGCCCGGGAGTGGTCCGCGGCTAGGCCGGGGGTAGTCCTGGATAGTCCCGGGATGGTCCGGGTCAAACTGTGGCTCAAAATGACCCCGGACCACCCCCAGACAGGCCCGGTCCACCCCAGACCACGCCCAAAATACCTGGACCACCCCCGGACCACCCCCGGATCAGGCCGGATTGAGCCCGGATCACAAAATCTGCCGGCCCGCCCCAGATGCTTTAAACATTTTAAAACCTCCGGGGCTGAGCCCGGACGGTGCCGGACGAGCCACGGATCAGGCCGGATCAGGGGGTGTTGGCACGGATGAGCCACGGACGAGCCACAGATCACCCCAGACCACCCCGGATGGCAGTCCGGGGCTCGTCCAGCCCCTGATCCGGGTATGTGTGACTGGGGCTTAAGTGGCACGTCTTATTCTACATTGTCTTTGGTAGCTTCCATTCACAATCAGTCATGTACAAAAGGGCTGCAGACAACCATTGTGAAGACCAGATTGCGACCGTCAGAGCAACAGGTGTTTCCTGCCCCCACCCCCACCCCCACCCCCCACCTCTCCGTCTCAGAGCCGGGTATCTGATGGGTGAGCTCCGCACCCATCTCTAAGGTAGTCAGCTGTGCATAATAATATAATCTCCCCAAGGAAATATGGGATTCACCAAGAAAACAGTATAGTGGCACATTAGTCAGAAACTTAAAGTTGCATAGTCCGATGGTTTTGAGTTTTTGAAATTTCCTGAGATAAATACATTAGGTTGATTGTTATTATGTACCTTACATTAGCTTGAAGTAACTTTTATTTTAAGTGGCTAACTTTTGAGATATTTGAAGTGGAACCATGCAAAATTAATTTTGGCAAGCACGCCAAAACTCTGACCCCATAGGCTTCTGCAGTAACAGGTTCTATTCAATTGCCTCGGCATCCCCTTCTGTGTGGTGACAAATGTTTAATAAGTGCACCAGTATCTAAGTTAGATATGTAGAATCACATTTAGATAATTGTTTTGGTTTTTAAAATTTGATATTTCATCGGACTTTGCAGCTTTAAGAAAGGACTGGACACGGTGGCAGAATCGGTATGGCGCATGCTTCCCATGTGGAATGTTGGGAGTTTGAAAAACCAGGTGGAGTCAAAGCAATGACTTGCCAAATTAATATGCGTCACTACCTAGCCTGGCGCTTGGCATTACTAATGGAAGACAAGGACTGGTTAGCTCAGTATCAGGATAATGTGAATGCGTGGTATATTGGGTTATGGTGCTGGCGGCCTGATATCCCAGTGGGGCAGCACTATAAAAGTCGCCATGAGTGCGCACTGTCACAAGTTGGTACCCGTCCATATATGACGATAGATGTTGCTAGCATGTAAAACCCCAACAAACGAACTTAAGATAGGAATAAAATACAGAACTGCTCCTCCAGCCCAATCCCCAGATTCCAAGTTCACTACCTACCTGCAGAAGTCACATACAGGGTCCATACACATGTGAAGATATGAAATTCAAGGCTATTCATAATTATTTTTTATTGGAATTCAAAACTATTTTCATTTTGATTTACTGAGTGGGGAAACAATGGCGAAAATAAAAATACAAAAAAACTAGGACCCCTGGGTAGACAATGACCTGCTAACGCTCATCATAGCCAAAAGTAAACTGGGTAATAAAGCAAAGCTCACAGAAACTATAGAAGACAAACTGGCCTACAATATCGCCAGAAACAACTCTCTCAAAGCTGTGAGAACAGCAAAAAAGAAATAGATAATAAAGCAGGACAAAGACTAGGGAAGCAATTCAAACAGATTCTGGAAAAATGTAAACCTATTATTCCCCAAAAATAGCAAAGAAGAGCACACAAACTTCCAAGATAACGAAGGGACAATGCTCTCAGACAAAGATGCAGCAAACAAACTGAACATGCATTTTGCCACAATAGGACAAAAGCTGTCAGAAAAATTCAAAAAAAGGTGGGAAATAGATCAGGAACTGTGCAGAATGAAATCCCCACCTGCAAAACAGATATAATAGAAGTAAAAAAAAAAATGAAATAGACACAAATAAACCAAGTGGAATAGATGAAATACTAACCAAAATACTGAAAGAGGCACTCCAAGCCATCCCGGCCACCATAGTAGACCTATTCAACATCTCCTTTGAACAGGGGCGTTTTATCTCAGCCTGGAAACCGGCAACCATTACCCCTATTCACAAAAGTGGCGACAGACAAGTCATGGGAAACTACAGGCCAATATCGATTCTTCAAACCCCAGGCAAGCTCATTGAAAAAGTGTTACATAGACACATATATGAACACCTGGAAAGAAGCGATATACTAAACGAAAGACAAGGGGGTTTCAGGAAACTGCACTCCACATCTAAAACAATAGCTAACCTAACTAATGACATATTGGTGTCAATGAACCAAAAACAATTAGTTGGAGCAGCCTTCATTGACTTCAGCAAAGCATTCGATACAGTAGACCATAAAATACTACTGGAAAAACTAGAATCCATGGGCATAAAATCCAACACTATGGACTGGATACAATGCTACATGAAAAACAGGCAACAGAAAACAAAAATAAACAATACACTATCAGACAACCAACCTGTCACATGTGGTGTACCCCCACGGGTCTGTGTTGGGGCCACTACTCTTTATAATCTACATAAACGATCTTGGAAAATGGTTGCAAACCGAATGCCTCCAACTATATGCAGATGACAGTCATATATGCAAATGGAACCACAGAAGAGGAGGTAATAACTAAACTAAACAAGCTCCTACTAAAACTGGATGAGTGGTGTGAGTCCAACAAAATAACCATCAACACAAGCAAGTCAAAAACAGTTCTCTTCTCACATAAACAAATGCCAGAAAGAAACCTACACTGTAAGCTAGGAAACCAAACACTAGAAAATGTAGACCATTACAAATACCTAGGCCTTGAGTTGGACAGCCAACTAAACTACAACCTATGTATAAACAAAATTGTCCAAAAGGTAATCCACAAACTGTGGCTATTTGCAAAGCTAAGAGACTACATGACACAAGAAATGTCAATAAAAATCTTCAAGGGCATGGTGCTCCCCTATTTTGACACTGGAGATGTAAACTACATGGGTGCAAAAAAAGAACTTCTAAAAAAACTGCAAACACTTCAGAACAGAGCCCTGAAAATCTGCCTCAGAGTAGACAAGCTGCACCCCACCTATGACATACAGAAAAGAACCAAAGTCAAACTGCTAGAAAATAGGAGAATAATTCATCTGAAAACATTAGCATACAGCTATAGTCAAGACAATAAACTCCTAACAAAACCACAAAGGGCTACTAGAGCAAATAATGCGCCACTACTAAAGCAGACCAGAAGCCAAATAAAAGCTCACGAGAGAAGCACGCTGGAAATGGCTGCCAAGGTGTGGAATGCCCAAACAGTAAAGGAACAACAAATTCCTGACCTAAAAACATACAAAAAATATCTGTGCAAAATAAGGCTAGGAAACCCCCACTAAGCTGCACTGCAAAGGGGCATGTGATATGTCACGGCCCACCAGCGGGATGCCCAATGGAAGGTAACCATCCCAAAAGTAGCCAGATAGCACACCACACAGCTACGTACAAGCCTATGATATGTAAATAGGAGTAGGATAGTCTAGTAGTAAGAGTAGAAAAAATAAAACACATATATGCCAAGAAAATCCAAAAGAATTAACCTAGATTACTAACCAGACCAACTAACTATCTATCTGCTGTTGAAATGCAGGCAATCAAATACCTTATCAGCAGCTACTGTATGATAAGATAACACAGACACTACAGCTGGCCAGCATTGAAAACAAGCCTGAATACCCAGGCTTATATGCTATGGACAGTATAAATACAGCCTCAATAAAAAGAGAATTTAAAAAGGAATGGTGATTTCGGACTAATTTAGATCAGTGTGGACATTTGAATGAAATCCAAGGCTTTTCAAAACTAATTACCCAAAATAGGTTAAATTGCGGACAGCTGAATGGAATTCAAGGCTCTTCAAGACTAATTACCCAAAATAGGTTAAATTCAAGGGTTTTCAAGGCCTTGAAATGGGGCAAATGAAGTTCAAGACTTGTCAAGACTTTCCAGGGCCCATACAGACCCTGATTTAATCATTCATTTTCTTTGCACATCATATACAGCTACAGTTCTACTTGCAGCGTACAATCACGACACCCCACACCCACCTCGGCCAATCCCTGCGCCCCCTCCCTGCCTTGACCCCCACCTCACACATGTTGTGGGACCGTCCTGATATGACCTTAGATGGTGCCAGGACGTAAAACTCCCCTCGCCCTCAAGGAGTGTCCTGGTTCCATCGCCCTGTACTCTCTCTCCCGCCGTAGCCCTTCTCATTCATACACTGCTCCGTGGCTAATCCCTTAAACCCCCGAATGTGGGAGCGGCTCAGACGTTCCCGGTGCGAGGATCGAGGTGCACGGCGTCCCGCCAGCTCCACCCCGAGTGCCCGTGATGCCCGGATGGTGGGAAGACAATCAGCAGGGACTACATGCAGGTTTAAAGCTGCATAGTCCGATGAAAGCATCACATTTTCAAAACCAAAACACTTGCGTAGATTTTATTCTACATATCCTACTTAGATACTGGTCACTTATTAAATATTTGTTGCTGCACTTTAAGGACATACTAAGTCAATTTGATAGAACCTGTTACTGCTGAAACCTATGGTGTAAAAATTGTGGTGTGCTTGCCCAAATTTTAATTTGGCATGTGTTCACTTTAGATACCGTCAAAGTTAGCCATTAAAAATAAAAGTTATTTCAAACTAAAATAAATTAGATTATAAGGATAGATCTAATGTATTTATCCCAGAGAATTACTTTAGATGTCATAACAAAAAGGACGAGCAGAACAATAAGTTCGTTTTGTTTTGTGTTTGTTGTTGTTTTACGTCCTAGCAACATCTAAGGTCATATCAGGACGGGTACCGACTTGTGACAGTGCGCACTCACAGCAACTTTATAGTGCTGTCCCACTGGGAAACCAGGCTGCCAGCACCATGACCTGATATCCCACTCAGTCACATTATCCTGACACTGAGCACACCAGTCCTTGCCCTATCCTAGTAATGCTGAACGCCTGGCTAGGAAGCGACAAGTATCAATTTTTAAGTCATTTGTTTGACTCGACCAGGGTTCGAACCCACGACCCTCCGATCTACCAGCACGGGAGACGGACGCTCTAACTCATTCGGCCATCTCGTCTGGTTCAGAACAATAAGAGATCTACATCCATTTGGAAAAGACAAAAAGAACATTTCATTATGACAATGCCTCACATGGAACAATTGGATAGGAAAATATCATACAGGGTTTGGTTTTGCTGCGAAGTAACCTGATGATGCCAGACTGGCTTCTGTTATTATTAAGTAACCCGATAAGACCAGACTGTTTTGTGGTGTTCCTAAGTAACCCAATGACATCAGATCGGTTTTTTGTTGTTGATAAGTGACCTGATGATATCAGATTTCTTTTAGTTGTTGCTAACTAACCTGATAATACTAGACTAGACTGCTTTGTGTTGTTGCTAAGTAACCTGATGATACTATACTGGTTTTCGTTGTTGCTGAATAACCTGATGATACTATACTGGTTTTCATTGTGGCTGAGTAACCTGATGATACTATACTGGTTTTCGTTGTTGCTGAATAACCTGATGATACTATATTGGTTTTCATTGTGGCTGAGTAACCTGATGATACTATACTGGTTTTCGTTGTTGTTGAGTAACCTGGTGATACTATACTGGTTTAGGTTGTTGCTGAGTAACCTGATGATACTATACTGGTTTTCATTGTGTCTGAGTAACCTGATGATTCTATACTGGTTTTCGTTGTTGTTGAGTAACCTGATGATACTATACTGGTTTAGGTTGTTGCTGAGTAACCTGATGATACTATACTGGTTTTCGTTGTTGCTGAGTAACCTGATGATACTATACTGGTTTTTGTTGTTGTAAAGTAACCTGATTATTCAACACTGCTTTGTGTTGTTGCTAAGTAACCTGCTGATACCAGACTGCTTTGTATTGTTGCTAAGTAACTGGATGATTCAACAGTTCTTATAGTAACCTACTGATACCAGATTCCACATCTAGGGCATAATCGATTAATCAATTTGGGTCATCCGAGCCACCTTTTGGCGCATGCGGACATCCTACAGACTCGGGTCGAATAATCGAATACGCTTCTCCACGCTCAGGGTCGAAAAAATGGTGGCTTAATCCACAACTTTTTCTTTCTTTTTAATAACGGATATAACTACAGCATAATAGGATTTAAAGTATTTTATGATTGCATAGTTTAGTTATATTTCCATTTCATTAATCTGGGTTATTACCAAAAAAACAACATGTGGGACTGGTACTAGTAGCTGTTATCCTGCAGGATGGTACCAGCGCAAATGTGATGTCATCATTCCTTGGATCCCCCAGATCATCATCATCATCATGCTGTCGGTCGTGATGCGACAAAGACTGCTTTCATTACTTGACTGGCGCTCTCCATTTAGCTAAGTACATTTCATGAAAGCAGCCTGCAAAAGTGTTGAAGTGCTGCTGGCTTTTGCAAGTTACCAGCGGCACTCTCTCAGGGAGCAAGTAGAGGTTTCACACCGGCAAGAACATGTCCAGACAGGCACAAAACTATTTGTCCCTGCAGTGGCTGGTCGGGAGATGTTGGGAGTTCCATACATCAACCACCCTTGATGCTGCCACAGTGACATGGTTTTCTGTTCAGGGTTTGCTCCCTTAGCCTTCGGTTCTGTCAAGAACCTGTACCACAAGGCAGTGGTTTACAAGTCTGCAGGGCAGGGCGTCAAACTCCCTGAGGTATTACAATACCTGCATACCCGTGGGATGCGTAGCGTCCAATATTAACGCCTGCCTCCTTAAGCACCTTGATGGTCCATTTGCGAGTGTGTCTCTCGAGATAGCCATATGTGGTTTAATAAAGCTTATTAAAAGCTGTCTGGAATTCCTTATTCCCCCAAATAGGATGTGGGTTACTGGGACCGGGCCTTTTTGCACACGGCACGTGTTTTTGTCAACTCCACTTGCGGTGTTCGATTCGAAATTGTAGCAAATCGGGTGACTCGAGTCGCCCGGGTGATGTTAATCGAATACGGCCCCAATGTCCCATGCTTGAATTGACACACGGCAGCATTCATTAAATGTGAAGGCTCAACATGTGGCTTCCCTTAACGGAAGCACCGTGCACTACGGTCTGTGTATGCACAGTGGGGGGGGGGGGGGGGGGGGGGGGGCGGTCACTGCCACCCCCCCCCCCACACACACACACCACGAAAGCAGAGACATGTCAAGTGATGAGATAGGCACAGCAATACAATTAGGTGAGATGTGGATGTGAGCACGTGTATTTAGCTGGTTGGTTGGTTTGATGGTTGTTGGAGTTTTACGTCCTGGCAACATCTAAGGTCATATCAGGACAGTTGGCTCAGTGTCAGGATAATGTGACTGGGTGGGATATCAGGTCATGGTGCAGGCGGCCTGGTCTCCTAATGGGACAGCATTATAAAGTCATTATGGGCGCGCACCGTCACAAGACTGATATATATTTTGTTAATTAGCTACTAAGCCTGACTGGATGCTACGTGCGTGGTGGGCTATATGTTCTCCCTTGTTCATTGACTTCGTATTCGCCAGATTCGGAAGAATCTAAGTAATACGTCAACTTACAGGAAACATCTAGTTTTGCTGTTTTTTAAATAACACGATCTTTATAGATTCTGTATTCACCGATTTATCAAGGCAGGCTACCAAAAGACTGTTCTTTTTCTGTAAGAATTCCAAAAATGACAACATCACAATGAATAACGAATCAAATTCATGAGAAGTTTGCACCGTAACGAAGAAAGGAGATATGCTTTTTGCTTGGTCAATCACAGAACTCTATCAAGGCACAGGCCATATGTTTGGTTAAATCGTACAAAGCTGCTCTTGGGGTGTATGTGTGAAGTATAGTGCTGCCCATATTGTGCCTATTCAATAATCGAAAGTACTGGCACGGCGTCTGTAAGGCACCAGCAGGGGGAGCTCTTTGGTGATTAATTACTATTCACATTTGTATTAAAAGGATGTCTGGGGGCGGGTCGATTTGATTGGTTCTTGGATTTTATGTCCTGGTAACATCTAAGGTCATATCAGTACGGACATCGACTTGTGACAGTGCACACTCATGGCAACTTTATAGTGCTGCCCCACTGGGAAATCAGGCTGCAAGCACCATGACCCAATATCCCACTCAATCACATTATCCTGACACTGAGCTAACCAGTCCTTTCCCTATCCCATTAATGCCGAGTGCCAGGCTAGGAAGCGACAAGTGTCAATTTTATAAGTCAAGTGAGGTCCCGCTCTATCGATCGATTCGGCCACCGCGCCCAGTAAGGGCGGGGCGGGGCAGGGCAGGGCGAGGGGTGGGGATGATGGGGAGGGGGACTTTTTACACCAATCTGCTCTTCCAAACACATGGTACTAAATGCCGGATTATGCGGGGAATCAATGCGAGGCTCGACGGGCGTCACATTGTGTGAATTATGCATGAGGACAACGCGGGCTGCCATGGCGCTGGCGGCCTGGTTTCCCAGTGGGGCAGCACTATAAAGTCGTCATGAGTGCGCAACACTCACAAGTCAGTACCCGTCCTGATTACCTTAAATGTTCCGAGGACCTAAAACTCCAACAACCAACCAATGCGGGCCGGCTTCACTGAGAACGCGCCGAGGTGATGTGGTGTGTCCGACATATATGTGATGTATAAGCATTATGCGAGTATAAAGCCGTGGAAGGGATTGTATTATATTATTCTGATATTATATTATTAGCCAATGGGCTCTCTGCATGTATTTTCTCCTTACTCATACGGGTACTGGTGGCTCCACCACCGCCCAACCTTAACTTTCGGCGTTACCACTGTCACTTGCGCCCGGAATATAATATATAATTCATACAATATGTAATATATTATATAGCATACATAATATATATATATTGAAAAGTACTCCAGAATTATCAACCTATTCGTCTTTATATGCGATGGGAAATAACTGCCTAATGATATCACTTTGTAGTTCAGACTTGCATATTAAATTCAAAGTGTCAACATTTACTAATATCTTAGACCAAATGAAATTAACATGTCCCGTCACCACAGCAACTGTCTCCTAAGTGTTTTCTAAATAGACATTACATGATCACAAACCGCATGGTGCCAGTCACTAAGTAAATGTCTAATCTGAGGCCAGGTCGGTGGGTCTGAGGAAGGGTTGAAAATATCAGGAGGCAGCAGTATCACTTGACCTTCACAAGTAGGTCACCATCCCCAAACAGCCAGTGAGGTCGGGGTAGGGGCCCAGGCCACTAATTGGGATTGCTTTGTCACGCCACCAGGAGTCCGGCCTTTAATGCTTCAACATGCCCAGTCCAGGACGCGCCAAAAACCAGCTATGCGATGTCTGTGGTCGAATATCCGGTCACGTGACGTCGTGTTTGATGCTCAGACACACAGCGCTGTGGGAAGGTGACCTGAGTATTACTATTAGGCCTACTTCTGCCATCCACTCATCCTACTGTTAAGAAGTACATACGTGGCAGGGTTAAGTGCAGCCGATCTGCACACTTGTCGTCATCATTCCCCTTATAGCGATATAGCGAATGGTAGACAGGAAGTGTGAACACTTATTTGTCTCTCATTTTTGTCGTCATTTTATTTATTATTTTTTTGGTACATTAGTTGTCCCAAGCAGGGGAAATCCCAGTCACAGACGACTGGTCTTCCCCACTCCAATGCTGGTCGATAGAAAGCCCGAGCCTACACTTTTACCGACCCAAGGGATTTTTAACCTCCCACACCACATAAATATTGTATGAGAGCAACCGGCCTTTGATGATGCTGTAAGTTATACACAGTGGTGGAAATCCAAATTGGCAGAGCTGGGGGCACCTGTACATCGTGCGTCACACTCCTGATTGAACAGAATGATCAATGTATAAAAGCTGCTTTGTTGTTAGTTACCAACCAAACAATCTCCACCCACTGGCTTTAGGGGATGTTTTGCTGGTTTGTTTTAATTAAATAAATGTAAATTTGGTGTGTTCGTTGATATATTTTAATATTTCTTTGGGTAATTGCCAAACCCGCCTTTTCATTGTTAGCTTAAAGCTGCATAGTCCGATAAAAACATCAAATTTTGAAAACCTAAATAATTATCTAGATTTTATTCTACATATTAAACTTAGATGGTTCACTTATTAAACATCTGTCACCACATTGAAGGGCATACTGAGGCAACTTAATATAATCTGTTATGCAGAAACCTATGGTATCAGAATTTTGGCGTGCTTGCCAACATTAATTTAGTATGTGTGTGCTTTAGATATCTCAAAAGTTATACATTTAAAATCAAAATTCTTTCAAACTAAAGTAAGGCAGATTATAATGACCAATCTAATATATTTATCTCAGAAAATTACAGAAACTCAAAACCATCAGACTATGCAACTTTAACATTCTTTAAAACGAATTTTAATTCCACGTTTCCCTGCTACTTCTGTTTGTATTAATGGTAAATTGTGTGTTTCCTTTGTTAATTTGCTGTTTTTGATATATTTACATCCCTCTATTTTGTGATGTGTAACTTGTTACACCTATATTATTCTGCTGGAGTGCCCGATCGTATCTAGCTTCGCTCCTCCCTTACATTTACTCCTTTGTATACACTGTATTCTCCATGTTCCCTGTGAGCATCCTGGGCAACAGCCCTCCTGCTACTAAGCAGGTGAATACCACTTGACAGTGTCTGCAATGCTCTCGTGTGACTGATAATATGCGTCTCTCAGCTAAGAATGTATTTAATTCGAATAAGCGTATTGTGTCTACAGAAGTAAAAAGAGGCTATGCTGGAATGAAGCTGCCCCCCCCCCCCCATAATAACAAGTACAATAGACAGACAATTATGCGTATATAGGTAGGCGAAAGTTGACCTGCTATGAGTTATAATTACTATAGTAGTAGTTTGCACTGACCTCTGAGCAAGGAGCCACAGAGACAGGTAGGCGTGGGTAGTATGGTGATATCAGGGAGCCTAGGTGGTGTAATGGTTAGCACACGGGCCCGGAGTGCAAAGAGATGTGGGTTAGAGTCCCGCTTTAGGCGCAATATTTCCTATTTTCATAACCCCCATGAAACTGGTGCCGTGACCAGGATCCTATACATGCTACATGATGTATAGTTGTTGAACCTGTTATGTGTATGTATGTGTAAGTGCATTGCCTGTATGTATGTAATTGTAAGCGTTAAAATACTTACAATTCCAGGGTGACGAGTGTAGTAGTCTGCACTGAGCTCTGAGGCAAGGAGTCACATTGACAGGTAGGTGTGGGTAGTATGGTGATATCAGGGAGCCTAGGTGGTGTAATGGTTAGCACACTGGCCCGGAGTGCAAAGAAATATGGGTTCGAGTCCCGCTCTAGGCGCAATAAATACCCATTTTCATCACCCCCATGACACTATGTATATTGTTATTATGATGTTGTTCGGTTACTGTCCTATTGTGCTCCCCCAGCCTATGTGCTGCCGGCCTGAGCAGCTGTCGCTCCTGGACCAGATTGGATGGCCGAACGATTTAAGCGTCCAGCTCCCGTTTTGGTAGATCGTGGGATTTGAACCCACGGGTTCTAACTCTGGTCGAGTCAAACCACTGAATTAAAAATTCTCAGCCAGGTGCTTGGCATTATTAGGAGAGGGTTGGCTCAGTGTCAGGATAATGTGAGTGAGTGGGATATCAGGTCATGGTGCTGATGGCCTGGTCTCCCAGTGGGGCAGCAATATAAAGTTACCATGAGTGCGCACTGTCACAAGTCGATATCCGTCCTGATATGATCATAGATGTTGCCAGGACATAAAACTCCAACAACCGACTAACCAACCTGTCGCTCTGGTCCTGTTATTCTGCGGGGCGCTGGACCTACTTCAGCTTGGCCTCACTCGCCTCTATTTCTTGTAACTATTGTACCGGTAAGGGTGTCGCTATCCTAGCCAGTTGTGTTTTTCTATCATGTAGCCCTAGACCAAAGACCCTATAATACTAAGACGGCTCACACCCCATCTCTCCCATGGTAATGTAAATTTCGCAGTGCCACCTTGTGGTGGGTTTGATCAGCCCAGCTGCTGGTTGGTGTTTTACATGTAAACACATACAATTATATTATACATGAGATAGGTAAGTATGAATACACACCAATATGAAATTGCTATGAACAAATACACACCATCATCAGCATCACCATTAGCATCACCATCATCACACATCTTTCACATTCATATATACATATAATATAGCACCTGTTTAACCAAGAGAACAGCCAGCGCACCAAGTGGTGGGTTTGATCATTTTGATTACACAGTACAGGCTGAGTGAGCCGTCTTAGTATTATAGGGTCTTTGCCTAGACTATACGCTAGAATAAATCTTCCCCGGAAAACAATAACGCCCCCATCACAATAAAACGGCCCTCCTGTTTGATTATAATGGCCGAGTCACATACACATTAGTGGACGTAGTTGACCGTAGTTGACCGTAGTTGATCGTAGTTGATCGTAGTTGACCGTAGTTGAACGTAGTTGAACGTACCATCATCCGTACTTCTCCGGTACATTCAACTACGTTCAACAACGTTCAACTACGTTCAACTACATAAGCCTCCACTATGGTCAACTACGTCCACTAACGTGTATGTGACCGGGCCTTCAGACTCAAAGGCTCTCCAGCACAACTTTGCATTGTTGTTTTTTCTGTTCATATAACCAAATATGTGCATGGGGATTGTTATCGTTGTAAAGGCAAACCGTATCCTGCTCATTGCAAACTTGGTGTATAATCCTCCCTCACAAATACCAAACAAAACCGACATCACAAGTTACAAACAGAACATGGCGTGGCAACTTCAGGACTTATGTGTTGCGGATTGCATGCCAGGGGTTCATACGGGGACATATTATATTATTATGGCATAAAATTGCCAGGGGGCAAAACTATTTCATGGGGCATACTATTCCTTTACACTGCCTTTAACTTGCACCTATTAACAAATTGATATGATAAAAAGAAAGACAATATCAGAAAATCGTAACGGTCCATGATATAGCGCATTTCTAAATGGGGTAATAAAAAGCTCATATTAGCTGAGGGAATTCTCATGCAGAGCATTAATTTATTCACGACTGGATTTATTCTAGTTCCGTTTCCGGAGTGCTGTTGTCTCATTTTGTCATACCGGTGTCGCAGTTTCCGCCGTCCGCCAGTTTCCGCGGTGCGTATCGCTTCTGCGCAAGCATCAAAATCGAACAGCATCGTCAGTAACCTTATAAATTTAATATAATGTTTTTGGTAAAGATGTTTTCTATATGTGTACCAAGCGATTTATTTCTAGGTGGTTTTAGAGATATTTCACTTTTTCTGTATTTTCTGTATGAAGATTGTTCACGACCATTGACAATGCCTTGAGTTTGACGGTACGCGCAGTGCAAAACATTACTTTTATTCAAAATTAATAGAAATCAAGAACACTAACCTTATAAATTTAATATAATCTTTTCGGTAAAGATGTTTTCTATATATGTACCAAGCGATTTGTTTCTAGGTGGTGTGGTTTTAGAGATATTTCACTTTTTCTGTATGAAGATTGCTCATGGCCATTGACAATGCATTTGAGTGTATGCGTACCACGGAAACTGGCGGACGGCGGAAACTGCGACACTGGCCGCACTCCGCCAGATGGAGGTGTTGTTGTCAGTTACCATGGCAACATGTAATTACATGATGTTGTCATTCAAAATACTTGATGTCCCTCATCGTTATCGTGCATCACGCTCATCCCCAATTATCCGCCATCCGGGCAGGAAGACTTGGGCGGCGGGCGGGGTCATGGTGGGTCATGGTGGGTCACGTGACCTGCTGCGCGGAAAGGGCTTCGCAGCGCCACCTATGAGGGATGGGTATGGACCGTCAGGTACTGTTCTAGTTATGGCTTATATATGAATGCATATATCAAAGCATATATAATATATTTTAAAAAGATATATGTATTATATAGAAGGGGGCTGACAACCCCGCAGTGCTCTATCCGCAGATCTCGCAGCACGCTGGCTTCAGTTTAACATACAACACTCAGTAAAAACAAAATGCCAAGCATAACGGCTGACCGACTTGTCTGATAGATTCAACAGACTGGGCCGGTCGCCAGGCACCGCAATGAATGTCACCATAGAGACTGTGTTATCAAGGCAATGTAGACATAACATAGATATACTTATTATCTATAAGTTTAAGGCCCCTGTCACACATCACCGGATTGAGCAATGGACAGAATTGTCTAGTCCGGGCGTCATAAGTATCAAAATGTATTAAAATGTGTCAAAATGTTGCGATATCGGGTCAAAGGCTGCTGGACGAATGGACATGAAACGGACATGAAACGGACATGAATGGATAGCCAACGGACGGTAAGCAGACTAAACAGACTCAAACCAGACAAGAACCGTAGACATCAGTCCGGCGGCATCCGTTCCTAGTTTTGTGCATGTTCAAAACGTGTACGGAAACAGACTGGACATTGTTTGTTTTCTGTCCGTTTCCCCCAATCCGGTGAGGTGTGACAGGGCCTTGAAATCCATCCAAATATCTGGATACTCTGGAGTTAACTGTGCGCAGGTGGCGCCAGCGGCGGAATTAGGAACCATCATAACGCAGCTTGCAAATAGATCAGTAAGGATTTAACTGGGAGTTTCCATGTCCTTGTTTTTACTTCCATGATTACTTTAAAACACATGTATATATATACATATATATACATGTACATATATATATATGTGTGATGCATAAAGTATTATATGAGTATAAATGCGCGGAAGGGAATTGCTTGTTTCTTAGTCAGAGAATATATACTCATTCCACTGTGTTCTTGTCTTGTGTTATTTGTACTGTAACTGCCCCATATATATGAATAAATACATTATATATATTATATATACATATATTATATATATATATTATATATATATATTATATTATAGATGTATATAAGAAGAAAAAAACGGTGTGACTGATACTTGTCGACGTCCGTTGGAAGACAGGTGAGCCCCAGGTGGTGCCACCAGTCAAGTGTGAAGGAAGTCTTACAGAGTATAACAATCAGTTATATCAATAATATCAATACTTAGGACAATTCCCTTTAGTATGTTTATACTCGCATAATGCGTTATGTAAGAAAATAACTTATATGGGGGTTTAAAAGTGGCCGAGTAGGGCGGTGAGAGGCGAGAAAGCAGGTGAAAGATCCTGATACTGTGTGGTCAGTGGTTTGCATTGATTGCTGGTGTTGTATTGGGAATGAATTATTACAGAAATATTGGTGTTTACTGGTTTCCCAACTTATATCCACAGAAAAATAAAAGATTATATAGGACATATACACATATATAGTTCTCACTAAAGCTGACATCCAAATGTTTCTACATCAGTAGCTACAGGAAAACACACACAACCTAATGACGTCAGCCTGGTTTGAGCGATTGCCACAGACGGCAATGGATATCACCACGTACGGTGTCAATCAATACCATTTAATGGTGAGTGAGGGGACGGGGGGGGGGGGGGGGGTGGGACATGCCATGCCAGGTGATATTATGGGATAGATTCCTGATTGCTGACAGCAGCTGACATCAGAACGAGGCGGGGCACTTCTCATATCGGACACGCAGTGTACGGCGGGGATTGCTTGCTTGTTGGAGTTTTACCTTCTGGACACATCTGAGGTCATATCAGGACCAGTACCGACTTTACAGTGCTGCCCCACTGGGAGACCAGGCTGCCGACAACATGACTCAATTTCGCACTCAGTCACATTATCCAGACTCTGAGCTAACCAATCCTCACCTTATCCTAGTAATACCAAGTGCCTACTAGGTAGCGACAAGTATCAATTTTGTAAGTCACAAACCTCAGAATGTGTATTGTGGGCTTGACACTGACAGTCACAAACCGCACAATGCATTTGGTGGGGTTGACAATAACACTCACAAATCTCACAATGTGTCTGGTGGGCTTGACACTGACAGTCACAAACCTCACAATGTGTCTGGTGGGCTAGACACTGAGAGTCACAAGCATCATAGTGCATCTGGTGGGCTTGACCCTGACAGTCACAAACATCACAATGTGTCTGGTGTGCTTGATGCTGACAGTCACAAACCACACAATGCGTTTGGTGGGGTTGACAATAACAGTCACAAACCTCACAATGCATCTGGTGGGCTTGACACTGAGAGTCACAAACCTCACAATGTGTCTGGTGGGCTTGACATTGAGAGTCTCAAACCTCAAAATGCATCTGGTGGTCTTGACACTGGCAGTCACAAACCTCACAATGTGTCTGGTGGGCTTGACAATCACAGTCACAATGTGTCTGGTGGGCTTGACACTGACAGTCACAAACATCACAATGTGTCTGGTGGGCTTGACACTGACAGTCACAAACCTCACAATGTGTCTGGTGGGCTTGACACTGAGAGTCACAAACCTCA
Source organism: Branchipolynoe longqiensis (assembly GCA_030323885.1). Lineage (NCBI taxonomy): Eukaryota > Metazoa > Annelida > Polychaeta > Phyllodocida > Polynoidae > Branchipolynoe > Branchipolynoe longqiensis. The sequence goes on along the minus strand of CM059188.1, from coordinate 95,939,273 downwards.
CAATGCATCTGGTGGTGTTGACACTGACACTAGTGACAGTCACAAACCTCACAATGTGTCTGGTGGGCTTGACACTGACAGTCACAAACATCACAATGTGTCTGGTGGGCTTGACACTGACAGTCACAAACCTCACAATGTGTCTGGTGGGCTTGACACTGACAGTCACAAACCTCACAATGCGTATGGTTGGCTTGACACTGGCAGTCACAAACCTCACAATGCATCTGGTGGGCTTGACACTGACAGTCACAAACCTCACAATGCATCTGGTAGTCTTGACACTGACAGTCACAAACCTCACAATGTGTCTGGTGAGTTTGACAATGACAGTCACAAACTTCACAATGCATCTGGTGGGCTTGACACTGACAGTCACAAACCTCACAATGTATCTGGTGGGCTTGACACTGACAGTCACAAACCTCACAATGTGTCTGGTTGACTTGACACTGACAGTCACAAACCTCACAAAGTGTCTGGTGGGCTTGACACTGACAGTCACAAACCTCACAATGCGTATGGTGGACTTGATGCTTTATCCTTATGTTCAAAGCTTTGGCCAGGCTTCGACAGCTAACAATTATGTGCAGAGACATTGTGTCCCTGTAAGACCATGAACCTTTGACTACGTCCACCTTGGACTACCTACCACCCACCAGCAGAGCATCTCCCACCGCCCCCCTGCAGAGCGCTTACATCTAGGCCATGCAGAGCAGCTCGCTCTGCTCCAACAAAACAGCTCCATCAAACCCCACCCACAGAGAGCGCCTCCCTCGGCCTCCCCACGTGACACTGAATATACTGATCACGTGACTGCACCCCCATCACACCCACCAAGCTCCTCATTCTAACTTGTTCTCAGAGCACCAATGGCTGAGCCACCAACTTAGGACCCTCCTAACCTTCTCTCTAAATAACATTAGGCCATATTACTCAACTTGCAAACCAGCAGGAGACTCTTGTATCACGTGTCGAAATGCAACTAAATTGTCCGATACTTTTTATAACTTATTAGTGAAATAAATTCAGAATCAGCCCAAATTTTAATCATATTTAGCCATCTAGATATATCTTTTGTCATATACATCTTTTTTTAATGTCTAGCCTCTTAATTGATATTATATATACACAAGCAAAGCATATGAACACATCAACAGAAATAATAGACATTACATTTAAATTCAAAAGAAGGCTGGACTGGGTGAATTTGGTGAAACATTGATATTTCATTAGATAACGTTCATGTCTCTTTGTTGTCATTCTCTACTAGACGATTGGCTAGAAAGTACATGAATTATATCAGCTCACCAGAATGCTGATCTAGTACTCACTGGCTAGTATTCTAACCTTTTAATCCATGTTTAATTTCTCAAATAATACACGTTTCGCCTACAAAATTGCATGTTTAGTATGCACGATCAGGGCCTTCTGTTTGAGGAGTTGGGCCGGGAACATGTATTGTTACTAATATCGACTTACACTTCACTGTAAAATGCAATATGACATGAAGCGCCACACGCACCGAGGTAGATGACAAGGTGACAGCCTGTATATATATATCTATATATTTATTCTATAATGACATTATGAAAATAAAAACAAGGACATGTTTTACTCTCAGGTATATTCCACCTTAGATATATTTGATTACCATCATTATATATAGTTCTCCTTTCTCACACATGAAGTCACCGATGAGTAACTGCCACTGACTACGGCCAATATACGCCGAATTCTACCACATATGGATCATGATACAATTATACACAATACATTGTATACATTTTGTAATTCTAGGTTCTATACGTTCTATACATTGTATATACTCTATATATTCTATATATATATAAATATTCTATATATAAATATTCTATATTAAATTATAATATATAATATATATAGTATATATAATATATAACATATAATATATAATATAAAGGCCACTTTGGAAAATAAGGATAAGGGAACTATGCCCACCACCCACAAAAGAAAAATGCAACCAAAGTGCAAGAGACACGGTCAGGTTTTGGTTCATTTTGCGCACTGCAGGCAGTGCCCCAGTCACATTCCGCATTGGGAGTGGGCTCGCGACTTCAAATACATGTAATATTATTATTAACCTGTACAATAGTATATGTATGTATACACCTTTGATTGTTCTCCATTCATTTATATTATTATAATTCATTATAATACACATATATAATACACATATATAAAATACATAAAATACATAAACTATATCTAATATATATATATAATATATATAATATATATAATATATATAATATATATAACATATATAATATATATCATATATATAAGCGGTACAGTGAGAAAATGCTGAGGCATGGGTGGTAGGTGGCGCCACGGATCAGGTCATGAGGAACGAGTAGATGAGCTGATGAGTAGGTGACCAGCTGATGACTTAGAAGCTGGGGGGAATAGATGGATCTTCTGGCTTATTATACTCGTATAATGGCTTATACAGCATATATATATAATATATATAATATATTATATATATATTATATATTATATATCTTATATACATATTATATATTGTATATTGTATATATTATATATTGTATATATTACACAACACATATTACATTATATTACATCTATTATATCTATTATATATTATATTTATGACATTGTATCTGTTTAAACCACAGAATGTACATCGGCGTGTGCACACAGCGTACCTGTCGTGCTGCCCTCGCTCGGGTCTCTCATGGGCACAGACAGGGAGCGAAAGGACATCACCGATGAATACCAACAGAAGGCCATTGACACTTTCAGAGAAAGGGCAATCACAAGTGTAATTATCCTGCCCCATCACTATCCCTGAAAGGCTCTAAAGGCTCTAAAGGCTCTAAAGGCTCTAACGGCTGAACGGCCGAAAGGCTCTGTCCATAACGCTCCGCCATTCCAAAAGTACAGCCCACATGGCCACACTTCCTGTGCACATGGACTGCTCGCACTTACACCTCATGTCGGCCATGCCATTTCGGCATTTCATCCATTAACTAGGTTAAATACGCCATTGTTGGAACGCCCGATAGAGCCCCCGGCCTCATTGATGCAAGAGGGATATTCAGCTGGAATAAATCAATTTTTTATTTTAACTAAAATTAAAATGACAGGTGTGTAATTAAACCAATATGATAGAAACAAAATCTAAGTATGGACACTGAAGCAACCACACTGTGGGATCGAACCAACTGGGAACTGTGCCTGGTGGTGCTATTGAAGAGTTTATAAGAAACCTCAATAAAAGGTTCCAGTCTAGCCCTCAACCGGGCACGGTGGCCGAATCGGTAGAGCGCGTGCCTCGCGTGTGGGAGATGGAGAGTTTGGTTCCCGGTCGAGTCAAAACAATGACTTATAACATTGATATTTGTCACTTTCTAGCTTAGTGCTCAGCAGCATTATTAGGATAGGGCAGGGACTGATTGGCTCAGTGTCAGGATAATGTGACTGAGTGGGATATCAGGTCATGGTACTGGCAGCCTGGTGATTGGTGTGGTGGTGATAGTGATGGTGGTGGTGGTGATGGTGGTGGTAGTGCTGGTGATGGTAGGTGTGGTGGTAGTGGTGATCGTGTTGGTGATGGTGGTGGTGATGGTGGCGGTGATCGGTATGGTGGTGATGGTGGGTGTGGTGGTGATGAGTGGTATGGTGGTGCTTGTAGTAATACTGGTGTATTTGGCAGCATAATATTATTGATTTATATCAATATAGTATACATCGCACTAGCCCAAATTGTACTAATGGAAATATGACCCCACCAATGTTAAATCCCAAGTGGGAGCCACAAAAGGAAGAAGGCTAATTACTCAAATTAAGGAAAAGAAAACCTGCTAACAAAAACGTACATCCTAAAGGAGCAACATCAAAATTTCAGACAAAACCAGAATAGTTTTCCCTTTGGTTACTGAGATTGGCTTAGCGGTGTGATAGAAGTATCTGTGTGCTATATATAGCAGTATACCCTGTAAATAAATGATGCGACCAGCAAAGCCAGCCTCTCTCCTGAGTGATGTTTGCATGAGGGAGAGTGGGGTACGATTAGATGGCAAGGGAATATGCCGGGTACAGATGGAGCAAACACATCATTAAGAAGGGCGAGACAATAATGTGATACCAAGCAGTTATTACCCAATAAGGGGCTTGATGCCTGATGAACACAGAAGGAACACAGCCGTCACTAGGGAGTGCAAAGGAATGATATAATACCAAACAGTTATTACCCCATATGGGGTTTGATGCCTGATGAACACAGAAGGAACACAGCCATCACTAGGGAGTGCAAAGGAATGATATAATACCAAACAGTTATTACCCGATATGGGGTTTGATGCCTGATGAACACAGAAGGAACACAGGCGTCACTAGGGAGTGCAAAGGAATGATATAATACCAAGCAGTTATTACCCGATATGGGGTTTGATGCCTGATAAACACAGAAGGAACACATCCGTCACTAGGGAGTGCAAAGGAATGATATAATACCAAACAGTTATTACCCGATATGGGGTTTGATGCCTGATGAACACAGAAGGAACACAGCCGTCACTAGGGAGTGCAAAGGAATGATATAATACCAAACAGTTAGTACCCCATATGGGGTTTGATGCCTGATGAACACAGAAGGAACACAGCCGTCACTAGGGAGAGGAATGATATAATACCAAACAGTTATTACCCCATATGGGGTTTGATGCCTGATGAACACAGAAGGAACACAGCCGTCACTAGGGAGAGGAATGATATAATACCAAACAGTTATTACCCAATATGGGGTTTGATGCCTGATGAACACAGAAGGAACACAGCCGTCACTAGGGAGTGCAAAGGAATGATATAATACCAAGCAGTTATTACCCGATATGGGGTTTGATGCCTGATGAACACAGAAGGAACACAGCCGTCACTAGGGAGTGCAAAGGAATTATATAATACCAAACAGTTATTACCCCATATGGGGTTTGATGCCTGATGAACACAGAAGGAACACAGCCGTCACTAGGGAGTGCAAAGGAATGATATAATACCAAACAATTATTCCCCGATATGGGGTTTGATGCCTGATGAACACAGAAGGAACACAGGCATCACTAGGGAGTGCAAAGGAATTGTCCATGTTGCCAGCAACATGCATAATTCAAAACACTGGATACGGGCCTGATATGATGAATGCCATAGATACCGTTCGTAGCACGCGTCGCTACGCACAAAGTTAACTTCCGGTAGTAAATTCAAAGGCTAGTCCAGTCCTTACCTGGCCATCGTCGAAGGCAGTCCTTGGTGTTCAATACTAAAATGTTGATGCTGTTCTGTTAAGAAGATGCCGAAGGTAGGAAGAGTAAGGAGTGTAGTTGGTAAATACTCAAAGGAGCTTCTTGAGTCAATGGAGATTTCCGAGGATAACGGTTCTGACAAGTCTGATCGCGGAGTTCTTAGTCGGTCCAAGCGCGGATCTTCAACTCGAGTTCAAATGGACGTATTGTCATCGCCTTCAATAAGATTGCCATCGTGTTCAGCTTCGAATGCGACTCTGGAGGATATCTCACGCCTTTTAGATTCGAAGCTGGCGGCATCACAACAACCTATCATGGATCGACTTTTGTCGCTTGAATCTGCTGCATTATTGAATGTAGGTCAACATACGGTGCCAACAGTGGGTCAACATGACGTCACAGACGAGGAAAGTGTGGCGGCGCTAAGCACGGTAGCAGGTTCACCGGCGCGGTCGGCGCGCTCGTGCAGCATTCAACGTCTCATGCACACAACAAAGGGTAATGTACAACAATCTTCTGACATTCGTCGTGACCGTAAACGTGCGGCATCAAACATTGTTCCTTTTAATAGCGAGGCGTCTGATAGTGATGATTCAATGATGCGGGATCTCATTAGAATAGCGGGAAAAAAGGCTAAACGTGCCGGTAAACTGACTTTGCTCCCTTACAAGTATGTAATCCGCAATGAAAAGAAGGGTAAGGTGGGCCAAGGAGAGGCACATTGGTTTGAGTATCTGGCTGCGATTAGAAGAATGGTGAAACGGGGTGACATCTCAGAAGGGTGGGTGACTCATATTGAAGACCATGTCGACACCATTCTTGACATGGCTCAGCATTATACCTGGTCTACCTGCTTAGCTTACAGTGAGAAAGTGTTTTCAATGATCGCAGATAAGAGGTTGCCTAATGGATGGTTAGATCAAAGTCGTATTGTGGACGTTCGGAGGGATGTGTGCGGTCTGGGAAAAAGAGTGGATAATTCTGTGCATCGGTCTGGCCAGTCAACAACATACGTTGAATATAGGAAAGGTGTGGACTCGAGGCCGTGTCTCATATGGAACAAAGGCAATGCTTGTGGTTACAGTGCGGATCATGGTGAGGGTGTTGACAGGTTCTTGCATATCTGTGCCTATTGCGCATTTAAGCTCAAAAGGAAACACCCACACAAGGAGGTAGATTGCAAAACCAAGCAGCGTGCACGGGAGGGGCATTCTAACGAAATTGATCGTACAAAAATTGTTTAGTTTGCAGTCGGCCAGGGACTGCTACTGATGTGAACGGGGTGCGTACAGATGTTGGTCTCGCCGGGAGCTGCCGTTTGAAATCGATAGAGGGGGCCGCAGTCAATGACAGTGTTCTCCAATCGGTCAACAATTGCTCTGTTACGGTCGGTGGTGGTGCTTCGTCGGTAGTTTCCTCACGTTCAAGTTTAATTGTGTCATCTACTCTGTTAACACCCCCTGTAGACAAACATGAGCCGACTGGGCCAGTTTTGGTGTCCGCTAATTTGTGTAATGTACGTAGGTTAAAAAATCATCATTGTGCTTCTCCAACACTACGGGTTGGTGCATTTGGTTGTAAGATTAAGAAAAGGCGTTATCCCTCATTTGGTCGTTCGACAAAGCACAAATGGTTTAGGTCAGCGGATAATTTATTGAGCAGTAATGGGGGTGTTGCTAAAGTTGTAGGTTCTGACATAGTATTGAATTTGAATGGGGCGGTACAACGGCCACCCACACCACAGACAGAGCGGTTGGGGGTGTTCCAACCCCGCAGTTGCGATGGTGACAGTGCATCCTCTTCGATGGCTTCACGTCGCCTTGCCACTGATGCGGACTTATCATGCCTACGTCTGAAAGATAACAAACATGACTCTGTTGACGTTGACTGTCACAAGCTTGGTTCTGAGACCGGCAGTGTTGGCTGTGTTTCCTTCACTACGAACGGGCAATTGCTGCCCAAACTCCATATGGCTGGTCCTGCCACTGGTTTAGTTAAAATTTCTTCTATTAGTTCTGGTCAATTGCCTGTAACTTCTGTGCCTGTTGCTGTGTTGCCTAGCCCTGTTGCCACTTCATTGGTTAGTAAAAGGTTAATTGACCAGGGCCATACACTATTAGCTGTTTCGGATGTTAATAATCCTCATTGTGTTGCACAGAACACCGACACTGGCTGTGTTTTCAGTGCCCGGGAGCCTCCCACGGCTCCAACAAACTGTTTAAATGTTACAATGGGAGTTGATCCTGGTATAATCAGCCCGGAATTGCCGTTCTGTTCTGTTGATGCATTGTCAAATTCGTTACATGTTGCCACAGTTGTAGGCATTGACCCGTTGCATGGAAATGTCAGTACCAGTTCAAACAAGTGTAGTTCAAATAATTCTGTGAACCAATGTTGGGAACCGAAATGTCATTCCGTGGATGTTAAACCTTTTTGTGAGAAGTCACCTTTTGATTGTAGGGATTACATTTTAAAATGCTGGCCGGAATTAACATTGGACTGTTCACTGTTTTTAGATTATGCTAAAATATATGCCAAGGTCAGGGCAACAGGGTTACCGAATTATTTGTGTGCAAAGATTCCTGTACCTTCTGGTTTGAATATACATAAATGGAAGGAGCTGTTGGTCGGTTACTTTGATGTTGACATCATTAAATTTTTAGAGTTTGGTTGGCCGGCAAATTTTACTGGTACTTTTATTCCTACTGCTTCTAGTTGTAATCATCACAGTGATGAGAAAGATTTATTTTGGATCAACAGGTATGTGTGTACTGAACTGGAACACGGTGCACTGTTGGGTCCGTTCGATGATCCACCCTTTTCTCCATGGGCTCAAATAAGTCCTATTATGACCCGCCCCAAAAAGAATACTGATGAACGTAGGATTATTGTAGACCTTAGTTTCCCCAAGGGGCGCAGTGTTAATTCGGGTATAATTAAAGGTTTTTATCAGGGTGAGCACTATAAGTATAAATTGCCTACTATCATGACGTTACCTAAACAAATCACTAAGTTAGGAGCTCATTGTTTTATGTGGTCTATAGACTTGGCAAGGGCGTACAGGCAATTGAGAACCTGCCCCTTGAGTGTGCAGTTATTTGGGATCAACGTTAACAACAAGTTCTATTTTGATACAGCCCCTCCTTTCGGTTGTAGAACATCCAGCATGGCATGTGCTCGGACTACTGAGGCGGTGGTGTATTTAATGAGGCAAAGTGGATTTTTTGCGGTATGTTTTCTGGATGATTTCGTGGGGGTTGAAAGTACTAGGGCTAGGGCACAGCAAGCTTATGACTTTATTCTAAATTTGGCGGGTACTCTGGGGTTGGTTCTGTCCGTTAAGAAGTGAATTCCTCCTACTACACGCCTGATTTGGCTCGGCTATGAGTTGGACACCGATAGTATGTTAGTTAGAATCCCAGATGAGAAGTTGCTAGATATTTTGTTGGAATGTAAAAAATGGGTCATAGGCAGGGAAGTTACAAGAAAAAATGTTCAGAGGTTAGTCGGTCGGTTGCAGTTTATATCTAAGTGTGTTATGGCGTCGCGGGTTTTCATGAACAGAATTTTAGCTTTTCTTAGAAATTCCCCCTATGTAGGTAAAAGCAGAGTTACTCAGGAACTATTTAGAGACGTCACATGGTTCCTACGTTTTGCAGAAGGAAATAATAGGATGGTATTGCTGAGACATTTTCCTGACAAAAAGTGGATCATCGAATGCGACTCATCACTGCAGGGTGGGGGCGCGTTCAGTACTGACCATTTTTATTCCAGTTTGTACTCTAAAAAAATTTTAAATAACAATTTTCATATTGCACAATTAGAAGCAATAAATTTAGTGGTGGCACTAAAAACAGTGTCTCCTTCAGACCCTCATAAATATCATATTATCATTAACACTGATAATGCTGCTTCCCAACAGGTGTTGTCTTCTGGTGCTGGTAAAGATCCCGTCTTGTGCGCCTGTGCCAGGGAAATCTGGAAGTTTGCAGCAATACACAGTTGCCAGGTGCAAGTGATACACAAGGCGGGAAAGGACCTGGTGCTAGCGGATGCCCTCAGTAGGTTGTTTGTTGATAATCGATATAAATTAATAGCTGATAGATTATGTCAGGAGAAACTGTTGACTGAGATACATGTTTCTCACTCTGATGATGTTCTTGACTTATTTTTGTAATCAGCATCTGCTCGTTGATAAGTTTGTTTTTTTGCCTTTATCAACTTACAGATGTAAATCACGCATTAGTGGATAGGATTAGCGTGTATTTCGCGGCAGGATTATCGGAGGGCACTTGGAGGAATAAACGGGTGCAATTTAGGGAGTACTTAAAGTTTTGCATTAACATTAAGGATAACCCTAAGAGACCCAGACTTGAAACGGTAATGTCATACGCTTTGTATTTAAATGATAAACTCAAGTCAGAAGGAGCAATGAGAAATTACATGAGCGGGGCAAGAACATGGATCAGTTTGTTGAGAGGGAACACGGGATCGTTCGATTGTTATGCAATGTCTGTAATTAAAAATGGTATGTTTAAGTTAAAAAATAGCACTGTAAATAGAGCATATCCGTTGAAAATTAATCATATTAAATTAATAATCAGAAAATTCAAAAAGATTGGAGATGATGGCCTGGTGTTGATTATTGCTTTATTAATAGGTTACGTATGTGTGTTGAGACAGTCAAACTTGTTCTATTCCGAGGTGTCGGGGGATGGCGGTCACATGCTGCTCGGAAGGGACATCGTGGCGCACGACACACACCTGACAGTAACTATCAGGAGCACGAAAACGACGCGTAAAACGGAGGACAGATATAGTATCGATCTGCCAGCAGTATCAACTACAGACTTCTGTCCAGTGCGTGCATGGAACAACTACACACAACGGTTTCCGGTGCATAAGGGCGCCCCAGCATTCATGAGATCAAACGGGGACCCCCTGACGGCACGACTGTTCACCAAGTGCATGCAAGTTGCTTTGAAGGCAGCCGGACTCACCTGTTGGCCGATGGTAACATGCCATAGTCTACGGAGAGGTGGAGCCCAGGAGTATGCAAGGATGGGAATGCCCCTCGAGTGCATAAGAGCGCTTGGGAGATGGAAGTCGGACAGTGTGTTCAATTATGTGAATAAAAATGTTGTGTAGATTGGGACCATTAGCTCTCTTGTTCCAAAATTTGGCTGAGAGCTTATGGTCCCTATTTCCCATGCCATAAATGTATGCTGTATGATGTAGAAGTGCGTGTGTGTGAGTGTGCCAGATGTGAGTGGACCGTGTGACCGTGATCTGCCCCAGTGGATGCCTCATGTCTTCAATTTTCAAGCACGTTAAAGAAATGAATAAACTAAAGCTCCTATAATTGATAGTAGAATCAATACGAAAACTCCTGCAAATAAGTAATGAAGTATAATGATGGTGGAGATAGTTAAAATAGAACCTGCAAATAAGTAATGAATCAGAAAAAAGAATAACTCACAGGTTGTACTACCTGGCAATAGATAACACAGTTAAAGCTAACAGTCTCAATTGTACTATTGAGAAAGGCTAATATAAAGTGTTCACAAAGGCGTAGTATACAAGGCTTTTGTAAAAATTTATTATGCCTGAGTAATAAATTTATTAGCCCAAAAACCATTATCCGTGTCGTGTGTTGAATTGTCCATGTTGCCGGTAACATGCATAATTCAAAACACTGGATACGGGCCTGATATGATGAATGCCATAGATACCGTTCGTAGCACGCGTCGCTACGCACAAAGTTAACTTCCGGTAGTAAATTCAAAGGCTAGTCCAGTCCTTACCTGGCCATCGTCGAAGGCAGTCCTTGGTGTTCAATACTAAAATTTTGACCATCCCACCCACCCTTTCACTATTAGATTATCCTTGCGCAGGCTGAGAGCTTATGGTCCCTATTTCCCATGCCATAAATGTATGCTGTATGATGTAGAAGTGCGTGTGTGTGAGTGTGCCAGATGTGAGTGGACCGTGTGACCGTGATCTGCCCCAGTGGATGCCTCATGTCTTCAATTTTCAAGCACGTTAAAGAAATGAATAAACTAAAGCTCCTATAATTGATAGTAGAATCAATACGAAAACTCCTGCAAATAAGCAATGAAGTATAATGATGGTGGAGATAGTTAAAATAGAACCTGCAAATAAGTAATGAATCAGAAAAAAGAATAACTCACAGGTTGTACTACCTGGCAATAGATAACACAGTTAAAGCTAACAGTCTCAATTGTACTATTGAGAAAGGCTAATATAAAGTGTTCACAAAGGCGTAGTATACAAGGCTTTTGTAAAAATTTATTATGCCTGAGTAATAAATTTATTAGCCCAAAAACCATTATCCGTGTCGTGTGTTGAATTATATAATACCAAACAGTTATTACCCGATATGGGGTTTGATGCCTGATGAACACAGAAGGAACACAGCCGTCACTAGGGAGTGCAAAGGAATGATATAATACCAAACAGTTATTACCCGATATGGGGTTTGATGCCTGATGAACACAGAAGGAACACAGCCGTCACTAGGGAGTGCAAAGGAATTATATAATACCAAACAGTTATTACCCCATATGGGGTTTGATGCCTGATGAACACAGAAGGAACACAGCCGTCACTAGGGAGTGCAAAGGAATGATATAATACCAAACAGTTATTACCCCATATGGGGTTTGATGCCTGATGAACACAGAAGGAACACAGCCGTCACTAGGGAGTGCAAAGGAATGATATAATACCAAACAGTTATTACCCGATATGGGGTTTGATGCCTGATGAACACAGAAGGAACACAGCCATCACTAGGGAGTGCAGAGGAATGATATAATACCAAAATGGTTATTACACCATATGGGGTTTGATGCCTGATGAACACAGAAGGAACACAGCCGTCACTAGGGAGTGCAAAGGAATGATATAATACCAAGCAGTTATTACCCAATATGGGGTTTGATGCCTGATGAACACAGAAGGAACACAGCCGTCACTAGAGAGTGCAAAGGAATTATATAATACCAAACAGTTATTACCCCATATGGGGTTTGATGCCTGATGAACACAGAAGGAACACAGCCATCACTAGGGAGTGCAAAGGAATGATATAATACCAAACAGTTATTACCCGATATGGGGTTTGATGCCTGATGAACACAGAAGGAACACAGCCATCACTAGGGAGTGCAAAGGAATGATATAATACCAAACAGTTATTACCCCATATGGGGTTTGATGCCTGATGAACACAGAAGGAACACAGCCATCAATAGGGAGTGCAAAGGAATGATATAATACCAAGCAGTTATTACCCGATATGGGGTTTGATGCCTGACGAACAAAGAAGGAACACAGCCGTCACTAGGGAGTGCAAAGGAATGATATAATACCAAAATGGTTACTACACCATATGGGGTTTGACGCCTGATGAACACAGAAGGAACACAGCCGTCAATAGGGAGTGCAAAGGAATGATATAATACCAAACAGTTATTACCCGATATGGGGTTTGATGCCTGATGAACACAGAAGGAACACAGCCGTCAAGAGGGAGTCCAAAGGAATGATATAATACCAAGCAGTTATTAGCCGATATGGGGTTTGATGCCTGATGAACACAGAAGGAACACAGCCGTCACTAGGGAGTGCAAAGGAATTATATAATACCAAACAGTTATTACCCCATATGGGGTTTGATGCCTGATGAACACAGAAGGAACACAGCCATCACTAGGGAGTGCAAAGGAATGATATAATACCAAACAGATATTACCCGATATGGGGTTTGATGCCTGATGAACACAGAAGGAACACAGCCGTCACTAGGGAGTGCAAAGGAATGATATAATACCAAGCAGTTATTACCCCATATGGGGTTTGATGCCTGATGAACACAGAAGGAACACAGCCCTCACTAGGGAGTGCAAAGGAATGATATAATACCAAGCAGTTATTACCCCATATGGGGTTTGATGCCTGATGGGAACACATGTGGTGAGAAGTAATCAGAGAGAGTTTAATAGGTTGAAGAAAAGTGAAGCTAGTATTGCCTGATATGATGCTTGGGAACCGAAGGACTCTATAATGAGGATTGACTGAGGAAAGGTACTCTGGAAGGTTGAGGCACTCAAACCCCATATTATAATACATTAGGGCGAGTGTGCTTTTATTAAATTACAAGTTTTCAAACCTTTGCCATTTTAATTAGTAGAAGTTAAAATTTAAATTATCTAAATAAAATAATAAATAAACATATACCCATCTATAGCTAAGCAAAAAATGAATAACGAGACTGGACCATTCGAGGTTAGTTTCATACGCGAACTGCTAGCTATTACACTGTACAGTTGTTACGACCACCGATAATGTACTATGACATCTATTGAGATACCAAAATTTCGCATACCGTTCTCGACCACACGGGATGGCTGAATGAGTTGAGCGTCCGTCTCCCGTTTTGGTAGATCGTGGGATTCGAACCTTGGTCGAGTCAAACCAATGACTTCAAAATTGATACGTGTCGCTTCCTAGCTAGGCGCTCTGCATTATTAGGATAGGCCAAGAACGAAGCTAAGGTTACAGTTCGGGATTGAAGCTTCAACATTTCGTCTCTAACAGAATGAACTAAAGTCAAGTTGTCATGGTTACACTCAGAGATGGACAGGTACCTATATTTTAACATATATATATATATATATATATATATATATATATATCCTACTTGGTGGTGGTGGTGGTGGTGGTGGTGGTGAAGGTGGTGATGGTGAAGGTGGAGGAGGAAGTGGTGGGGGTGGAAAGGAGGTGGAGTAGATGGAGGAGGTGGAGGTGGAGGTGGAGGTGGAGAATGGGAGGAGGAGGGAGGTGGTGAAGGGAGGAGGAGGAGGAGGAGGAGGAGGAGGGAGTGATAGCGGGAGGTGGGGGACCGGCTAGATGGAGGAGGTGGGGGAGTCGCAAATGGTGGTGAAGGTGGAGGAGCAGGTGGAGGATGTGCAGGAGGAGGAGAATGAGGTAGAAGTGGGGGAAGAGGGTTGGAGGAGGTGGAGAAGGAGGAGGAGGAGGTGGAGAAGGAACCGGTGGTAGAGGAGGAGATGAAGGAGATGAAGGAGGAGGAGGAAATGGAGGAGGTGTTGGAGAAGGTAGAGGTGGAGGAGGAGGTGGAGGCGGTGGAGAAGCTGAAGGAGGAGTGGAGAAGGTGGAGGAGTGGGTAGGAGGAGGTGGAGGAAGAAGAACAGGGGGATGAGGTTTGTTTGTTTGTGTGTTGTTGTTTTACGTCCTAGCAACATCTAAGGTCATATCAGGACGGGATGAGGAGGAGGTGGCGGTGGTGGAAGGGATGGGAGGAGGAGGGGGGGGGGGGGGGGGGGGGGGGGATGTAGGAGGATAGGGTAGGGTGGAGGATGAAAGGTGAAGGAGGAGGGTGAGGAGGAGTGGAGGGAGGAGGAGGTGGCGGTGCTGGAAGAGGTAGCGGTGGGGAGGATGGAGGGAGGAAAGGAGGCGAAAGAGGAGCAGGGAGGATGGAGGTGGAGGATGGAGGAGGAGGAGGAGGAGGAGGGCGAGGCCGGAGTCACTCAGCAATCGATACAAGAACAAGGCCGCCTGAGCTACTCGCGCAGGGAAACCGGCCGGCAGGTGGGCGGCTGGAGTGGGGGGGGGGGGAGGCGCCGCAGGGCAGGGCTGCAGTAGAGCGGGAAAGGCCTGGATCTACAGCAAGGAGGCTTTGTACTGGAGTAGCAGCTCAGTACTTGGGGGGGGGGGGGGGGGGGGGGGGGGGGGGGGGAAGATGATCACCACCCCATCCTTTACTGATGGAACGCTGAAAACAAATGGAAATGGACCTGGCATTTTGTCCTACCTTATAAGCAATGGAATTCGGGCAAATATTCCCTGCCTGGTATAAATCAAATATGGCTATTTGAACTCAAATCTGGCATGAAGGGATGTATGATTAGAACGAATTTGTGTTAGATATTCCTAACACTAAGTAACAGTTCTAAGTTCAATACAGTTGAGATTTCTAGACAATCAATAGCTCTTTCGGTTATCATGAATGTTTGTATGAAGTGACCATGTTATGGTCAGGTGAGGGGATCTTTAATTGGTGACCAGACGATTGGCGGGTATGACCGGATGGCCGAATGAGTTGAGCGTCCGTTTCTCGTGTTGTTAGATCGTGGGATTGGAATCAAAGTTGAGTCAAACAAATGACCTAAAAATGTATACTTGCTGCTTCCTAGCCAGGCACTCGGCATAATTAGGATAGGACAAGGACTGGTTGGCTTAGTGTCAGGATAATGTGACTGCGTAGGATATCAGGTCATGATGGCCTGGTCGCCCAGTGGGGTGGCACTATAAAGTTGGCATTAGTGTGCACTGTCACAAATCGGTACCCGTCCTGATATGACCTTAGATGTTGCCAGGAAGTAAAACTCCAACAACCAACCAACCAGACGATTGGATGAGTTTACATAGATCAGGTCCTTCCTGGAGCTGCACCTGAGTCCCTGCCACAAGGAGGAAACACAGAATTGTATGTTGTGGTTTTACGTCCTAGCAACATATATGGAGACATCAGGACGGGTACCGATTTGCAACAGTGCGCAGTCATGACGACTTTATAGTGCTGCCCCACTGGGAGATCAGGCCGCTGGCACCATGACCCCGATCTCCCACTCAGTCATATTATCCTGATACTGAGCTAACTAATCACTGCCCTATACTATATTGCTTTGAAGATGTAGACTTTGTAGGTTGGTGATATGGTATTAAATTCAGCACTCACTCATCCACCCGCCACTAGAGGGTGCGGTGCGGTGCGGTGCGGTGCGGTGGGGGGGGGGGGCGGGTACACAAGTAGATGCGATCCAAGTAGAAGTGTCAACTAAGGCGCATTGCGGGTGGCCAGACCAGGAGAAAGGGGGAGCGCTTTCAGCATCAGGCCGCCCTTAGGTTTGTTTGTTTGTTGTTGTTTTACATCCTAGCAACATCTAAGGTCATATCAGGATGGGTACCGACTTGTGACAGTACGCACTCATCGCGATTTTATAGTGCTGCCCCACTGTGAAATCAGGCCACCGGCATCATGACCCGATATCCCACTCAATCACATTATCCTGACACTGAGCTAACCAGTCCTTGCCCTATCCTAATAAAGCCGAGCACCAGTCTGGGAAGCGACAAGTATACATTTTTAAGTCATTGTGTTTGACTTGACCGGGAACCGAGCTCGCGAACTCCCGATCTTCCGCACGTGAGGCCTGTGCTCTACCGAATCGGCCACCGCGCCTGGTCGGCCGCCCTTAGGTAGAGGCGATGAGCTCAGGTGTTGCAGTGAGCTGCTCATTGCCTCCTCGTTGTAAGGATGAGTAGACCAGACAGTAGGGGCAGTGAGTGGTGGGTGGGGGCACTGTGGGTAGAAGGGGCTGCCATATCTACAAACAACGCAGATGCGTGATTGCCTGCTACAGTCGGCCGCAGTGACTGAAGCTCACAATAGGCTGGAATCACATTAGCCATTTAGACCAGATGGGGTGGGGTGATCGAGCCGGTACGATGTCCGCTTCCTTCCCGGGAATTCGTAGGTTCGATCCGCAGTCGATTCAAGCAAAAAAAACATAAGATATCGGTAATTGCCGATCACGCTTTTGATGTTTGGAATTAATAGGATAGTGAAAGGTCTTGGTGTCAGGATAATGTGGCTGAGGGCGATATGGTGCTATGATCCCCTGGCCAGATATGGCAGGCGACAGCACTATAAAGTCACAAGTCGGTATCCAATAAGACTTCAGATGTTACCAATTCCATCACTCACATCAGACCAACACAGATATGCAAAGTAAAATTACATGGTGTATATTTTGAGATATTGCTTTTTGGTGCATTATAATTTATAGTTAATTTGACAGTTAATTTGACATAGATGAGAGTAAGATAATGACCCGATGATTTCCAATGTCAGAGAAGGAAGGGGGGTCGGAAGGGAAAACTGCACGTAAAATGACTTGTGTAAGTTTGGTGAGGAAAAGGAACCAGGACTCCGCTTGGAGAATGCCCACTTTCACTGGATAAGAGAGCAACATATGTGCGCTGGATCTGAGCAAGACAGAACCTCGGGTGGGAGAGTGAGCTGTTTAGGTCACTCATTACATCTCAATTGGAGGGACACATACCGGAACTGGTCCAGGGGGAGTGGGAGTAGTACAAGAGCAGTCGAAGAGCAGGAAAATACCAAAAAGAAGAGCAGAAGGGTAGAAGAGCAGGTGAAGAGAATGAGAATACCAAGAGATGGGCCAAGAGAAGAGCAGGAGAATTCCAAGAGAAGAGATGATGGGTAGAAGAGCAGAAGGGTAGAAGAGCAGAAGGGTAGAAGAGCAGGAGAAGAGCAAGAGAATACCAAGAGAAGAGCAAGAGAATACCAAGAGAAGCGCAAAGGGGGATGAGAACAGCAAGATAAGAGAACAAGCGTATGTGGAGAGCAAGAGAAGAGCATATGAAAACCAAGAGCATAGTACAAGAGTAGAAGAGCATGAGAAGAGCATGAGAATGCCAGACAAGATCAAAAGAGTAGAAGAGCAAGAGAATAGCATGAGAATACCATGAGAAGCGCATGTGAATACCAAGAGAAGAGCATGAGAGTACCAAGAGAAGAGCATGAGAAGAGCGAGAGAATGGTAAAAAGGTCGGAGAAGACCCTCTAAATAGACAATGAAGCAAGGGGTCAACACAGTTCAGACAATTGTGACTCACTGATTTAAAACGAAATAAACTTCCCTAGTTAATTGAACATATGATGTTCACTGATAGAGACATTATTTCTCTCGGCCTGTAACATGTGAGTGCCCCGAGGGAGCATCACGTAGCTCAGATGGTAGCATGTCGATCATCCAATCGATTGCAGTTTGGGTTATTTCCCATGGCAACCAGTGGTCCACAACTGATTAATCAAAGGCTGTGGTATCTGTTGTCCCGTTTGTGGAAAAGTGCATATAAAGGACCCCCTTGCTGCTTATCGGAAAGATTAGCCTATGTGGCGGCAGCAGGTTTCCTCCAAAGAAATATGTCAGAATGAACATATGGTTGACATCCAATAGCTGATGATGTGATAAAACAAATAAATGTGCTCTAGAGTTATCGTTAAATGAAACAAGCTTTATTCATAAAGTCATAAGTGCCCCACCCCAAATGCGTGGCTACCAGCAGAGCCTGCCTCCCCGGTTGCCCCTGGCTGACTCTCGGCCCATACATAATTGAGCCTCCTTTAGTGAGCAGGCTCGCAACCTTTGCGGATCAACGACCGGCTCAGATTGACCGCCTGGACGGAAGTGGCGGGTGGCGGATGTCGGGTGGCGGGTGGGGGATGGTGGGACGCCCGCCACTCCAAGGCCGCATCTCACCACTAAAGGCACATTTACTTAGTGCTTGTGTCCGGCGGGTAGAGCTTTTGCTTCCATAGAATGGCAGCGACATGCGTCATGCGTCGTGCTTGACGCGGCATGCGTCACGCGCATGCGTCATGTGGCATGCGCAACGCGGCATATTGGGTAGGAAAAACAGGAACTGGCTCGAAACGGACAAGGATGATTCCCTATATACAGAAGTGGGTGTAATTTTTCTTGTGGTTGCATATATATAATTATGCGAATAATTGAAGCACTCAATGTAGCGACAGATGGGTGTTAGGTGTGTACAGCAGCAAAAGGACTGACAAGCACACTGGTAGCCATACATATGGACTCTTACCAACTGCCACAGTGACACACATTGTTTACATAGCACATCCACCAGAATCACCTTCAGTCGAGTATCTATGGCACCCTTCCGGCATTGACGCATTGAGTGCGCACTGTCACAAGTTGGTACCTATCCTGATATGACCTTAGATGCTGCCAGGATGTAAAACTCCAAGAGTCAACCAACCTTCAACGGAGTATCTATGGCACTCTTCTCACATTGCATTTTATTCAGTGGGAATGACGTGTTTCCATTCCCACCCGCTGCACTTTGGACTCTAGTGGATGGACGAGTTCATTATCCAACTCGCCCAATTACCTAATGGGCCTTGATGTCTTTTCCGCCATCGACCATAGTTCACACTTTTCTCTTCACTTCTTGGAAAGCCAGCGACACACTTTCGCAACCACTCACTCTACGACTGTACTTCTATGTTTCTTTGGTTTGTCTTCCAATAAAACTGAAATAAAACGTTATACACCTGCAAATTATGCTTCATGTCATTCTTTTTGCAGAATGATTAAAATAATATGAATATACTCCTTCTCCCATACGCTCATACCTTATCTATTCCTACTCACTGCAAAATGATATTGTCCAGCCATGTTTTAGGTATTGTGTAACACTGGTATGCAGGTATTGCAGGTATAGTAATACCTCAGGGAGTTTGACGCCCCTGCCTTGCAGAGTTGTAAACCACGCCGTGTAGTACAGGTTCTTGACAGAACCGAAGGCTAAGGGAGCAAACCCTATACAGAAAACCATGTCACTCTGGCAGCATTAAGGGCGGTTGATGTATGGAACTCCCAACATCTCCCAACCAGCCACTGCAGGGACAAATAGTTTTGCGCCTGTCTTGACATGTTCTTGCCGGTGAGAAACCTCCATTTGCTCCCTGAGAGAGTGCCATTGGTAATTTGCAAAAGCCAGCAGCACTTCAACACTTTTGCAGGCAGCTTTCATGAAATGTACATCCGCACAAGGAGAGTGGCAGTCAAGTAATGAAAGCAGTCTTTGTCGCATCGCGACCGACAGCATGATGATGATGAAGACCTCAACCCTATGCAATTATCAGATTAGGTCCCCGGTTAAAATGATCTATTGCTTGCAAGTCTCACAACTTACAACTTACTCCTTAGCTGTGCTAGTTTATGTAATTCTAATTAGTGCTTATGGGGATTTCTCTTTTTTTTTAGATTAAAAAACAGAAGTTTAAAATATATGACATAAAGTCTAATATAATACCGGCAGGAATAGAAACCCTGATGCCAAAAGTAAATTGTCAAATAAATGCAAACAAACGAGAAGGAAAAACTATATACAACAACCACGCCCCTTGTCGGCCACACACCCACCTGGCATTCTGACACCAATCACACACGGCGCTGATTTCCCTGACTAGCTTGGTCTCCCAGTGGGGCAGCACTATAAAGTCGCCATGAGTGCGCACTGTCACAAGTCTGTACCCGTCATGATATGACCTCAGATGTTGACAGGATGTAAAACCACAACAACCAATCAACCCTGACTATTTATTTTCATCAAAGGTCGCCATTTCTTTGGCGGCAGGCGGCATCATTTATTTGTGTGGACAGGTCTAGTAAACTGCCCGGCGCTGCGGACGCTGATTGTTTGTTTGTTGTTGTTTTACATCCTAGCAACATCTAAGGTCATATCAGGACGGGTACCGACTTGTGACAGTGCGCACTCATGGCGACTTTTTAGTGCTGTCCCACTGGGAAACCAGGCCGCCAGCACCATGACCGGATATCCCACTCAGTCCCATTATCCTGACACTGAGCCAACCAGTCCTTGCCCTATCCTAATAATGCCGAGCGCCTGGCTAGGAAGCGACAAGTATCAATTTTTAAGTCATTGGTTTGACTCGACCAGGGTTCGAACCCACAACCCCACGATCTACCAGCACGGGAGACGGACGCTCTAACTCATTCGGCCATCACGTCTGGTCACGCTGAAGGTGGTTCCCTAGTTCCCAACCAGCGAACCACTTTCCGGGTTGTGTCTACGTGAGCAGCGTCTGCACTTCCCGGTTGAGTCTACGTGAGCAGTGTTAGGGTGTAGGTAACAAGCGGGACCTCAATCAGCGCTTACGTCACAGTTAACCTCCTACAATCAGACATCACTAACTAGCACCACCAGGAATGACACAACCCGATCAGGCAGCAAGACCTGATTACCGGAGAGGCTCATTTGGGCAGTACAGCCCGTGACAGGCTGACACACGGCGCGTTAAAGCTGCATAGTCCGATGAAAACATCAAATTTTCAAAACCAAAAGAATTATCTAGATTTGATTCTACATATCTAACTTAGATAATGGTGTATTTATTAAACATTTGTCGCTACATAGAAGGGAAGATCGAGTCAATTTAATAGAACTTCTTACTGTAGAAGCCTATGGTGTCTGAGTTTTGGTGTGCTTGCCAAAATTAATTTTGCATGCTTACACTTCAAATATCTCAAAAGTTAGACATTTAAAATAAACATTACTTAAAATTAAAGTGAGGTAGATTACGGTGATCAACCTAACATATTTATCTCAGAAAATATCAGAAACTCAAAAACACCGGACTATGCAACTTAAGTCACGTGGGGTGTGTGTGACAAGGGCAACAGTCCAATGCGGTGATAATCGAGTCATTATATTATATTGCAATTGGCACATAATTTCAAATTGTGGTTGATTCGGCGGGGGGAGCCGGCGCGCCGCCCTGGTGGAGGCGTCCTGTATTAGTCACATCAGTCCACTGCATGCCCATAGACAGTCACTCGGCGGAGCAGCTCGGGACAATCGGATGCATAAAGTTATCACGCCCACCCACCCTCTTAAAAGTACATAAGGCTCGGCTAGGGGGTCCTCTTCAACGGACTCCTTGATCCCTCCGAAAGTCAGCTTCCGTGGACATAGATACGTTAGAATTTCTTTTTGACTTAATGACATAATACGTATTAATTTCAATTAAAAACATCCATTTCGCAAAACAAGTACTGTGTCTGGCCCCGTCTGTTTGAATCAGACCACAATGGTGTGTCTCACGTGTTGCTGAAGGATGACGAAATAAAACATGAGTCGAATGATTCGAAGACCACGTGGTTGATTTGTTTGTTTGTGGTTTTACGTCCTAGTAACATCTACGGTTATATCAGGACGGGAACCGACTTGTGACAATGCGCACTCATGGCAACTTTATGGTGCTGCCCCACTGGGAGACCAGGCTGCCATGACCAGGACCCGATACCCCACTCAGTCACATTATCCTGACACTATGCTAACCAGTCATTGCCAGTGCTAAGCTAGGAAGTGACAAGCATCAATCTTATGAGTCCTTTGTTTGACGCTCGGGGAGCCTGTACTCCTGCGATTCCTACCGATTGAGCCACCGCGTTCGGGAATACCACAAGGAATGTGTATTTGGTTCGAACCTAGGTGATAATAAAGATGATAAAAGTAGGATTCCATATAGTTGTCTCTGGCAGGGGGGGCTGCGTTGTCTGTAGCTGAATAGGCGTGAGTCTGTGTATTCGCAAGCATTAAGTGTATGCACAATGCGTTAAGCTAAGATTCCATATATGTGATATGCGGCATGCGAATGCGGTATATGCAGCATAGGTATATGCCAACCCCCAATAGCCGATATTTACTTTTTGTGCTTGGGGGTCGTTAAACAAACAAACAAACCAAAAAAAATACCCATGACATTTTGGGGTTTTTTTTGCTCCAAATTTGTGAAGGAAGGTCAAAGTTACTATTTTGTTCTATAGCAAACGCAGCAGTATTCACATTCGCACCGATTGGTCTATGGGTCAATCTATTTGCCGCATTCGCATTCGCACGTATGGAAGCACGACTATGCCTTTACATGCTTTTCGAAAAAATTTTGCCACATTCGCATACTGCGTATATGGAATCTTAGCTTTAAGTTGAATGGTTCCAAGTCGTGTTTGACGCACAAACCAATGCATATCCGTGAATCGTTCCAAAACGCATGCCTGAGCTCCAGCCATAGTCATGTGTGTACATTATGGGATGCATAATACAAAGAAGTATACAGGTATAAAGGGGCGTAGATTTAATACGTGTATTTTGGTTAAAATATGGATTTGTGATTATTATTAGTGTATTAGCCAATGGCTATGGAGCAGGTATTCACCCCAGTCCAGCGACAGCAGCGCCACCACACTGAGGTTCCGGCGGCTTGGGCGCCCAAATTGTCACTCGCCGTGTGGTTTTCAAATATTGGTGATCCTGTGTGTAGATATGAAGAGTTCAGGCGCAAAACCCTGTAAACACCAATCCAAAAACTGGGATAAACATTGCAACCAAACCTAGACAAAATTAACTGTTTTACATTTGTATGTTTTTGCTCATTGCCGCATAATCATCTCATCACAACAAAAGTGGAATTAGTGAGAATTACAATTATTTTCAGGTAAAAATCTGGTGTTTTAATTTCATTTTTGGATTGGCGTTTAAAGGGTTTTGCGCCTGAACTCTTCATATATTGCTCGCCCGGAGGCGCAATAAACAAGTGGGCTGCTAGTATGTTCTGTGGCCCAGTTTATACCGAGGTATAGGCTATACACACAAACAGCTCTAAGCGGTAATTATTCAATATATTCTAAGCTATTTCTTTTTTTGGTACAATAGTTGATTAAGCAGGGGCAATGTCAATCACGGACAATTGGTCTTCCTCATTCCACTGCTCTTTGCCCTATCCTAGTAATGCCGAGCGCCTGGCTAGGAAGTGACAAGTATCACTATTTAAGTCATTGGTTTTACTCGACCAGGATTCGAACTCACGGGTTCGATTCCCACGACCTACCAAAAGGGGAGACGGACGCTCAACTCATTCGGCCATCATGTCTGGTGAAATCAAATGTTCTTGCATTATTCATTGCTTTAATTGAGTTAAGCATGGCCGTAAAATGTCATTTCAGTTAGTCAAACCTAACCAAAGCCATGTTTACACGGGCAATTGTGAAGCGAATTAGACAAAGCGATTTATATGAAGCGAAGTAGTGGCGCGTTTACACTCGGAGCGGCTTAAGGCGGAAATCGATATCTGCGCATGAGCAAGTCCAGACTAACCAGCGCCAGTTTCGGTTAGTCGACGTCGCCATGAGAGAGTGTGGGTTCCACCTAGATATGTATGGACTGAATCGTATTGGTTTGGAACGGTCAAAACTTCTGCTGGGCAGTGAAACCCTAAAAATAAATGATGAAAAAAATATCTGTGCACAGCTTGCGGTTTCATAGACCAAATTATATAATATGCGCTTTTGATCGACCGGAAAATCAACAAACTCAGGTCTCGACTGCGCATGCGTGTGAGGTGGTTAAGCTAGTTCGCTTTATATAAACCACCTCGCGAGGTGGTTTACATAAAGTGAATCATATGAATCGAATCAGCCCTAAACCGCTTCAGTGGCGCGTTTACACGGCGAATGTGAGGCGAACTAGGCAAGGCGCGTTATATGAACCGACTTAACTCGCCCTGTAAACACGGCTCAAGAATAGTATATATTGAAGCAGGTAAGTATTTATGAACACCTTTGGGTGACACATTTCCCGTACTTCATACATAGCATGTGTTGTATGACTGCTGCCAGTTCTATCACTTATCGTCACCACCCGGCGCACCGCAGACATAGACAAAGGAACTCACCTGTAAACACAGCAAAGGTCTGATTATAGTGTGTACGATACAGCTGTGGTTACAGCAATAACGGGGATTAAAGTGGTATCCAGCAAAAACCGCGGAAAGCAAGCCGAGATTATTACACCGACGGTGAATTTCCGCGAAAACGCGAATCTGTTATACTTAGCACTGTCAGGGAATCGCGGGGAAAATGCAGGAAGTCAGGTTTCAACTATGCCGATATTAGCGCCCATACCTAACATATTCTTGTTTGGGTGTTATGTTCTAGCAACATCAATGGTTATACCACCCAACTGTTGTCATATACACCCTGAATCCTTGGAATTTTGTTTAACGTTAATCGGTAAATATATTTTTTAATCGCGAAAAAAGATCTTTCATTGCTGCAATAAAATGTCGATAAGCACTTCATAACATGTGGAGCATTTCACACTCAACTTTTATATATATATATATAATGTGGTGATTTCTGTGGTGATGTGTGTGGTGATATGTGTGGTGATATGTGTGGTTATGTGTGTGGTTATGTGCGTGGTGATGGTGGTGATGCGGGGATCGTGGTGATGTGTGTGGTTATGTGTGTTTTTTTCTTGAAGATGTATACTGCCTATTATGGATAAGTCTGAATAGACTTGTTTTCACCATTAGACAGTTTGTCGAAAGAAAGGCCGAGCCTACACTTTTACTGACCCAAGGGATTTTTGACCTCCCATACCACATAGACACGGTATGAGAGCAACTGGCCTTTGATGATGCTGTAAGTTATACACAGCGGTGGAAATCCAAATTGGCGGAGGTGGAGGCACGGGGAATCGAACCACTGACCTTTTGATGATGTGTTTGGTGGTGTGTGTGGTGATGTATGTGGTCATGTATGTGGTCATGTGTGTGGTCATGTGCAGCTATGTGTGTGGTTATGTGTGTGGTCATGTGTGTGGTCATGTATGTGGTAATGTGCGACTATGTGTGTCATGATGTGTGTGGTGATGCCTGTTGTTATGTGTGTTGTGATGGTGGTGATGATGGTGATGGTGTGTGTGGTGATCCGTGTGGTTATGTGTGTGGTGATGATGGTGGTGGTGTGTGGTGATGCATGTGGCTATGTGTGTGGTGATGATGGTGATGGTGTGTGGTGATGTGTGTGGTTATATGTGTGGTTATGTGTGTGGTGATGATGGTGATGGTGTGTGTGGTGATGTATGTGGTGATGTGTGTGGTGATGATGGTGATGATGTGTGTGGTGATGGGTGTGGTGATGTGTGTGGTTATGTGTGTGGTGATAATGGTGATGGTGTGTGGTGATGTGTGTGGTGATGTGTGTGGTGATGCGTGTGGTTATGTGTGATTATGTGTGTGGTGATGATGTGTGTGGTGATGTGTGATGGTGTGTGTGGTGATGATGGTGATGATGTGTGTTGTGATGTGTGTGGTGATGCGTGTGGTTATGTGTGTTGTGATGATGGTGATGGTGTGTGTGGTGATGTGTATGGTGATGCGTGTGGTTATGTGTGTGGTGATGATGGTGATGGTGTGTGTGGTGATGATGGTGGTGATGTGTGTGGTGATGTGTGTGGTGATGCGTGTGGTTATGTGTGTGGTCATGATGGTGATGGTGTGTGTGGTGATGTGTGTAGTGATGTGTGTGGTTATGTGTGTGGTGATGATGGTGGTGATGTGTGTGGTTATGTATGTGGTCATGATGGTGATGGTGTGTGTGGTGATGTATGTGGTGATGCGTGTGGTTATGTGTGTGGTCATGATGGTGATGGTGTGTGTGGTGATGTGTGTGGTGATGCATGTGGTTATGTGTGTGGTTATGTGTGTGGTGATGATGGTGATGGTGTGTGTGGTGATGTGTGTGGTTATATGTGTGGTTATGTGTGTGGTGATGATGGTGATGGTGTGTGTGGTGATGTGTGTGGTGATGCATGTGGTTATGTGTGTGGTGATGATAGTGATGGTGTGTGTGGTGATGCGTGTGGTTATGTGTGTGGTGATGATGGTGATGATGTGTGTGGTGATGTGTGTGGTGATGCGTGTGGTTATGTGTGTGGTGATGATGGTGATGGTGCATGTGGTGATGTGTGTGGTGATGCGTGTGGTTATGTGTGTGGTTATGTATGTGGTGATGATGGTGATGGTGTGTGGTGATGTGTGTGGTGATGATGGTGATGATGTGTGTGGGAGTGTGTGGAAGTGATAGCCGCATGTGTGGTGCATCCAACAGGCATAACATCCCTGTTAGTTCACAAGTTACCAGACCGTTTGGCCGAATGAGTAAAGCGTCCGTCTCCTGTCTTGGTAGATTGGGAGATCCGAACCCATGAGTTTGTGGGTTTTAATCCTGGTCGAGTCAAACTGATTGATACTTGTCGCTACCTAGCCTGGCGCTCGGCATTATTTGGATAGGGCAAGGACTGGTTGGCTCAGTGTCAGGATAATGTGACTGAGTGGGATATCAGGTCATGGTGCTGGCGGCCTGGTGTCCCAGTGGGGTAGCACTATAAAGTCGCTAGGAGTGCGCACTGTCACAAGTCTTTACCCGTCCTGTTATGACCTTAGATGTTGCTCGGACGTAAAACAACAAAAAACTAACTTTTAGTTCATATGCAGAAATACCATGAAAACAGTTTCAATATCCACAGAAACTGTTGATGGAACGTTCCACTTCTGACAGTTGTTATTATTTATATCAGTGTGCAGCTAATTCAGCCATATGGGCAGATACGTCTCATTATTTATTGAGGATTGTGACTAAGTAGGTAGTAAATGGACAGTGTGTTGTTGATTCAGGTTCTCGTTTTCATAGCTTAACAAAGTCGTTTATTTAGAAGAGACATCCAAATGAAGGCAATAACATTTTGCATCCAGGTAAACTTATTCGGGGAACATTATCCAGGACAAGAGGACATGGAGAACACACTGGTGTGCGAGTCAACTTCAGCCAGGGTTGTTTTGAGCATTTTGTGCGTTCTTATTTCTAGCTAAAACAAGTATTAATTAACAGTCTGGTACCGTGCAATCCCCATTCTTGTATGAAGAATTGAAAGTGATCCACAATCTGTCGCAAATTATTTGTCGTGCGGAGATTTCATGTGGAAAAAGGTTACGGATAGAATGCAAGTAAATGTATTATATTCGGCTGTATAAATATATCTCTGTATCCCTTGCATTATGGTCATTGTGCTACACAGCTACACACATGTGTGTACAGGCAAGCTTAGTTACACAAGCATACACAGTTACCCATACATACATTCCCAGATACACACTTGACAGACATGTACAGCTACGCACATTTACACGTCATTACACATATTTACATACAGCTATATCCTATCATATAGCTCACTACCTGCACAGGCAAGCGCAATTACACAGTTATGCACAGCTACACAGCTATGCATAGTTAGAGCTACGCATAATTTCGCAGTGACACCTGTCGGAAAAGGTGTGAAAGTCCAAGAGCAGGGCCGCATTCAGGGTGAGTCTCCGAGACGTCTCCACGATGCGTTTTGGCTTATTTCCGTTCAGGATGCGTCTCCGAGGCGCCTCCAAGAAGTCTCCCTTTTCGATATGAGATAAAAAGTGCCTAGAAAATGGCTGCCGTATTCAGTGG
The DNA here is from genome assembly GCA_030323885.1 of Branchipolynoe longqiensis. Classification (NCBI taxonomy): domain Eukaryota; kingdom Metazoa; phylum Annelida; class Polychaeta; order Phyllodocida; family Polynoidae; genus Branchipolynoe; species Branchipolynoe longqiensis. The sequence goes on along the minus strand of CM059188.1, from coordinate 95,910,934 downwards.
TTTCAGCCAATCACAGTGCAGCTTTTCCATTGCAAATGGCCACCGCCTATGGGGGCTGCCATTTTGGAGGCGATCAACTGCTTTTGCTGTTCAGACTAGCATAACGTCAGGGGCATCGTGGAGACGTCTCGGAGACGGATCCTGGCCCTGGTAGACATTTATTTTACCCAGAGAATGGACATGTTTGCATGATTGTTTCTATGGTCGAATTTTATACTGAATTCAAAAATGGCCATCTTACAAAGATCGGGTGTCGGAATACTTCACAATTTGACTTTAAAGAGGGGTACCCTCCTTGAAATTGCTCATTTTCTGTATTTCCAAAAGAATCAATACTTTCAGTATTATGACATATTTACACATACATACCGTTACATACACTGTTACATTGAAGTGCACATAGTCATACAGTTACACACAGTTACACATATATTTACACCATTACACATACTTGCACACATTACATACAGGTACACACAGGTGCACACGGGGGTGCAGCAGTGTTCATGTCACCTTGTATTGCGAGAAGTGCTGACTGTGCAATCCGACTGCCTTATGAGGAGAAATATCGATATTAATGACAGGCAGTATAAAACTGGAGATGTACAACAAAGGCGGTCGATTCACAAACAAAATTAGAATTGTATACCGTTCACACTAGTGATCTCGAGACAAGATATCGAACACTGTGATTTTAATAGTGCGCTGTTATGTGCTGCCTTTGTTCTTTTTTCATTTTTTTTAAAGAATTAAACTAATTCAAAATTAAGGCTTACGACACCGATTCGAGAAATTGGAAGAGAAATACAGCCTCCTGATGATATCATACCAGACGCAATGGCCGACTGGGTAAAGTGTCCGCTTATCATTTGTTTGTTTGTTGTTTTACGTACGAGCAACATCTAAGGTCATATCAGGACGGCCGCTTATTATGCAACAGGTTCAATCCCTGACAGAGTCAAACTAAGGGCTTACCAAAGCTATGCGTACCGCTACTTTGTCTGGCACTTGGTATTACTAGAATATGGCAAGGACTGGATAGCTCAGTGTCGGGATAATATGACTGACTGAGTTGTCACATCATAGTGCTAGCAGAATGGTATCCAGCGCGGCAGTACTATAAAGATACTATATAAGCTCGAAACTGTCACAAGTCAGAATCCGTTCTGATATAACCCCCAGATTCCCTCTCAAGAGTCACTCACTCCCACAGGGTTAGAAAAGCTGTACCAAACTCCACAAAGAGACTCATTTCAAAGATTGGCGCGGAGGCCGAGTCGATAGAGCGCGCGCCTCGCGGGGAGTTTGGTTCCCGGCCGAGTCAAACAAATGACCAGCTCCGCGTTACATCCGGGCAGTGGCCAATAGTGACTCGGTGGTGTCTAAAGGCCCTGTCACACTACGACGCTTCCGCCGGCGCGCCGGCAACGCGCAAAATATTTGCAACCCGTCGAGAAACGTCGAACTTTTCGGCGCTTTGGGAGAAAGTTTGACGCGGCGCAGCGTGTTAGTAGCGTGCTACAAGCGCGCGGCCAACGCGTTTCGACGCGCGCAGAACAACATGTCAACGTCCCACCAGCGGGTTCCCAGCGTGCCATCGGCGCGTTGTCGGCGCGTTGTCGGCGCGCGCTGTCGGCGCGCTGTCGGCGCGTTGACGGCGCGTTGACGGCGCGTTAGTACCGTGTCAACGCGTACATACCCGCCAGCAACACGTTTAGGACGCGCCCCGCAGCGCGTCGGACACTGCGCGGGCCAACGCGTCCAGGCACGCCCGCAACACGTCCAACGCGCCGAGATACGCTGGAGCAACGCCAATAGCGCGCCCACTACCCGTCGATGGGACGTTACGGACGCGCCGACGGAACGGTCACATTTTGGGGGAAAAAAAGCCAACGTTAACTGGCGTTGATCAACGGTCTACCAGCGTTCTGCCGCGCGCCGCTTATCATGCAACAGGTTCAATCCTTGACAGAATCAAACCAAGGGCTTAACAAAGATATTCGTACCGATACCTTGTCTGGCACTTGGTATTACTAGAATATGGCAAGGACTGGATATCCCAGTGTCGGGATAATATGACTGACTGAGTTGTCACATCATAGTGCTAGCAGAATGGTATCCAGCGCGGCAGTACTATAAAGATACTATATCAGCTCGTGACTGTCACAAGTCAGTATCCGTTCTGATATAACCCCCAGATTCCCTCTCAAGAGTCACTCACTCCCACCGGGTTAGAAAGCTGTACCAAACTCCACAAAGAGACTCATTTCAAAGATTGGCGCGGAGGCCGAGTCGATAGAGCGCGCGCCTCGCGGGGAGTTTGGTTCCCGGCCGAGTCAAACAAATGACCAGCTCCGCGTTACATCCGGGCAGTGGCCAATAGTGACTCGGTGGTGTCTAATTCACACAATGTAAGCACAGTGTGTGACCTTTGTGGTTGTTTGATATTTGCACTGACTGCATACTGACACACCATACCTGCAACTCGATGCCACGATTACCACTCTGTTGTGGGTTATGGTTTTTTGTTGTGGTTTTTGTTGTTGCGTTTTTTCGTTTTTTCTTTTCGTCGTACCCTGCACCTACGGTGAATTCGGAGTTATGGTTTGTTGTATAAACATCTACCAGCAATGTGTCATGATTTATCTAGGCCATATTTTTTCCAATAAATTACAATCATTACGGGCATACGGGCAGGGAGGAACGAGGAAGCAGAGCTGGGAATGACATAACTTTATTCTCATGACAATCTCATCCAACGGCGATTTCGGTTACACTACTTGCTGTTTGAACATGCCCGCGGGCCAAGTCTGACATGAACATGAAGTTATGCGAGTCATTAATGTAATCGTCAAGAACATATGTACAATGTTTTTTTATGAATGTAACAGTTAATCGCGAAAGGAGATCCATCACAATATATCAACACAATATATCAACGATCATGAGTCAAGTGAGTGAGAAGAATCATAATTCATATAAGTAGTGATCAGGTGGATCACTGAGGTTTTAGGGTAATTGATCAGGTTTGCTTGATCTTATGAACACATGTATATTAAGATAGTGATGAGTGGCTAATAGGAGAAATTAACCTATTCACCGTTTAGGATAATTACAGTGAGGCGATTTTCATATAATTAAATGTTTTTTTGTTTTTATTTGTCTCATTGTGTTTGATTTATGTCGAGACAAGTGGGAGTGGGTGGGTGGGTTTTTTCAGTGGTGCTGTGTAGCTGACGGGTGTCAGTGGAGTGAGGAGGTGTGTGCAACACAGAGTCAGAGGGAGAGTGAGGGAGGGGGGCCTGTGATTGGCTGGAGAGGATTAGGCCATCAGGATAGTGGTGGGCTGGTGATTGACAGGTGGGCATGGCTGCTTCACTGCCCCCCCCCCCCCTGCCCCCAGCAATGACAGCAAATGACCACCTCCGTGCACCATCTGTGGGAAAGCCACCACAGACTCATGCGGGAGGTCGGCGGGACAAAGTGGTCCTTAGCTGCTGCCGTATTGGCCACTCGTGGCTTACACATGCTTTTCCGCTCAAGGGGGAACCTCCCCCTGAATGTATTGGGTGTCAGTCCCTGCTGACACTCAAACACATTTTACTAAGTTGCGTTGATTTTTTGGCCCTGCGGCAACAGTTCTACACTGCAGACAGTATGCATGACCTTTTTACTAAGGTAAAACAGGAAAACATGTTAGCCATTTTGAGGGCAGCTGGACTGTACCACCTCATATAGTTTACTAAATAGATTCTATCAATTATTAATAAAACTTTTCTTTTTCTATGGGAATTTATTTCCCTTGACCACAAATATATGATTGTGAGCTTTCTAATTTAATGAGTGTCTATTGGCACATAATTGATTGTCTGCTTTTACATGTAAAAGTGGTGGTTTGAACAAAAAACAAACATTTCTCGCCGTGAATATGGCCTATGCTGCCGACACGGCGTAAAGCAACCACCAATCAATCAATCAATCTTAAATTTCTTGTCAGCGCTCGACGAACGGTCTCGAGAATTGGACAAACTCGACGAGCGGCGCCGGTGCTTGCGACGTGTGTCCTTAGATGCACTTCTACCACGAGCCGGTTTCACAGTCACCTCTAACTGTGCCAGTTCCTCCTCCAACTTACGCGTAGGTGCCGCCATGGTCGCTAGCTTCTTACATCTCTCCAACGTGCGTAGCCGTGCCTCCAGGACTCTCTCCTCATCACTCAAAGCACCGTCCTCAACCACGAGGTGCACCGGCATTCCCTCCGTCTTCCTCGGTGAGTCCAGCTCTGCCTTAACACCCTGCTCCTTTGCCGCCATGGCTGTCCTATTACGCACCGACCTGCGAAGCGGGCCACGCATCCTATTACATTTTGTGTTCACCGGCGCTCAATGAGTATGTCCACACGGCTCGCAATACGATAGGACTACCAGATGCCATATCATTAACTAACCTCTTTTGGCCATTCCCTGAAGTTGTATAGTCCTATGGTTTTAAGTTTCTGTAATTTTCTGAGATATAGATATTAGGTTTGATGGTTATAATCTACCTTACCTTAGTTTGAAGGAACTTCGTGGTTAGAGAGGTGCACTATTATATTAGAATGGGGTTTAGAATCGCAAATATATTGTACTTGGGGGTGGGGGAGCGTCATATCAGAACGGGCACCGACTTGTGACACTGCACATTCATTGCAGTTTTATAGTGTTGTCTTATTGAAGCACCATGCCACAAGCACCATGCTGTAAAAATATATGGTCATTCAGTCATGATAGCCAAGCTTGTAATCATATCAATATCTTGGGCGGCGGAGTTGGAGACCATTGTTATGTAATAGTGATGCAATGTGTGCACACTTGCTGTGTCACATGGAAATAACTATGTGTAAATATTATGACGCACAGTGACCGGGATTGCGGTATGATGTCCAGATATTAAGATACGGTTACTAATTACAGGAATGTTCCCTCCATGCACCAAGAAGAGTGGAAATGGAGTGGGACATGTATTATTGTTTAATCTAACTGTATGACGACTACTTGTTACCACGGGACCGCTGGGTAAGCACACTCAGATATTCTGCATACATTATGGACACCACCTGCCCTGGGGTTGAGTGACAGGTGCCCCCTCTTGGGCGCCACCCCTCCCAGGCTGCAGGTGTCTGGTTGTCTGGCTGTGTGAGCCCAGTCACCCTTGAACTGCTTGCACTTGCTGGACAGACCAGACACTCACTCTAGAGATACCACAGGGGGCAGTTCACCTTGGAGGTGTGTGTAACACCCATAGGACTTAGGTTCAATGGGCTGTAGGCACTTATTTTTACTGAACAAGCAGAAGCTATGTGGGTCTGTGCAGCAGGTTGTAAGTGAGTAAGGGTGGCAGGTCACTAGTAGGTGAACAAGAGTTGTAGCAATAAAGCTCAACCTCATCACTGTCAATCTTGCATGAGTTGTCTCCCTTACTTTCTTATGAGTTGTGTTTTGGTATTTAGTAGGGGGAGACTGGCAGGCAGTTGTCAGGATCCTCCTGATAGTAGTGAGTATAAGTAGAGTAACTGGAAGACGGCCAAGAAACCCAGTAATTCTGCAATGCTACACTCGGTGATATTATCAAGGGTGAGAACAACAGGTCAGGCCTAAAAAGGGGGTCCTTGTTCAAAAGTTGAGAAACTGCCGATCAGCGGGAAATTCTCATCACTGTGTATATATAGCAGGGCTGAGAACAGGTCAGACCTAAAAAGGCAGGAAACTGACGATCGGCTTGGAATTCTCATCTCTGTATTATCCTGGCAATGCGCCAACCAGTCGACCATATTAATATGGTTGGCTGTTGGAGCTTCACATCCTGGCAACATCTAAGGTCATATCAGGACGGGTATCAACTTGTGACAGTGCATACTCATGGTGTCTTTATAGTTCTGCCCCACTGGGGGACCAGGCCACCACCACCATGACTTGATATCCCACTCAGTCACATTATCCTGAAACCGAGCCAAACAAAGTTCCTTGCCCTATCCTAATAATGCGGAGCGCCTGGCTAGGATGTGATAAATATCAATTTTGTAAGTCATTGGTTTGACTCAATCTGGAATTGAACTCCCAAACTTCCGCTCGGAATCTATCAATTATTAATCAAACTTATCTTTTTCTATGGGAATTTGTTTCCCTTGACCACAAATATATGATTGTGAGCTTTCTAATTTAATGAGTGTCTATTGGCACATAATTGATTGTCTGATTTTACATGTAAAAGCGATGGTTTGAACAAAAAACTAACATTTCTCGCCGTGAATATGGCCTATGCTGCCGACACGGCGTAAAGCAACCACCAATCAATCAATCAATCAATCAAACTTCCACTCGGGAGGCCTCCGCTCTACCGATTCGGTCCCCACGTCCGGTACCCTATTGATATGTAGTGAGGATAGACCTGCGTTATTCGTTGCACCGCTCTCCTACCACACTCCCCCGGCCACTGCAGGGAAATAAAAGGTCAGGTGCTAGGGCAGAGTATTTAATGGTCCAGGGCACATGCCTCGGGGTCACTTCCTGTCCGGACTCCACTTTGTCCACACCTCTTCTATCTCCCCTGATCCGCCTGTCTCCTCTCCTGGTTTGATCTAAAAAAAATATTGCAGGGGGAGACCGGCTGGTTTTTCACCTTCTACTGCTACTAATCTGTATGTACCTCCTGCTCGCTGTCTGGTCAACCCAGAGCAAGGAGGCATAGGCTCTTTGACTCAACTCTCCTTACTTCTCTTTCCTCAATCCTACCCATTACTTTTTATTTTCTCCCTGGTTTACTTCTCCTCCTGATCAATGCAGTTGTTTGCTTAGGTGGGACCCTTTTCCTTTTTCACTGCTGCTCTGTGCTCTTCGTCTGCGAATCCCATCTTTTTCCTTTCCTGCCTCTCCAACCCTTCGGCACCCGGACTTAAGTGCTTTGAATATGTGACCCCGGAAGTTTCTACTTCAACCAAGATTGTACCGATTTATCAGTGCTGATCCAATGCTGCAGATTTGCAGCCTGTAACCGAACAGCTTACAAACAACCCAATCAGTCAATGCCTCAGCGTCAATTCATGAAAAAGCCTTTTTCAATCGGGTTCAAGAAGCTTTGCGGAGACGGGAAAACATTGGAGATACAGTAGTAACGGGGTGGGTGTAGGGGTAGGGGTGAGAGTGGGGGTGGGAGTGGGGTGCAATTCCCGGAAAACAAGTTTTGGGAGTAGGGAGATTGTGTTTGGAAGGGTAGTTATCGCTTACTACTTAACATTATCCAGTTGAGCCCATTATGGTTGGCCGTTAGAGGAGTGCTGCAACCTCAGGTATCCTTAATGGTTTCATAGAGTGTGGCTAATTCACTCACAATTTACACCGGAATGAGAGTAGTGGATGGGACCACCCAATTAGTTCAGTAATTACGCGATTTCATTATTTAAAGCTGCATAGCCCGATGAAAGCAGCAACTTTTTAAAACCAAAATAGTGAATGGGACCACCCAATTAGTTCAGTAATTACGCGATTTTATTATTTAAAGCTGCATAGTCCGATGAAAGCGCCAACTTTTTAAAACCAAAATAGTGAATGGGACCACCCAATTAGTTCAGTAATTACGCGATTTCATTATTTAAAGCTGCATAGCCCAATGAAAGCACCAACTTTTCAGAACCAAAATACTTATCTGAATTTCATTCTACTTATCTAACTTACACACTGATGCACTTTAATGAAGTATTTATTGCTGCATAGAAGGGAATACTAACTCAATTTAATAGAACTTGTTACTGTTAACGTCTATGATGCTTAATATGCACACCATCATTAAATTAGCATCCCTGTAGATCAGATGTCTCCAAAGTTAGTCATCTAAAATAAAAGTTACTTCAAACTAAAGTAACGTAGATTGAAACGATAAACCTCGTATATTTAATACGGTATTTTTTAAATGACAGAAACTCAAAACCATCGGACTATGGAACTTTCAGTTCCTTTAGCATCCAAATTTCTATCACTTTTTCTCACCGTGAATAGGCCTCAATATCAGTTTACTTTAAGTCTTACCCGACTAGACACTTTATCCATCAGTGCAATGTAGAATAGTATAGACAAGTGTCCAAGGTATTTAATAGCTAAACTGATTAAATATTCAAATAGGACTGAAAGCACATTCTCTACTGTGGTAAGGATCACTGTGGTATGGATCACCGTAGCTAAACTGATTAAATGTCTAAATAGGGCTGAAAGCACATTCTCTACTGTGATATGGATCACTGCACTGCCTGAGGACTTGCCTGGCCTTTACTGATTTGGGCTCTGCTCTGTCCGTTTAGCACATTTTAGCTTATGGGGCTGTCACACTACGATGTAAAGTGGTAGTGTAAGCCAACGTAGGTGAATTTGGCCATTACGTCAAGATACATCGAGGAACGTCAAGATACATTACACGTTCATTAAGCCTATGTCAAGGTAAATCGAGATACGTCAAGTAATGTCAAGATACGGTGACACGCATCAAGGTTTTGGACATACCCAAAACTTTGAACGTAGCTCGATGTAAGACAATGTGTGGCTTATATGTTAGCATATGCTATGCATAGGTTAGACATACATCGAGTATGCTAGACATAGGTTACACATACTTTATACATACATTGAACTACATCAGGTGTAAGTCAAGTCGGCAGAATCGTATTGACAACGTATTGAAAACGTACGGATAACATATGTCTAACGTATGTTTGGTATTTCTCCAATATGTTTTGACGTATTTAACATACAAAGGCATACTTCTGGCAATTGAATAACATATATAGCATTCACCAGTGTTCTGAGAGCGTTCCGTGAGTGTTTTTTTAATGTTCTCAGGCGTTACCACTATGTTGGATCGACATTTCGCCTACGTCCACTATGTTGCACTGACGTCCAACTTGGCCTTGAAAGGCCGAGAATTTCGCCATATCTCGACGTAAATAAGTGATTTATATGTTCCCCACTCGCTGGCCTGTTACGTCGTAGTGTGACACGGGTATTAATGTTGGTTATTTGTTCAATTCAAATTCAAATCCAGCACTTATCGAAGCTAAAATCGCCTAATAAAAGGTTTGCCGACTTGTGGCCCTGGGGCGTGTGAAATGTGCTTGACCTCGGCTACACCACAGTATAGGCTTATTCCGTGGTTTGTTTGGGTTTTACGTCCTAGCAACATCTATGGTCATGTGATTAATATCAGCGTTGTCAGTCTGATGTTAGTTTTTCGTTTCATTACAGACTGGGTAGGGGGTACAGGGCATTGCAATGGATGTTGCCATGGTGAATATGCTAGCAAGTTTATTTAGGCATTATTTTGTTTAATGAGCATTCATGTGTTATGGGGCCTCTATATTGATCGAGTGTTTACATTCCAGCGCTGGGTCACGGTCCTCTATTACCGGACTCTGTGACCGAATCGGTATAGCGCAGGCTTCCCGTGCGGAAGGTCGGGAGTTCGAATCCCAGCCGAGTGAAACCAATGACGTACAAAATTGATACGTGTCGCTTCCTAGCCTGGCACTCGCCATTATTAGGATAGCCTACCCACGCCCACATGTGCATATGGCGTCTATGTCTGTGAATTGATTGTATCCCAGCAAAGGGTGTGTGATTAGTGAGTGATGTCTGTTTGTTTGTTATATCAGCTACTATTTTACCCTGTGCAGTATTTCACCCAGCTTCTGGCTTGTTTCCGGTTCCGCTAAGTGTCACTGTGATACCCACAAAACGGGTTGGGGAGCACTCCTGGTATCACTAACCACCATGCTGTTATCTACTTCCGGTGATACTAGTTCCGGCTATAGACGTGGCAGAAAAGGTTCTGGTAAATATCCACCTCATGTTGGTCTAGAATTGTCTTCACATTGTGGATTAGCAATATTTATTTTTAGGACAGACATTATTCAGGAAGACGAGTATTGTTTGCATATATATATATATATATATATATATATATATATATATATATATATATATATAGTATAGTTATTCGAATCTTACCTGGGTACAGATGATGGATAACTGGTGTTTTCCCAAGAATAGGGTAGGGTGGGTAGGCCCTGACCCACGACTATCCGAGGCTAATACCTCAGGAAAACACCAGTTATCCATCATCTGTACCCAGGTAAGATTTGAATAACTATACTATTTTACCTCGGTACTACGCCTCTGGCTACTCGTAGCTCAGGGCGAATTATACTAAATCTAATTTTTTATCCTTTTATCCGTTTATGTTCTAACCATAGTATGTATACATGAGTTCATAATTTAATGTTGTTTCTCACTTGCTGCTAGTTGGTGAGTAGGCGTGTCGCCACACCATTTAACTTTTCCAGTTGTTTGTTGTAATGTTTTGCAAATGATCTAGCCGTTTTCCACCCTGTGTGTGCCAGAATTCTCTTAACTGAGATTCCTAATTGTCTTGCCTTGGAGACCATGGCTCCATGTGTTGAATGAGATGCATAGCGTCCAGTGTTTGACTCCTGCTTGTTTAAGCGCCTTGATAGTCCACCTTGCGAGAGTGTCTCTCCAGATCGCTTTATGTCGCTGTATAAAGCTGATTCGTAGTTTCTTAAATTTCTGATTCCGCATGACTTGGATATGTAAGCCCTAATGGCCAAAACTACACATATCCATTTATCCTCCGGAAAACTAGTAAGGTGTACTGTGGACAGTGGGTCCCCTGTACAATTTAATTTAAGTAATGTTTGTAAATCAAATGTAGCTTCATCCTTGTCTATTTCTTGTCCATCAAGTGAAAGTGCCACAATGGTTTGGCCTTTCATTGACAAATGTCTGTTGCTAGGCCATGACTTGAATACTATTTGATACATCCCAAAACCTATTGTATTTAGGTTTGGGTGGGTTTCTTTCGTACAGTGATCTAACTGATGTTTCCCAATGGTTTGTCCATCTATTCTTGGTAGAATAATGGATAGGGCACATCTCGCAGTGTTAATAGCACTGAATCCTTGTCCTTCATCTTCTAATATTCTTAAAAATCGTAACACTTGAGCTAGTGTAGGTCTTAGCAGTTTGACTCCTTTGAGAAGGCAATGAAGTCCCCATTTCTTTAAATAACTTGTGTATAATTTCACTGTTCCTTTTCTCCAGGCATGTGATATTAGTCTTTCTTTTGTTATTTTGTCTAATCTAAATTGTTCTAAATGTTTCCTTAGAAAAGAAATGCCAAAAGGGGTGTTGTCGACATGCCTCTGTGGACTGTTAGTGGTCCTTGGTGTTGAAGGTTGCTCCTTTCCCTTGGTAAGTTCATCAAGTCTTTTGCTGCTGATGTTATTGCTGCTAGCCATGGTTGTGTTTCCCTTGCTGATAATATCAGTACTGTGTGGGTGTGATTTATCTTGATCTTCCTGGCCATTCTGCAGATAATGCTGAATGGGGGGAATATGTAATAGAATTTATTATTCCAAATTAATGAAAATTCATCCATTCTCCAGGCTTCTGGCTCTGAATGCCAAGCCACATATTTTGGTAACTTTTTGTTGTTGCCTGATGCAAAGAGATCAATGTCTGACTTGCCCCGTTTGTGACAAATACTGTCGAAAATATTGTGGTTCAATTACCGTTCTAAATGGTCATGGAAGTGTCTGCTTTTCCTGTTGGCCAAAGTGTTTTGGCTGCCTGGAATATGTGCTACTGTTAGGCATATTTCATGTTTCTCTGCCCAATCCCAAATGAGTTTAGCCAGATTGTTACATGGTTTGGAACGAGTCCCTCCCATATTACAAATGTAAACCATATCTGTTGTGTTATCTGTTAGAACTCTTACATGGTTTTTAGGGATGTGATTTAGACTGCGGAGTCCTAGATAAATGGCTCTAAGCTCTAATACATTAATGTGGTCAGAGAGTTCTTTGGTTGCGAAAATCCTGCCTCAGCTTCTTGAAGCGGTTGGAGTTGCCGTCAGCCGATTTCTTTTTGTCAGTTTCCATGTGTTTTCCACACTTGGAGCTGGTCTCCACTTGTTTGAACAAGTACTGTAGTTGTCCACCAAACATCTTGCCCTTATCTAGCGGCTTGCCCGTAATGGACTTTGGTGCTTGGAATAGTGTGTATTCCTTTCCATCATTGTCCATAACCTTCTTGGACCGCGCCACCTCTTTTCCCACATCTGTGCAGACCCCTTTAAATACATTTTCAAACTGTCTGTAGGAGAGGAAGTTGCTGGTTGCTGTTAATAATGCAATTCCTCCATCGATATCATCACAGAGTAACGAGAACTTGTTCTGTGCCATCATCCTGTTGGTGGTAGACGCAATGGCTGTAAGAGCCGAGAGTACCCCTTTGTGTACCGTGTAGAGAGCCGTCTCAAACTTTTTCCTCTCTTCACCTCAGGCTCCATCTCTTTGATGACGGATTCTGGAATTCCTTTAATTCCTGTGAATTTCTCCACCATCTTGATTATGATCTCCGCTGGTTTGAAGGCACTAAAGTGGCCTTGAATGGGCTTCCTTATGAGCGTTGTTATGTGTATTTTCTTGCGTCTCAGCGCTTTACACTTTTTCTTTTCAAAATGATAACGCACCCTGCCTAGAGCAGGACACAAACTCTTAATTTTGCCATTTGGGATGAGTGTTCTAACTATTGAATCACCTCATAGGTATATGTTCATCTGAAAATATGTAATCATAGAAGTGTGTAATTAGGTATGATTAGCAAATCAATGATATAGTCTAAAGGTAGATGGTTATTCTCCAGTGTACATGTACAAAATAAGATCCCAGTTATATGTGTAATGCCAGATTTCAACCTGCTATTGTCTATATTGTTGATACCATCTCATCCTTGAATAGTTCATATGCACTATAATTGTTAAATCCGGAAAACCAGCACCTCAGTGCTGAAAAAAGACATTATTCAACTGGAATAAAAACTTTGAACAAAACAAACCTAATAATAATAATTATTATTATTAAATGCATGATTTTGTTGATAATTAAATTGTCAGTACATAGTAATGTGTATAATTAAGTGCATGTGCAAGTGTATAATTAAGTACACAAGTAAGTGCATGATCAATTATAATTAAATGTCTCATGAAATATCTAACTAAATACACAATTAAGTGGATAATGTCTAATTAAATGTATATTTAAGTGTCCACAAATCCAAGGTTTAGACTGCACAATCTATAGTCGGCTGAACTCCCTCCAACACATGGCTCAGTTACAGGCTGCTGCTGAGGGAAGATGAGCTACATCTACATCTGGGAGCCTCAGTAGCTTACTGGCAGGGGTACTCGCCCCACAATAACAAAAATGTAGCATGGAGCCAACCTTGCAACATGATGTCCATCATCATCATCATCATGCTGTCGGTCGTGATGCGACAAAGACTGCTTTCATTACTTTACTGCCGCTCTCCATTTAGCTCTCGGCTGTGAGAGTTGCGTCCATGAGTCGGTCTTAATGTATCTCAGCTTCAGGTTTCTCTTGATGGTATCCTTGAACCGGAGATGAGGGTTCCCTCTCTTTCTGTAACCAGAAGACAGTTGAGAATAGAGGATCTGCTTTGGTAGCCTGTCTGATGACATCCTCATGAGGTGTCCAGTCCACCGGAGATTCTTTTTGATCAGAAGATCTTCCATAGAGGGCAGCCCCGTCCGTTCGAGTATTTCCTTATTTGTCACTTTGTCCTTTCAGGTTAGCCTCATAATTGAATGCAGATGTCGCATCATGAAGGCATGCAGCTTTTTCACCTGTCATCTGTACACGGTAGATCTTGCCTTTGACCTGAATGGACACATGGTGGTTGTTCCAGAGTCTCTGGCGTAGTCGGCCGAAAGATGCGCTAGCCTTGGCCATCCTCCTCTGTATTTCAGCATCAATGCCTTCATCACTTGATATAGTGCTTCCGAGGTAGGTGAATCCCGGAACAGAGTTCAGCTTGTTTCCGTCAAGCATGATCTCCTCCACTCGGGTTCTTTCATGAAAGCTGCCTGCAAAGGTGTTGAAGTGCTGCTGGCTTTTGAAAGTTACCAGCAGCACTCTCTCGGGGAGGAACTAGAGGTTTCACACCAGCAAGAACATGTCAAGACAGGCGCAAAACTATTTGTCCCTGCAGTGGCTGGTCAGGAGATGTTGGGAGTTCCATACATCAACCACCCTTAATGCTGCCACAGTGACATGGTTTTCTGTTTAGGGTTTGCTCCCTTAGCCTTCGGTTCTGTCAAGAACCTGGACCACAAGGCAGTGGTTTAAAACTCTGCAGGGCAGGGGCGTCAAACTCCCTGAGGTATTGCAATACCTGCATACCAACATGATGTCCAATAGTTATACAACTGCTCATTAACAATATAAGTACAAAGTAATTGTATGATAATTGATAGTTAATTGCTTGGTCACATGTAATTCAATCATTTTCCCACAATGTATGTTTATTGTAGACAAAATTAAAGTTGCATAGTCCGATGGTTTTGAGTTTCTGTCATTTTCTGAGATAAGTATATAAGGTTGATCATTATAAATCTACCTTACTTTAGATTGAAGTAACTTCGTTTTTTATATAAATGGCTAACTTTTGGGATATTTCAAATGCAACCATGCAAAATTAATTTGGGCAAACATGCCAAACCTCTGATGTCATGGGCTTCTGCAATAACAGGTTCTATAAATTGCCTCAGTATTCCTTTCTATGTGGTCACAAATATTTAATAATAAGCGCAATAATATCTAAATTAGATATGTAGAATCAAATCTAGACAATTGTTTTGGTTTTGAAAATCTGATACTCCATCGGATTATGCAGCTTTATCGAAACATTACTCACCCTTAGTCCACCCCCTCCGACCTCCACTCTCACCCCCGCTACCGACTCCGATTCCCGCCAGCCTTTGCCTGTGTGACCTAGTTCAAACCAAAGCGAGGCTGGCTCACAGGCCAGTCGTCGTCCTTAGACGGACTGGAGTGCCCCGCACTTCAGAGGGCATTCTTTTTCGCCGAGTTGACTGGAAAATTAATTTCAGGTCCCATCGATCCCCATACATTGTCCTGGCCATTGTAGTTCTATTTGTGGTTATGTGCAGTGTACGCCGTTTTAATTTCAAAAGCTCCCCTGTATGAGAGCCAGATGGGCTAAATAGTAAATAGCCTACATGGCCGTATACTGACCAAAATAGTAGGGACATCCTGCTATACAATTACTTATGATTCAAGGCATTGAAGATAATTATAGCTGATTATGGGGTGAATATGTGTCCTGACTTATCTGTAGCTACAAGTTATAGTGTGCATTATTTATTTCCACATCGCTAGATGTGATACAAATTTGTTTTCCACTAGTTATTAGGTAATTATTCGGCTAATGCCATTCGTTGTTTTAATACCATGCTCAACATTCATTCATCTACAAATAATTAAAATAAGATGCTACGAGAAACACAGTCAACTTCATAACAAGCAATCAAAAACATGGAGTGGTAGGGTCTATGTTTGCAAGTCTTGTCACTATCCCAACAAATGCTTAGGTATATAAACGGCCAGGTTATACAAAATCTTCTGCAAAGCAGTTCTTCGAGTATATAACTAATTAGTCAATATCCATAATAAAGTAAGTGCATTTCTATTTATTGGTATTGTTTATGTGTAGTATAAAGTATTTATACAAATATTATATAAATTTGATCTGAATAAATTTACGAAGGAAGAAAAGTCTTAAGAGGTGAATGTGATGGAACTGGCGTATGCCGCCTTGAGGTGGGGCTTGCAACGGGGAAAGTGAGTGGGGATGGATTTAGAAGAACTTAGAGGCTACATGTGACATGTGTACTTATGCATGCACGCGACAACTATTTCCCACACTGATAGGGCATATCGGGGCTATCATAAAGATATTAGAGACACGGCGACGGTCAAGAAACTAAAGGCTTTAAAAATGGAAGATCAAGTCAAATTGGGGGATCATGATGCATTTCTGTTCATATTCACACCTCCGTAGCGTACAACCACGGTGTATATAGTCTATATATATACACATACAGGGCCAGCTTCAATCCAATTGGACCAACCCTGAGCTATGGTAACCTACTCTAGTCTTGTAAATCACTTAATTAAGGCAGACCTTGTTGGTTGTGAAACTGGTGGGCCTGCCAAAAATGTTCCTAATTAAGCCTCGCAGCTATATAAATACATAGAGTGTTAGTAAGTCAGTAGATCTATGTAAAAAAGATTATGATTAAAAGTCAATAGTTCATAATGATACACCATCTACATATTTTCACAGCACTAAATTGGTTAATTATTGGAAAAACGAAAGCTATGGCTAATTTGTGGACTGTGATGTCGCATATATTACTTATTAGGTATAAAGCAATCCAACATATTTGGGGGTCTCCCCCCTCCTCCCCCCCCCCCCCCTCCTCCAATATGATTGACAAATTGAGCTCAGTTGGAGCATGGAAGATCTAGGCCGCGCTCAGCCAGTGATGTTTCATAGCAGGATGGGAACTCCGAGCTAGTGGGATCAGGCCAATGTACAAGGGGACCATTTGAATGAGTGTCCTCTTTAAGAATAAGACTTAGTAACATATAATACCATTCGCATATGCTTGCGTGTGTATATCACGAGCAAGTCGTTGGTTTGCATCTTACAAAACTCTTAGTGTGTTGCGTTTAGGTTTTTATGAGTTTGATATGATAGTAACATAGCAGTGCATTATATTGTAGCATAGCAATATTCAATATGCATTGCTATGCTACATACTTTATAATATGATATTGTAAAGTATGGTAGTATTTGGTGCACAGTTCGGCATAGTAATAGTATTATATAATATTGTATTGAATACCAAAGTATTAGTATTGGTAAAGTAGCATAGCATACTACAATGTGCGAATAGATATAATAAAGGGCAATGTTCATACCATCTCATCCATAAATAGTTCATAATATGCACCATAATTACTAAGGCCGGAAGACAAGCGCCTCGGCGCTGAAAAAAAGGTGTTATCCAACTGGAATTTTTTTAAATAATTAAAAAATAAAGAGCACACACGTGACAGTAATATATTTGAAACTATCAGTCAAACTGGAACTCAGCATTATTGAAATACAAATCAAAATCATTGAACCATGTCCACGAGGAGGAACCTGACTTGCAACTAAGTTGAGGCTGTGTATGTTGCGTTCAAGTAGTGGGCCTACACAGCCTATTTAACTCACCCTGGTTAGGTCAGTCGACGAGCCCTGTCATAAAATCCACGTCAATATAAATATCACAGCAAAACCGCGACGGCAGTAGAGCTCGTCGTGTACGCAGTTGTAAGCTGGTGCATCACTCAAGTTGAGGTAATCCAATGATACCAGCAATACAACTGTACAGACGTGTGCTTTGCTGACGACGAGTGTGTGCAAGGTGCTGTAACGACAGGCGCGCAACTCAGGCTGCAGTGGCCCCACAGAGACATCTCGCGGGGAGCTGAGGCATAAAGACTGGACACAATTCTGCTAGGTGACGACACTATCTCCTCTTACTGTTCTGTACCGCCATCTACTGTTTACAGTGGTAACTAATAATACCGTCTCCGAACTACCCGCGTGCATACGTAATATAGTTTCAACATATAGGGTTATTTTCACGCATGTTCCATCATGCAATTTTGTGTCATTTGGACAGCACGTGTAATTTACCTTATGGCTTCAAGTGAGTCCTACTGTTTTACGACATCACGAAAAGTGTCGGACTTTGAATGCAGTAACTTGATTGGTCAATCTTGCTGGACTCTGAAACTTGACCAATCAGAGGCGTGTTTACAAGTATTTTATCCTTTCCAGAACAAGATGGCACTCATTATAAATATGACCACCGTCGTGTACGGTTCAAAGGGGGAAAATAGTAAAAGTCCCCCAAAATTCGTCGTTATTTCTTGCTGTTTTCAAGGAAGTCATGTTCAAGATCATCTAAGAACAGGTTATGCACCATGGGGTGACAATTCGATAGACTACTTCAAAAGGAGCATTGATCTCATGTCTCGACGTTGGTCACGATATTGCCAACTCCTGACCGAGTTTTACCGCGTCAGAAGTTTCTAACTAAGGATTTTTGCTTATCATTTGTATCTCTCTACACCCTTGGCATTCTTTATTCCAAACGCTCGTAGATTATTAATGTGCAGTTTACTTAGCATATTTTTTTAAGATGTAAACATCTAAAGCGTTATGCTTTTCACTTTAAACGCACATGTTCATGTTCGCGTGAGTTGTCTATTCAGACTATTCTATTGTCATAACTCATATTCAAGTCTTTCTTGTCAACTTTCACAAAAGAAATTGGCCACGGCTGTGGCAATCTAATATTAGTGTATTAATGAGTTTGTCACAACTCCCGGTTTAACCTGTTCTTAGAATGGCAACAAGGTGAGCCCCACGTCGATTAGGCTTAATTATCAGTATTATATAACATATTTAAATGAGACGCAGCCACTGAATCCGCATTTCCTCCGGCTCCCCTTTACTTATTAACACTGTCACGGGTCTGGTGTACTACTTTTAGATGTAGATCGTCTTGTATAATATTAAGTATAGCCTATTTTTAGATCTAATATGGTGAGTTACACTACTTTTGGAATGTTACAAAATTTGGATAGCCTAGAATAGTAGATATGCAATTATATATATATTATTTATAGGCAGGCCTATGACATGGGTCTTTATTGTGACATGGAAACCAAAAGTGAAAACATCCAAATAATAGAAAGCATTCCAAATAATAGCAGAATCCATATTCTTGTAAAGATTGACTTTTTTTCACTTTTTGATTTAGATCTTATCCAAATTGAGAAGAGCTCTGTTAAAATTAACCACGTAACATTATCCGTAACATCATTTTAGCAAACATCCATAACATCATTTTAACTAGATAAATGATTCACCCTGTACTTGCAGTACAAGGCCAGGGTGAATACCAACCCTATACAGGGATGAAAGATCTCCGCGGATTTCCGTGATTTTTCAATCCCGCAGCACCATCAGCGTATACTATGTGGTGCTGATACCGCAGCACTATCAGCGTATACTACTAATAAATGCTCCAAGCACTACAGCACTATCAGCGTACACTACTAATACATGCTTCAAACGGTGCAGCACTATTGGCATATACCAATATATATTAAAGTTAAAACCAGACTTCCCGGAATTTTCCGCGATTCCCTGACAATGCTAAACCTATGGGAGAATATCAGCATTTCCGCTTTTTTTCTCCGGAGACCACTTTCATCCCTGCCTATATAAAAGCTGTCGAAAAAGCGGGGAAATGACATGAGAGCCTAATTTCAGAATCTAAGAAGCAACAATTATTCTTTATATATGTCTTCATATTTCCCCGCTACCTTTGAGTTGAAAAATATAATAAAACATATAGTTTAATAGAATTTAAAGGTGAAATTGATGGTGTTCTATGGCCGCCATCTTGTCTTTTTGCATTCTCTCCCATTTCACCAACTCTGTGCTGATATAAGTACCCATTTGATACTGGAGACAGGCATTCTAGTTCCTTTTCCATACTAAAGCTATTTTCGCCAGTATTTAGACTACGTTGTCGTTCACCTGTATACTACAGGTACCAGGTGAATCTGTTAGCTACATTTTAACATGCTCAAATTCAAACAATATTTTTATTGATTACAGTTGAGCCAAAAGAATTGTTTCAACTAAACATAAAAGTTTTTTTTAAATGGTGTTGATATGCAAATTTTCACTTTAACACAAAATCACAAACATATCTTGTAACATGGAAACCAAAATGTGGTACACAGTTTCTGAGACTGACATTATATATATATATTATAGAAATGATGACAAATTTGCATAATATTATGCTATTCCATTTAATATTGACAAACTAATCTGCATTTCCCTTTTATGTATCCTTATGCAAATAAATCCTAGTTCAATATTACTTTAATTCTAATGGTTGGAACTGATCTACGCAGAGATTGGTAGCTTACTCAGTAAAGCAATGGGGTCTCACGAAATCGATACCACAAAGTACATGGTGGGACAGACTAGTTAACTCAGTGTCAAGATAATTTGATTGAGTGGGATATTGGGTCATGGTGCTGGTGGCCCCAGTGGGGCAACACTATAACGTCACCATGCGTGTGCACTGTCAAAAGTCGGTACCCATCCTGACATGACCTTAAATTTTGCCATGATTTAAAACTCCAACCAACCAACGTGGTGGGACAAGTCAAAGTGTAAGTTCAAGTAAGAACAAGTCAAGCTTTAGAGCCCGCACCATGTGACCTACTCAACTTGTAGGCCACCTACTGTCATCTTTACTCAAAATAGCCAAATCAACAATTATTTGTGCACCTATCGCCGAGAATTCGGCTGTGAAGAAGATGTGAATGCCGATAAATCTAAATTGTCGTGATGCATGAGGCAGAAAGTTTGCGATGGTATTTTCCATCTTTTTTCTGTTATTTTAACCATATATTTGTTATAAATAGATTCTTTGGAACAAATAGTAATGGTCAGTCAATAGTGCAGGTCATGCTTTTGGCGAATAAAATGACATACCATCTAATTGTGACAAGTCGTCTCATATTACCTTAGCCAACATTAAGCCCATATTTATCTTGAGCAATATCTTTTAAACCCTAGATAATATATAATATGTCTATATATTATTCAGGGATGAAATGAATCACATAATTGTATTTCTGATTGCATAGAAGTATGGAAAGGTGGGTGCATTGTAGGATATTGCGAATAAATAATTTGGAAAGAAATCCTTGTTATCACTATTATCAGGGAATTTTCATGCAATATCAGTACTGGGCCCGTATGCATGAATCTGAGTTAGGCTTAGCCGGTGCTAGGAGCTAGCTCTGGGATCGCTATCCGCGGCTAGGAGGGCCTTGGTTAATTATGTCAAGGCGTAAGCACCAATGTCCAAGCCTGGGCGGATAGCTAACCGTGAAATTATTTATAGATTTGGGAAATCCCTCGAGTCGACAATATGAATAACGCCGTTAATATCAGTTCGAATTTAGGGTTAATTTGATTAAATTTCACTTATGGCATATATAATTCTGTTAAATATGACAGCATTGAATAGATTTGGGCCTAATATATTGCCGCTGATACGGCGGCGGCCATGTTTAGTTGATGTTGGAGAGTATGGATATCGACATCGCTACGGCGGTGGCGATTTGTTTACTTTACATTTGTCGATTCGACAATATGAATAACGCCCCCAATGTGGCGGCGGCGTTAATATCGGTTCGAATTTAAGGTTAAATTGATAACAATTTCACTTATGGTGTATGTAATTCTGTTCAATATGACAGCATTGAATAGATTGAGAGCCACACGCGCACACTAAACGGCGCGGCTAGCAGTTAAACCTGACTTGTAATCAGGGTAGCTTAGCCTAGACTACGGTCGGCGGCTAGCGCTGGCACCGGCTCAAGCATGCAGATTTTCCAACTTTAGCCGGGTGGAGCTACCCTAGCCGTGGTTAGAGCCCTAACTCCGATTCATGCATATGGGCCCTGCTGGTCGCTGCTCTCACACCCAGACCTGCTAAGAGTACAGCGTTCTATAAATACACCGGGAGCAGTTGTGGCCGGGTTAGTGAGGTATTCAGCTAGTTTCTTCCTTTAAGATTTGTACTGCCTATCATGGAAAAGTCTGAATAGTCTTGTTTTCACTATTAGATAGTTAGTCGATAGAAAGCCTGAGCCTACTTTTACCGACCCAAGGGATTTTTAACCTCCCACACCACAGTGATAGACATGGTATGAGAGCAACTGGCCTTTGATGATGCTCTAAGTTATACACAGCTAGTGAGACCGAAGGTACCAGTATTAACTTAGTGTGCAACTGTCATCCGAGGTAGTTCCAAAATATCACTGCATTTATCAGAGTTCGAACAATCCTGAAAAGGCCTGGACTGAAGATATCTTTTGAAAAACCGTTCAATTTGGAAAGGCTTTGAAAATTGAACAACTGCTCTTGAATTTTCTCTAAATAAATACTATAAATTATAAGTTAGAAGGCGCAGTGGAGGACCTGTGATGCAGGCTGTGCCTTATTCTGATTTATTTTTAACTGGATATGATTATCATTGTTTATTTTGGTGGGGGAGGGTTCCTTTGGTATACTAATTGACAAAAAGTTAATATTTAATGAATATGATCATTGCATAAGTGTGATCGAAAATGAGGATTGTGCTCTTGGCTCATTTGTTTAAAACACAAAGAACCTCAATTAGTATAAATGAGTTTTAGTTGCATAACATTATTTTTTTGCTGTTGTAGGGGAATAGATTTACTGGGATCTTTCAAAGCACATAATAACCACTGAAATAGTGTGTGATTAGTCTCATTGTTTTAAGTAATAATAGTCAAATAGGATGATTTCCTAAGTTACAGTAGCGCCACCGACTGGGACAACTGGTCAGCTGCCGAAGTGCAACACCGGGGGTTTAATACACAGAATGGTTTCCTGACAATTCCCGTTCAAATCTTTTCGCGCCCTTTTTCATTTGCCCAAGGAGTCTCCGCTCCTGTATGTTAGATTGACTTGGGCATGTTGAATTCAATCACCTTTTTACACCCTAGAGCTAACACCCGCCAAATGAAAACAATAACACCCTCAGTAATTGAATAGTTTAAAGTTTCATAGGCCTATAGTCCGATGGTTTTGAGTTACTGTTATTATCTAAGATAAATATATGAGGTTGATCCTTATAATCTACCTTACTTTATGCTGAAGTAACTTTTATTTGAAATAGAAGGCCTTTGAAATGCAAACATGCAAAAATAGTTTTGACAAGCATACCATAGGTTTCTGCAGTAATGGGTGATATTAAATTGCCTCAGTATTCCCTTCTATGTGGTGACAATTGTTGTACACCAGTATCTAAGCTAGATATGTAGAATCAAATCTAGATAATTGTTTTGGGTTTGAAAATTTGATGTTTTCATCAGATTATGCAGCCTTAACTGGGTCCAAAACTCCCAACTAATACACTGCCAGCTGGTGTTGGCGTTCCGGAACCTGGGGGGGTTGACCTAATTATGAGTGTTCCATTGGTCAGGTTGGACCGTCTCTTTTTGCTCCTGGAGACCGGCTCCACCCCGGTCATCAGGAAGTCAGCTGCTGAGCAGCTCGGGGAGGTACAGAAGCTACATCCGCACGAGTTCCACAACCTGCTCACCAAGGTCAGCTGTTATTTTAGTCCAGTCGGCCTCCACAAGTTTGTGATCAGCTGCTCCAAGTTGTTCAATCTGACGACGCTTTTTAAAGAAATGAAAAGTTTAAATAGCTTTCCCTACGCATAATCGCTTCAACGCATAGTACTAAAGATAGAACACTATTAGTAGTGTTTTATCTTTTCTTTTAAATTGGAAAATAAGATTGATCTAACCATTTTTCTACTCTAAATATGATATTTGATCGTAGAATTGTTATTTCTTTTAATGTATGAAATATCCCAATTTCCTGAAGTCAATGAATTAATTGAAGATATATGGTTTATATTTCAGTATTTTAATTTTTTTAGTTTTGTTGTTTAAAGCTGTATAGTCCGATGAAAACATCAAATTTCCAACATAAAACAATTATCTACAAATGATTCTACAAATCTAACTTAGATACTTGTGCACTTATCAAACATTTGTCACCACATAGAACGGATTACTGAAGCAATTTAATAGAACCTGTTACTGCAGAAACCCTATTGTGTCAGTTTTGGCGTGCTTGCCAAAATTAATTTTGCATGGGTGCACTTCAAATATCTCAAAAGTTAGCCATTTAAAATAAACGTCACTTCAAACTCGAGTAAGATTATAACAATCAACCTAATATATTTATGTAAGAAAATGACTGAAACTAATACTTTCGGACTATGTAACTTTAAACAATTGAGATTATTATAAGAGTATCTCATTATTTCTTCACATGCCGCTGTCAGAGTTTCATTTCCCACCAGTTGAAATTCCCAAATGTCGCTTCTGCGCATGTGTGGATTCGAGTGACGAATGCAAACTGCAGAGTGTCAGAGTTTCATTTCCCACCAGTTGAAGTTCCCAAATATCTCTGAGGTGTGGGGGGGTACTAAAAGTTAAATATCTCTAAAACCACACCACCTAGAAACAAGCTGATTGGAATACACATAGAAAACATGTTTACCAAAAAGATTATATTAAATTGATACAGTTAGGGTTCTGGATTTCTATTAATTTTGAATAAAACTAATGTTTTGCACTGCGCGTACCGTCAAACTCAAGCCGAATTTAAAGTAAACAAATCGCCGTCGCCGCCGAATCAGCGGCTATATATTAGGCCCAAATCTATTCAATGCAATCATATTTAACAGAATTACATACGCAATAAGTGAAATTTAATCAAATTAACCCTAAAATCGAACCGTTATTAACGCTGCCGCCGCATTGGCGGCATTACTATATGAAGATTGCTCACGGCCATTGACAATAAGCGAGTTCAGCATCTCGGGCGCGCGGTGGTTGATGGGAAGTCATCGGGATA
Source organism: Branchipolynoe longqiensis (assembly GCA_030323885.1). Taxonomy (NCBI): domain Eukaryota; kingdom Metazoa; phylum Annelida; class Polychaeta; order Phyllodocida; family Polynoidae; genus Branchipolynoe; species Branchipolynoe longqiensis. The sequence continues at coordinate 95,886,389 of CM059188.1, read as the reverse complement.
AACAAACCCACGTGCATGACTACGCGCAGTACAAAACATTAGTTTTATTCAAAATTAATCGAAATCCAGAACCCTAACCGTATCCATTTAATATAATCTTCTTGGTAAACATGTTTTCTATATGTGTACCAAGCAATCTATTTCTAGGTGGTGTGGTTTTAGAGATATTTCACTTTTTCTGTAAGAAGATTGCTCACGGCCATACGTGCAATGCAAAAAGTGGCTTTGTTTATCCCGACAGCGACGACCGGAAGTCGGCCCTGGACATGCGCGCGGACAATGCTGAACTCGCTTATTGGGATTTGAAACTGGTTCATTTTTTACGCATGCGCAGACGACGCTGTTGGATTCTGACGCATGCGCAGAAGCGATATTTGGGAATTTCAACTGGTGGGAAATGAAACTCTGACACTGGGCTTCATTGTTGTTGGTCTCCTTTGTCAGGTTCACTCATACCTGGGAAGTTGTTCGTGGGAGACGCGGATTGCAGCAGGTCAGGCAGTGCAGGCGATAGCGAGAAATGTGCCTCAGTGGAACCCCATTGCAACAGCAAAACACGGTACAGCAACTGAGCGCTTTGTGCTAGAGGTACAGGAGAAACTACACCTGTACAAAGAAGCTGTCATTACAGCTTCTTTGTATCGAAAGATTTGATTTTGCACATACGTGGGTGGGTGGAGGCAGTTACGCAAGCAGAGGGCCATTTGAAAAAACTGACCACCTACAAGACCTATTATGTTATTTACTTTGGAACTATATTTCAGTACCTTCATGTCAGGTCACTGTGCTGGTAGCCTGATTTCCAAGTGGGACAGCACTATAAAATCGCCATGAGTGCGCACTGTCACAAATCGGTACTCATTCTGATATGGCCTTAGGTGTTGCCAGGACGTGCAATTCCAACAACCAACCAATCAATCATAGTACTGGTGCATTTGAAGGCCCCGCTGTAGGTTGTAATAATGTAAGCGATATGCAATGAATGTCACTGTGAAATCTAACCAGTTAGTGATATCTCTGACCATTAACCGGACATCATTCCGATGCTGTCAAAGTAACAAATTGATTTGATATATAAATACTTTTTAAAGCACTTAAATTAAAGTCATCTATACCAAACATTTATGTGCAAAATTCGTGTTAGACTGATGGTCGCGTGATATCACAATGCATTCCTAACATGAATGTTCGATGTATCTTAATGAAACATCTCATTTTGAATGAGTTATTTGGGCTGGAACCAAATAGGTCAAGATTGGTCTGCCTAGCACCATTAGACTATGGCTAATAATAGTACTGTGGCACCACGTAGGGAAGGGCGGGTGGGCTTACATAAGTTTTAAGGCATACTCAAAATATCCTAAAATAGAAGGGTTTACACTCTTTCCAAGTGTATTATATACACTAGCCTACGTCACTAAATACAAGTCATTATGGCTGTATGTCATAAATAGCCTCAGTTTGACCATATAGTTCTTCAGACCATGGTTAGGCTCTTAAATATAGAGAATAGGTTTCAAGCCATACAAATTATGACTTGTCATATTTATTTTATTATAATAATTGTGAATAAGTCAATTAGTTTTGATCATATTACCGTCCCTTTAATTTAGGGAATAGCATTAAGAGTAAAAATGTCTCTTGAAAAATAGTTTGCCGAGAAAAGGTAAGTATTTAAAATAAAATGAGGGATACATTTTGATTGAAAAATTCCAATTTTGACTTTACTTTGCAGAGGCCGGTTCAGATGAATGCCACCAGGTGGGGCGACTCGTCTTCTCACACTTCAACATACAGCGCGTCCTCACACACGGAGCCTCTCTTCTGGGTTCTGAAGGAGCCGAGTATGACGTCACAGAAGAAACGATGGGTGCGTTCCTTAGTTCTCTGGGATCTTCGTTCAGTTTGTTGTACCATATGTTGATGTGCATGAACCTAGTCCTGGAAACCCGAAAGGTGGTAGTTGTGTTATTGTTTATTTTGGGGATTTTCTTTTTAACCAAAGGAGAGTTAGCTTATTATGGAATTATTTATGGTTATTTGAACTTTCTACTACTTTAAATTTCTAAAGTCTGAAAGTGAAAGCTGCATGGTCCGATGAAAGGATAAATTTGTCTAAACCAAAATATTTATTTAAATTTGATCCTACATATGTAACTTAAGCCATGTTTACACGGGCAAAATGTGAAGCGAATTAGACAAATCGAATCAGGTGAGTCGAATTAGCGGCCCGTTCACATGGGCAGTACTTGGGCCGGAAATCGAAATCTGCGCATGAGCAAGTCGATACTAACCAGCGCCAGTTTGGGTTTGTCGATGTCGGCACTAGAGAGTGTGGGTTCGACCTAGATATGTATGTACTGAATCGTATTGGTTTGGAACGGTCAAAACTTCTGCTGGGCAGTGAAAACATTAAAATAAATGATGAAAAAAATATCTTTGCTCAGCTAGCAGCTTCATAGACTAAATTATATAATATGCGCTTTTGATGGACCGGAAAGTCAACAAACTAAGGTCTCGACTGCGCATGCGTGTCACTTCCTTAATCCGCATCAGTGCGTCCACACGGGCAAAATTATCCGCATCACAGAAATCGATTCACGTAAACTACCTCGCTAGGTGGTTTACAGGATTCGCATCACGTGAATCGATTCAGCCCTAATCCGCATCAGATGCCCGTTCACATGAGAAATGTGAGGCGAACTAGGCAAGTCGCTTTCTACGAATCGATTTACATTGCCCGTGTGAACACGGCTTTAGATACTAATGAACTTATTAAGCATCTGTTACTGCATAAAGAATACGAAGGAAATTTAATAGAACCTGTTACTACTGAAGCCTATGGTGTCAGAGGATGTGCATACCCAAATTTAATTTGACCTGTTTTCACCTTAAATATCTCCAAAGTTAGCAATTTAAAAGAAAAGTTGCTTCAAACTAAAGTAAGGGAGATTATAATGATCAACCTAATATATTTATCTAAAGACAAATGCGGGGCTTAAAACCCTCGGATTATGCAACATTAACATCATTTAAAAACACTTAATCTTAAAATATGGGGTGTGAGTCCCGCTGGTTAGATTAAAATAGAGTGTTTGAGCTCAGGTCAAGTCGGAGACTCCACCATCAGGGCCCACTACATGTGGTGAGGATGCTTTGTTCAGTTTTGTCATGTGCAACAATGAATTTGAATCTTCTGGTGTTAGCTGGGTGTATCCTGGAATCCCAGGTTCATCTAGTATTGCCGTTACCACCATGTCAAGCTGCCTTTTGAACGATTTGAATACTGAGATGTAGCCATGGTCAATACTCACTCAGAATACCTGGTAACAGGCACTAAGGCCTTAAAAGAAATATTGATGTTTCCGGTTGCCGACCGACCCTGTTAGAACCTCCCCAACTCGATTTTCTTTCCACTCTGGGAATTTAAATTTTTTTTAATTGCACTCTTACGTGGTTTTGAGAATTGGAAGTGGAGTTTTTGCAGCGTGCGGTTTGACAAACAATTTTTTTTTTAATGTTAATAAATTTGTTTAAAGCCTGCCTACCGACACCCCAACAAAATGTTCCCCTGCAACCGGAAACATGAATATTTTTCTTTTTGGCCTAAGTGGTTAGCAATACTGACTGCATCTGGTGTGTAATTGCTGGTGAGTAGGGGTGGACTCGAAGGAACGGCTCCGCCAGCAGAAGCAGCTGCTCAACAAGCGGCTGGGGCTGGATGTGGCGGCTGGGCTGGGGCTGGGCCCTGACCAGCTCTTCCAAGATGACGACCTCATCATTCCCCGGGTCGCGTGCGGAGACCCCGCGCAGGTAGGCATTGCAACGGGGGGAATGGGGGGAGGGGGAGGGGGGGGGGGCTGAACCAAGATCCACTGTTCAGCATTTCCTTAAAGTGTGTGTAATATTTAGTGTTTTATATTATCCAACTGTGGGGGTTAAAACCAAAAGGGATGGACATGAATTTTGCTCATTGTAATAATACTTATTAGAGTTCATTATTGGCGATATATTATGCGATGAAAATGTCACATATTTCTTATATATAGCGGGATTAAAGATCTCCGCGATATCGCGGATTTCCGCCATTTTTGGTATTCACTGATAATGTTCATATATATGTTGCTAGGACGTAAAACCCCAACAAACAATTTATAATAGCAATTGTTTAGTTTGAATACCATTCTTATATGACGTTGGTAGAAGAAAACGTAAACAAGGAAGTTAGGCATGAGCGACAATGTAGTCACAAGCAGAGTTTAAATCTGAGTTCCGGCATTTTCCCGCAATTCCCTGACAATGTTAATCCTACTGGGGGAAATCGGCTATTTCGCGGAAATTCGGCCTGATTTCAGCGTTTTTTGCCGGATGCCACCTTCATCTCTGTATATATTAGACATACACACATAACTTGTATATATATATTCAAGTATTATATAGTTTTGTTATTTCTTTTTGTTTAAATCCTCGATAAAGATTACTATATGTAAAAACCAAATAATAACATTATTATGCATATAGTAATATTATTTGGTTTTCTGTGTGTGTTCCTGTCACTGTAGTGCATTAAGAAATTTGAATTGAAATAAATGTATATATATGCACTATTATGATTTCCATATTTGAATTGAAACAAATGTTTTAAAAAAAAGTATATTATGTACTATTATGATTTCATGGCGCTTTTAAAAAAAAATCATTTCTTAAAAAAGAAATATTGCCAGGTCTGACTACAGTCACTATATTAAAGCTGCCATAGATATGCCCTGTCAACGCCCCCCCCCCCCCCCCCACACACACCACCGAACTCAGTTCAGGACCGATTATGACTTCAAATGTTGCTGTGATGTAAAAATAGTAAAACCCCAATGACTTACACCCTCTTCTGCTGTTGACTGGTGCTGGGCAGGGCGCGAACATCGCTGACCTGCTGACTCAGCAGTCTGCGGGCGGTGGCGAGCCGAGCCAGCTGAGTGCCCGGGAGAAGAACCGCGCCAAGCGGCGCGCCAAGCTCATCGCCAAGCAGGTGTCGCACGACCCCGACAAGAAGCCAGCCAACGGGTAGGCGCGTCCAACTAGCCACATTTATATTTATTTCTATTTTAAAAATATATATATGTAATAGTCTGCACTGATCTCTCAGGCAAGTAACCACATAGACAGGTAGGCATGGGTAGTGTGTTGATATCAGGGAGCCTAGGTGGTGTAATGGTTAGCACACTGGCCGGGAATGCAAAGAGATGTGGGTTCGAGTCCCACTCCAGGCACAGTATTTCCCATTTTCATCACTGCTATGACACTGGTTGCCGTGACCATGATCCTGTTCAAGCTACGCGCTGTATGGTTGTTGAACCTCCATGACATATATATTTAAGAAATCATGTAGTTTTCTTTTACTTTTATTGATTAAGCATGGCAAAATTCAATCTGGGACAGTTGGTCTTCCTCATTCCACGACCGGGTGCGGTGGCCTAATCGGTAGAGAGCAGGCTTCCCATGCGGAAGGTCGGGATTTTGAATCCCAGCTGAGTCAAACCAATGACGTACAAAATTTATACTTGTCACTTCCTAGCCTGACGCTCAACATTAATAGGATAGGACAAGAACTGGTTAGCACCATATCAGGATAATGTGACTGTGTGCGATATCGGATCATAGTACTGGTGGCCTGGTCTCCCAGTGGGGCAGCACTATAAAGTCACCCTGAGTGCACACTGTCACAAGTCGGTATCCGTCCTGATATGACCTTAGATGTTGCCAGGATGTAAAACCCCAACAACCAACTAACCTATTTCAGCGACAGCAGCGACGGGGAGCCCCCGCCGAGCAAACTGCGAAAGGTGAATAGTGTGGTGGTGGAGCCTTCAGATGGAGACGACACCAAGCTCATGTTGGACAATGTACCGGACCAGACGATGAACCTTGACGAGGTAGGCAGCTGGTAATACGCAGGTGGATAATGTAATTTATATAAAAAAATAGTAAATATAAAAAATAAATTAATACCCCACACAAGTTTTTTTGTATTTTTAATTCTTGAATAAAACTAACGACGGGTCATTAGGAACAAGTCAGAGTCTAAGCTCTCTAAATTAGTAATGTTGCTTCCTCCTTTATGAAGTTGCCATGAGTGCGCACTGTCACCACAAGTCGGTACCCGTCCTGATATGACCTTAGATGTTGCCAGGATGTAAAACTCCAACAACCAACCAACTGTTCCATTCGTTCGCTGCAGATGGACGAGTGGCCCTTCGAGTCGCTGTGCGAGGTGCTCATGAACGACCTGTTCCACTCGGCCTGGGAGCGGCGGCACGGCGCCGCTACAGGGCTGCGGGAGGTACTCAAGCTGCACGGCGGCGGGGCCGGCAGAGCTGCTGGCACGTCCCCGGGAACGGTGAGAGCTAGATAAAAGATTCACCCTGTACTTGTAGTACACGGGTGAACGACAACGTAGTGTAAATACGGGCGAAAATAGCTGTAGTATGGAACAAGAACTAGAAACTGTGGCTCCAGTATCAAATGGCTACCCATATAGGCACAGAGTTGGTGAAATGGGCGAGAATGCAAAAAGATGGGATGGCGGTGCTAGAACGCCGTCGATTTCACTTTTAAAGTCTATTAAACTATATGTTTTATTACATTTTTCAACTCAAAAGTTGTGGGTAAATATGAATATATAAAGAATATATTTTGCTTCTTAAATTAAGAATTTATTCGCTCAGTTAATTTCCCCAGCATGTCCTAATTCTTCGCCAGTTTTTCTAATGGGTTGGTTTTCACCCCTGTACTGTCGGTACGGGGTGAATCTTTTATCTAGGTGAGAGCTAGATCAAATATTCACCCCTACCCAAAGTAGGGGTGAATGACAACGTAGTCGAAATATGAGCAAAAACTGCTTTAGTATGGAACAGGAAGTGGAATTTCTGGTTCCAGTATCTATCTAACAGCTACCTATATTCACACAAAAGTTGGTGAAATGGGAGAAAATGCAAAAAGATACAATTGCAGCCACAGAATGCTGTCAATTTGACTTTTTAAAGTCTATTAAGCTACATGTTTTATTTATATTTTTCTAATCAAAAGTAGTGGGTAAATATAAAGATGCATGTGAAGAATATATTTTGCTTCTTAAATTAATAATTGATGGGCTCATTTCATTTACCCAGCCTTTCAGCACCTTTTCTAATGGGTTGTTCAGCAGCCGTGTCTCAGAGACAGCGCTGCAGGAATAACTAGGTGAGCACAACACTTGCAACATTTTGTTTGCTCAGCACCCAAGCGCCGTTGAATGGGGCTGTTTTTCGGTGCCACATGAGGTGGTCAGTCGTTCTCTCTAAATTAATGGTACTCACACCGTTTGACCGGTACAACTTTCAATCTAGGCCAGTTCTACCTGAACTCTACAGTCTCTGGCTCTAGAGTTGGGACAAGAAATAATAACGGAAATTGTCAAGAAAGTAGTCGCTGTCTTCTTTTAATTTAAATTATCAATCCAAAATAAATAACTGCAAATTTGGTGTTTCTAGTTAATAATAGACATAATACTAGGGTGGTGAAATAAATTAGTAAATTCGTCTTTCCACCATTACGGTGATAGGACTTGCTTCTCGCAGATTGATATCAAAGCAGCAGGCTTGTCCGTTTGATGGTTCATTAATATAAGTATTTCTCGAAGATTAGTTCCACGTAATAACTATTATCACGTTTATTACCCAAGTACAATTAAGCAACGTACCTTTTTTTTCTTTTACCACAGTGCCTCTTTAAAGCTGGATAGTCCGATGAAAATATAAATTTTTCCCAAACCAAAGCAATTATCTAGATTTGATTCTACATATCTAAAGTAGATACTGAGGCATTTTAACAGAACCTGTTTCTGCAGATGTCTATGGTGTGAGAGTTTAGGCAAGCTTGCCTAGATTAATTTGACATGTTTGTACTTCAAATATCTCAAAACTTAGCCATTTAACACAAGTTACTTCAAACTAAAATAATTTAGATTATATCGATCAACCAAATATATTTATCTCAGAAAATGATAGAAACTCAAATCAATCGAACCATGCAACATTATTGTAACAAACTGCCTTAACTTAAGGCTGGAAGACCAGTTTTTCTGGCGCTGGTAAAATATATTATTTAACGAAAAGATTAAGAAAATTTAAGAAAAAGACACAAAAAGTCAGGGGGCTATTTGGACCAAATTATTTCTAGTATGGCACAGTGTGACCTGCTTGTTTATCTCTTTTTGTTGACTTATAAGTGTGTATTGCATTATGTATATAATAAGGTGCTCACAGACCTTCTGTGCCACTTCGTACAGTGGGACTGACAACAGTCAATAATTCTGAAAGCAAACAATGCTTATATTGATGTTTGTATTGATATTTTGGCTTTCATAATTCTGTGTTCTTTCTTGGAAAAAACAAAGAAGAAGAAAAAAAGAGAAATTCTGTGTAGCTTAGTGTGGATATTGTGTTCTGGTGTTGACAGATGGATCTGGAGCATGAACACTGGCTGGAGGATCTGTGCCTTAGACTAATATGTGTCCTCTCCCTCGACCGCTTTGGGGACTTCATAGCAGACGAGGTAAGCTTTGTCTTTTCTAATTCCAGTTCCATCCACGTGAACGGCATCTTGAATTACTAACTATATACATTGTCTGTACGGGGCTTGGAAAGTCTTGAAAAGTCATGAAAAGTCTTGAACTTCATTTGCCCCATTTTAAGGCCTTGAATTTAAACCTATTTTGGGTAATTAGTCTTGAAAAGCCTTGAATTCCATTAAACTGTCCCCGCTGATCTAATTTAGTCCAAACTCGCCATTTGCCATTGTTGTTTTTTCCTGAAATCCAAATGAAAATAGTCTTGGAATTGCTATCAAAAACTTGATCATATATAAACCATACACACATATTCTCATCTGCTTCTGCAGGCGGTACTGCCCATATATATAAACCACACACCTGTTTCTGTAGCCGTTGCTTGCCCTGACCATGTATAAACCATACACATGTTCTCGCCTGTTTCTGCAGCTGGCGCGTGCCCTAATGATATATATCCCATTCACATATGTTCTCGCCTATTTCTGCAGTCATTGCTTTCCCTAATCATATACAAACCATACACATATTCTCGATTGTTACTGCAGGTGGTGGTACCCTAATCGTATATAAACTATACACACATGTTCTCGCCTCTTTCTGCAGCTGATGCTTGCCCTGATCATATATAAACCATACACATATTCCCGCTTGTTGCTGCAGGTGGTGGTACCCTAATCGTATATAAACTATACACACATGTTCTCGCTTGTTTCTGCAGCCGTTGCTTGTCCTGATCATATATAAACCATACATATGTGTTCTCGCTTGTTTCTGCAGGTAGTGGCGCCAGTGCGAGAGACGTGTGCGCAGACGCTAGGGTGTGCGCTGAAGTACCTGAGTGTTGGCAGGGTGCAGAGTGTGGTGCTGGTGCTGCTGCAATTGCTGCAGCAGGCTCGGTGGGAGGTGCGGCATGGTGGGCTGCTCGGTATCAAGTACGCCCTCGCAGTCAGACAGGTCAGCTTGCAGTGGATGACGTAATCGTCCTAATTCACTGGCACCCAGTCTTTCCCCATTTCTCCGAAGAAGTCCAGTTTTGACAGGGTTGAAAAGGCCTTAAATTTCAAAATACCCTGAATTTGAAGGTGTCTCTTGAAAAGTTGTCCACAACTGGTTCATCAAATCATGTGCTATGTGCTGTCCTGTTTGTGGGAAAGTGCATATAAAGGACCCATTGCTGCTTATCGGAAAGAGTAGCCTATGTGGCAGCAGCTGGTTTGACGCCCAATAGCCAATGAATCAATGTGCTCTTGAGGCATCGTTAAATAAAACAAGTTTTTAATTGCCATACCATCATTCACCTTTACTCACATCCTTCCCTCACTCCTCACTCATACCATCACTCACTCATATCTTCACTCACCACTCACTCATTCGCCAGAGGGTGAAGCTCTAGAAGGAAGCCTTCATTTCAGTGAGCTCTGTCTAAATATGTGGTTATGTTCACCCTGCCTCTAACGCCATCTTTGTTCAGGATGTGCAACAAGACCTGCTGCCGACGGTTCTCCCGGCCGTCTTCCTGGGGCTACAAGACGCCGATGATGACGTCAGAGCCGTCTCGGCTGCCGCCTTACTTCCGGTCACAGACACCATTGTGACCTCCTTTCCAGACTCCGTAAGCACTTTACCTTTAAGCTGTTACAAATTCATTAGGTAGAAAAATCTTAAGTAGATTATTAGAATCTTAACTTTTTCTTTCTTTCTTTCTGTTTTTACTTGAGCGAGAAACACCTCGCTTCTTTCTAAGACCAAGAGTTAAAATGTGCTCAGCAAATACCCATCGATTAAGTGATTTTAGAGATACAGTTAGGAAGTCCTCAATATTCAGTCACTGGGGTAGTGCTAGACTTCAGGTATCATGATCTGGAGACATGATGGCCATGCGTTACTTACAGTCCTTAAGTTTTTTCCTGATTTCTCCTTTCTCCGATTTTCCGTGAAACAGGAAACAATCCCTCATAAGCTTAGTACTGCCTGAGGGTCATGGTAAAAATTACTAGAAATAAGATTTCTGCTTTTTTGTCACAGGCGAATTTTGATCGCTGTACAACTGAACTGTCCGTGTCAACATGTATAATTCACCGGGTGCAGTGGCCGAATCGGTAGAGCGCTGTCCTTGTGTGCGGAAGGTCGGGAGTTCGGTCAAACCAATTACTTATGAAATTTTCGCTTCCTAGCCTGGCGTTCGGCATTAATAGGATAGGGAAAGGACTGGTTAGCTCAGTGTCAGGATAATGTGACTGAGTGGGATATCGGATCATGATGCCAGTAGCCTGATTTCCCAGCGGGGCAGCACTATAAATTTGCCATGAGTGCGCACTGTCACAAGTCAGTACCCATCCTGATATTACCTTAGATGTTGCTAGGATGTAAAACTCCAACAACCAACCAAATTGTGTAATTGCAGGTGTGCAACATTGTGCAGTGCCTGTGGCACACACTGCTGGACTTGGACGACCTGACGGCCTCCACCAACAGTATTATGTCACTCCTGTCCACACTCCTGTCTCACCCAAAGGTCAACCCACAAAGGTCAGGCTCGGGGGTCATGCTGTATAAAGTGTAGAGTGTATAGTGTGGGGTTTGCAGGCTTGTTCTTAAAGTTGCATAGTCCGATGATTTTGAGCTCATGACGTAAGGATTAATATGTGTGATAAACACCCAACACAGTATATATAACTGGAAGTCGGCCTGCAAAGGTTAGAACTTAACCTGCAGGTTTAGACACGGTGGTATTTTGGTCATTCTATCAAACTGGGCACCACATATTTGGTTTCCATGTTACCGTGTTGATAATTAATGCTTTCTTGTATTGATAGCAAGTCAAATAATTATTGTTGTCCCTGTGTGGAAATACTACATATATTTAATCTATCTCACAAAAGATATCAACGGTATGCTTGCATGATTTTGTGCTAAAGTTAAAATGTGAAAATTTACACATCGACACCATGTATTTACCCAACATTCTTTTGAACATTTTTTCAACTCTTTTCTTGTCGGACATAATTTGGTTTGCTTAATTGTAATCAATAAAATGTTGCTCCTCACGCAGTGTGTGCCGCGAGTCGCTGCTGGAGCTGGTGCCCCGCCTGTGGCCCTTCTTACGTCACAACATCGTGTCTGTGCGTCGCGCGTCTCTGCACACTCTCTACACACTCGTGTCACAGCACCAGAACCAGGTGGGTTCCCAGTCGGCACGGGCGCCTCCCGATGTTAAAATAATGATCAATCCAGTTAAAACCTAGTGATTTGAGAGGTCAGTCGCCATAGCAACTGTTCCCCTAGTGTTTGTTAACCTAACATCAACTGTGGCTCTTTAGTTTAAAAAAAAAAAAAAAAAAAAGATTTTTAACATTACTTGCATCAACATGCTATTTTGAGTCACTATTTGATTTACATTCCATGTTGTTATATTGTTGCTCTCATACCCTCTGAGGGATCGACAGAGTGAAAATAGAACAATTGTCGTTGTCAATGATTGTCATTGTCATTAGTGATTATAAGACGTAAAACCCCATTCATTCAATCACCGTGGTTATTAAAGAGTTTGATTATTTTCTTCTTTTCGTTTCATTTTTGTTTGTTTGTTTGAAAATCCCTTCTATGACGTCATATTACGGGATCCTCCCCATCAAACTTGTGTACGTAAACGGACCGATCGCTACAAAACACGAATCGATTAGGTGTGGGGGAAAACAGAAAGAAATAAAAGAAGGAAGGGAGGGAGCAAAGAAAACCTCCACCTGATTCGGATATATGGAATCCCCCGCACGAACCCACAGTTGTTTGATACGCATGTCGCATGTCGCACTACCGGTTAATGCGGGTGCTGATTTGTACTTGCTTGCCTCCAGGGCTGGGTGCTGGTGGTGCTGAAGGATGCCATGCGCCACGTCCTGCAGAGGGCGCTACTGGAGCCGGCCACGGAGCTGCACGATCTCCTCCAGCAGGTGAGTGGCGCCTCCCGGGGTTGGTGGACAACTCCACGGGGGGTAAGGGGGGGGGGGTGAGAAGGCAGCACTGGGAATCTAAAGTGTTCGTTAGGTAATGCATCAAAACTTAACCGGTGTTTTGTACAGGAATATATGTACGTATCCGCTGCTGATTTAGTAGGATGTCAAAACTTAACCGGTGTTTTGTACAGGAATATATGTATGTATTCGCTGCTGATTTAGTAGGATGTCAAAACTTAACCGGTGTTTTGTACAGCAATATATATACGTATTCACTGCTGATTTAGTAGGATGTCAAAACTTAACCGGTGTTTTGTACAGCAATATATATACGTATTCGCTGCTGATTTAGTAGGATGTCAAAACTTAACCGGTGTTTTGTACAGGAATATATGTACGTATCCGCTGCTGATTTACTAGGATGTCAAAACTTAACCGGTGTTTTGTACAGGAATATATGTACGTATCCGCTGCTTATTTAGAAGGATGTCCAAACTTAACCAGTGTTTTGTACAGGAATATATGTACGTATCCGCTGCTGATTTAGTAGGCTGTCAAAACATAACCGGTTGTAAAGACTAGGTCTCCATAAAGTCAAATTGAATCCTTCCTCCAACTAATAGATTTACCACTCGTTGTGGTCACCAGTAGGTAAAGTCAACGGCTCAAATCTTTGATTGTGTAGGCAGGCTATAGTGAAATCAATACAGACAAAGAGAAAGGAAGAGTATAAAGTGTGAACAAAGAGAGAGAGTCAAGCCCTCTGGTTTATTATTTATATGGTTCATGGATTCAGTGTAGAGTATCACCTCACCCTATTCCCCCAATGGAAAACAAGCATTCTTAGCTCTACCAATAGGGATCAAGCATTCCTGGTCCCCATGGTTACCAGTGATCTGCCCACCACCACCAAGCTGTGTTGCTGACCTGGCCACCACCTGCCTTGAGCCTGAGTGTGGTGATCCTACCTAGCAAAGGGGGTAGGGGGTAGGCTCTGAGTGCCCCTTACACACAGCCCTGCCAGCACCACTATGACTATTTACATCTCACTCAGGCACCACCAGCACCTACATATAGACATACATGCACCTGGTCACGTATACCCGATCGGTAATAGAACATTTGCATTCCCCCACCAATGCATTAAATCAGAATATTTTACATAGTGTTTTGTACAGAAATATATATATACGTATTCGCTGCTGATTTAGTAGGATGTCAAAACTTAACCAGTGTTTTGTACAGCAAGATGTATATATCCCATTAGCTCAGTGTCAGGATAATGTGTGTGAGTGGGATATCGGGTCATGGCACCGGCGGCCTGATTTCCCAGTGGGGCAGCACTATAAAGTCGCCATTAGTACACACTGTCACTAGTCGGTACCCGTCCTGATATGACCTTAGATGTTGCCAAGATATAAAACTCCCAACAACCAACCAAAATCTTAGGGCACTAGTGCCATTCGACAAGGCAGAAAGCCACACCCAGTACCAAATTGACGTGTGCGTACTGATTGATACCTGTGACAGCACTCTTGGTGATATCTGACACGTGACACTGCCCCTGTGGTTAATGCGGCGTCCATCTGCCAAACAGACGTGGTGCACGCTGCTCACGTCCGTGCAGAAGGAGCACCTGCTGCAACTGACACTGCAGCTGCTCGGCCCCTGGATGTGCCTGCTCATGCAGCCGGCGCACCTGGCTTACGACCCAGAGCACCTCATCGAAGCCAAGCACCGGCCCAAGGACCTGACAGCTGCGCCCAAGTTCGCCCTGTCTCATCCAGGGGGAGCCACCGCCGCGCCGCCCAAGGCGGTGCAGGACTACATCGGGGGTGAGGGCGGGGCGCCGCTTGGCGGGACCAGCTGTAGCCAGCTCATGCACGACCAACGGGTGATGCGCGCGCGCCTATTGGCGGCAAGGTGAGCAGTCTTCATAATAAGTCAACTACTTTTTTTATTCTTGTTTTTTAATTATTCAATTTTTATATTTTTAAATGTTAGTTTAATAGTTGTTTTATTTTTGAAGATCTTTGTTATCTAAATATGAAAGTTGAATATTTCGTTTCAAAGAACTTTAATTTAGCATTTTAGCTTTTTTTCTCTTTAATTTGAAAAGGAATCACTGTTAATGTGTTATGTAAATTTGACATCACTTGTCCTGTGCCCCCCCCCCTCCCCCACACACACACACACATATATATATTCTAGGTAAAAATTTCAATTCCCGATTTGTTGTAACAATGTATTTTGTATGAACTTTAATTTAATGTAACATAGGTTTTTCAACTGTAAGATCACCCTTTGGTTTGTGGTTAAATAAAACTCAAATTAAAGCTTGAGGAGTAACATAAATACCGAAGTTGTAATATAACAATGGTTGCAATAGCCATCTCTAGGGCTACCACCCAATATCTTGTTTGAGGGACGAAAGTTTGAATGAGAAGTTGGTGGTGGCGCTCCCTGTTTATTCGTGTAACCAGCACTGGCCTGTTCTTTGTACATGCTGCCCCAGGTTGCCGGGCCTGCTGTGTGCCCAGCTGAGCACGGTGGTGGCGCCTCCTGTTGTTTATTCATGTAAGCAGCACTGGCCTGTTCTTTGTACACACCAGACGGGATGGCCGAATGAGTCCATCTCCCGTGTTGGTAGACCATGGGATTGTGGGTTCGAACCCTGGTCCAGTCAAACCAATGACTTAAAAATTGATACTTGTCGTTTCCTAGCCAGGAGCTCGGCATTATTAGGATAGGTCAAGGACTGGTTGGATCAGTGTCAGGATAATGTGACTGAGTGGGATATCAGGTCATGGTGCTGGCAGCCTAGTCTGCCAGTGGAACAGCACTATTAACTCACCATGAGTGTGCACTGTCACAAGTTGGTACCTGTCCTGATATGACCTTAGATGTTGCTAGCACGTAAAACAACAACAAACAAACAACAAAACTTGTACAGACGCTGTCCCAGGTTTCTGAGCCTGCTGTGTGCCCAGCTGAGCATGGTGGTGGCGCCCCCTGTTGTTTATTCATGTAACCAGCACTGGCCTGTTCTTTGTACACACTGCCCCCTGTTGTTGGGCCTGATGTGTGCCCAGCTGAGCACGGGGGTGGCGCCCCCTGTTGTTTATTCATGTAACCAGCACTGGTCTGTTCTTTGTACACACGCTGCCCCAGGTTGCTGGGCCTGCTGTGTGCCCGGTTGAGCACGGTGGCGGCGCCTCCTGGCGGCCAACCCCCGCACGAGACGATCGGCACCATGTTCCTCTTCTACCTGGGGTCCAAGTCGGCCCTGCAGCGGTTCGCTGTGGGTCACGTGGTCATGCAGTGGGCAGCGACTCAGCAGGTGAGTGTCTCCGCCCACCCCCGATCCACCCACCAGCCTCCCGATTTTTTCCAAAAGTTTTCAGTGGTACAGTGAGTGGTGGCTACAGTGTGGTGGCGCCAAAATCGGAGCTGAGGTTAACTAGGCTGGAGCAGCAAGACTCCAGCAGTCAATGACTGGGGGAGTCATGGGGAGCAGGAGGGATATTCCGGGCTATTATACTCATATAATTCTTATGCAGCATATATATAAATATGAGACTGTCTCAAGAGACTGTCTCAAAAGGGCTAAACAATATAGCACAAAACTTTGTCCATAGTAACGATCAACACACTATCTACTTATGCATCTGCTCAGGATAAACTGATTTGTTTTTTACATGGTATTTCATAATCCCAATAGAATACATATTGATTTGAAGCAAATGTCCTTGTGTTTTCAGTGTAACCGTTTCTGTGCTGTTTTGTGTCAAATGTTACTATGGATAAAAAAAACGAACAGGAAGCACCTTTTGAGACAGGCTCATTATATATATATTAACTACAGACAGGATTCTCTTGCATTTGAGCCTGGTTTTGAAGTTCAATCTAATAAATAATAGGCGCTGTTATTGCTCTGTATCGGATTTGAGGCTCGAAGAGTGTTGTCCTTGGGGGAGGGTTGCAAATGGGAAAGATTTCGCCTTGAGCAGGATTCGAACCCACAATTCTAGCTTTTTTCGGGCTAGCGTCCTAACCATTAGGTTATATAGGCACTGATGAAGTCACCTATCCTGAGAGATCAATGCAGACTACAATATCAACTGTTTGTTTGTTGGTGTTTTGCATCCTGGCAACATCTAAGGTCATCAGGATGGGACAGTATCAACCGAGGAAGAACTGAATTTGATGCACCTTCCAGAGGCCCGAGGAACTCAAACCCCATATTATGCTGATGAATCGACTAGTAAAGAACTTCAGCTTATAAACTTTAGCCATTTTTAGTAGCAGGAACTGAATTTTAAATGTATTTAAGCAAATAACCAGAACCCAGACATAATAATAGGATAGGGCAAGGACTGGTTAGCTCAGTGTCAGGATTATGTGACTGAGTGAAATATCGGGTCATGGTGCTGGCGGCCTGATTTTTCAGTGGAGCAGATCTATAAAGTTGATATGAGTGTGCACTGTCACAAGTCGGTACCCGTCCTAATATAACCTCAGATGTTGCCAGGACAAAAAATTCCAACAACCAACCGGACACTACTCTAGGCGTACAGTTAGATTGACGCGCGTGTTGCCACATGGCGGTGTTATGTTCCAGCCGTGCATGTGTCCGGACTCCCTTCGCACCCGGCTCACTATGTGCCTCATCGAGTCGATCTACTTTGACGAGATCGCCATGTCATTCACCAAGATGCAGGCGGAGTGTCGCAACCTGATATCCAGTCTGAAGCTTCAGGACCTCAGTGTCGATGACAAGATCACGCCCGGGTAAGTGGAACGCTGTGTGTGACGTCACGCAGCACCTTTAAAGCTGCACAGCCTGATGGTTTTGAGTTTCTTTTGTTTGTTTGTTTAATGACTCCCCCAGCACAAAAAGTAGTTATCGGTTTGTTTGTTTTTTTATTAGTTTTTTTTATTGTTTCTGTCAGTGAGTTTCTGTCATTTTTCTGAGATAAATATATTAAATCGATTGTTATAATCTACCTTACTTTAGTTTGAAGTAAATTTTATTTTAAATGGCTAACTTTTGAGATATTTGAAGTGCAAATATGCCAAAGTAATTTTGGCAAGCACGCCAAAACTTTGACACTGTCGGCTTATGCAGTAGTAATATGTTCCATTAAATTGACTCAGTTTGTCCTTTTATGTGCCAACAAATGCTTAATAAGTACGTAGGTGTCTAAAGCACCTTTTACACACAGGCCTTAAGTCGCCTCAACTAGTTTGCCTCATCTAATCCACCTCGTGAAGTGGTCTACATGAGGTGAACTGTTTGAGTTGAATGGGCCCTAATTTACCTCAACGGTGCGTTCAGACACCCGTTTTGAATCGACTTAGATGAGGCAAACTAGTTGAGGCGACTTAAGGCCCATGTGTGAACGGGGCTTAATGCTGCATAGTCCGATGAAGCATCAAATTTTCAAAATCAAAACAATTATCTAAATTTGATTCTACATATCTAACTTAAATACCGATGCACTTATTAAGTATTTGTTGCCACATAGAAAGGGATGCTGAGTCAATTTAATAGAACCTGTTACTGCAGAAGCCTATGGTATCAGAGTTTTGGTGTGCTTGCCAAAATTATTTTCACATGTTTGAATTTCAAATATCTCAAAATGTAGCCATTTCAATTAAAAGTTACTTCAAACTAAAGTAAGGTAGATTATAATTTACGAAGGCGTTGTCATTAAGTAATAGTGGGAAAATTCTTTAATCAGAACGGGACGGGGTTAGCTCTTAATTCTATGAGGACAGTTCAGATGGGTTACGAATCAAACACTATGTTCATGTCTACACGCAGTTGTGCCAAATGTTATTTCTCATGTCCCGGCAACAAGTGGGCGGAACCCAAACCCTCAACCCTATCATGATATCTAATTCATAAGTGGTGTGGGTGGGTGGGGGAAAACTGAATAGGTGTAGCATTGTCTGCAGCCAGGCAGGTTTTGATGGTTTGAACGAGAAGGGGAATGAACTCATGACTAATTTGGTGGGAATCAAGGCCAGTCGAGTCGGGTCGGATCGCCCCTGGCGTTAGTGGTGGAGTTACTGGTGGCGCCACCTATTGCCTCGTTATGCAGGGTTCTCCGCCCCGTAAATTACCCATGTTACGAATAACATGCACAATGATCAATTTAATATACTTATCTCAGAAAAATGTCAGACACTCAAAGACATCGGACTATGCAACTTTAAGTTAGGTATGTAGAATCAAAATTACGTGAATTTTGTTGTCATGTGATGCCATGTATTAAACATGAATTATTCGGTGTTGAATCGTGTTTTGCAACAGAAAAGTGTTGTTGAATGTTCTTGTTAGGTGGTAAATGTTGGCGATAATGGAGTAAATGAGCTATGTTTAGGAGATAGTGAATATAGGTATCGAGTAGCACTGAGCCCATCAGTTTTATCTCGTCCCTCCCCTCCCCTTTCCTCCAGGAGTGTGTTGACACTGGAGCAGGCCCAGGCCCTAGTCGGGCCCCTCTTCGACTCATTGCTGCCCAAACTGAGAGTGAAGCAGCAGGAGCTATTTATAGAACGCCGCACCCAGGTGGCGCTCGCGGTGCATCAGACTGCACATGACCAACATGTCCTCGCCACAAGGTAACTGCGCAATTCTTTCTTTTATGTTAACATTGTTTATTCAGCGGGTAAATGCTAGTACTAGCGCGGTAGCACATGTCGTCTGGCTATGAGTTGTTTTTGTGTGAGCACACTTTTTGAAAACTAATCTCCATGGAATGGATTACAGACCAGATTTCATGGAAATATTTCTGTTCTGAAGAAGCATTCATTTAATTTTGTTTCCCTTTATGTGTATATATATAGCATTTATACAAATATTATTCTGGCACGGTTGTGAATGTTTAGGATGACATTGTAAGACATTCTGATCTGCACCAAGTTGATTTAAATACTGTGGATAAGTAGGGCGAATTAGTGAGATTAGGAAGTGACATAATAATGCCACCTGAAAAAGTAGGAAAATATACTAATATATTAGGTGGTTTATTATATATTAGGCAAAACAGCTAAATATTCTTGTTTCTCAGACATCGCTACATCAATTTTGTGTCCCACTCAACCCTTTTTATAATAGCAATTTCCAAGACAAAGTTAAATTTTAAAAAGCTCTGGCATACTGAATTTCAACAGCCGTTCCAGCAGATTTGTTTGGGTTTTATGTCCTAGCAACATCAAAACTAAGTTTTTCAATCAATTTCATGACCATTTTCTATGACCAAATACAAATAAATATAAAAAAATACCACTAACCTCAAATTACTTCAACACCCCCCCCCCCCCAAAATCGCCCGTCCACCCTAAATTCTGACAATGTGCTTAAAAAAACCTAAATATGCCCCTTTTTGGTGTTTGTTTTTTTGCCGTTTATTGTTTTCATTTGTGCTGGTGTTGTAGTTTCCGCAGTATGCCAGTTTACGGCGTACACATCGCTTCTGCGCATGCGTCAAAATCGAACAGCATCGTCACTAACCTTATAAATTTAATATAATCTTTTTGGTAAAGATGTTTTCTATATGTGTATCAAGTGATTTGTTTGTAGGTGGTGTGGTTTTAGAGATATTTCACTTTTTCTGTATTTTCTGTATGAAGATTGCTCACGACCATTGAGAATGCCTTGAGTTTGACGGTACGCTGCAGTGCAAAACATTAGTTTTATTCAAAATTAATAGAAATCAAGAACCCTAACCATATAAATTTAATACAATCTGTTTGTTGAATATGTTTTCTGTGTGTGTGCCAAGCAGTTTGTTTCTAGGTGGTGTAATTTGAGAGATATTTGACTTTTTCTGTATGAAGCTTTGCTCACGGCCATTGACAATGCATTTGAATGTATGTGTACCTCGCAAACTGGCGTACCGCGGAAACTGCAACACCGGTACTGCACGCATTTCAATATTATTAACACCGCCGAACAAATCTTTTAATGAGAAGGACAAAAAATTAAATAAAATTATTTAAGTCAGAATAATGTTAAAAATGCGACGTGGAATTGCCTTGTCAGAGTTCAGTCGAGCATGGCAGGTGCTCTCGTACAGTTGCGGTCGCTCCCCGAGAAGTTCAACCCCATCATCCGGCCACTCATGGACTCCCTGAAGAAGGAGGAAAATGCACAGCTTCAGGTATGTCTGCAACAAGTGTGCCGAAATTATTAAATTAAATAAATTTAAATAAAAAGAAATTAAATAAATTTAAATTAAATAAATTTTGCGTAATCTACTCACTGCCTGAGAATGAGAATGAAGTGCATCTTTCAAAGAATCTTTTTTTTATATATAAACAAATAAAAAATGTTTATGGAAAAGACATGAAATAATTATGTGCCAGATGAAATAGGAGAGCTCTGCTTGGTGGACACAGAGTGGGACTATTAACATCAACATTGGCTGTGACATCATATGACCTTGGCAAAGAGCCCATCTTCACCAAATAAGGCGAGGCCAGGGTTCGGTCACAATCAGTTTGTTGTGCTAGTAAACAACCAGTCTGTCTGGTTTGTTGTGCTGTGAAGAGCTCTGATTTTAATTGGCTACCACCCAGTTTGTCATGCCGCTAAGAACTCTGCCTTTAATTGGCTATCACCCAGTTTGTCATGCCGCTAAGAACTCTGCCTTTAATTGGCTATCACCCAGTTTGTCATGCCGCTAAGAACTCTGCCTTTAATTGGCTATCACCCAGTTTGTCATGCCGCTAAGAACTCTGCCTTTAATTGGCTACCACCCAGTTTGTCATGCCGCTAAGAACTCTGCCTTTAATTGGCTATCACCCAGTTTGTCATGCCGCTAAGAACTCTGCCTTTAATTGGCTACCACCCAGTTTGTCATGCCGCTAAGAACTCTGCCTTTAATTGGCTATCACCCAGTTTGACTACAAGCTTTGCCTTTAGTTGGTCACACACAATTTGTCATGCCGCTGAGCGCTCGCCCTTTAATTGGCCATCACCCAGTTTATCATGCCGCTTAGAGCTCTGTCTTTAATTGGCCATCACCCAGTTTGTCTTGCCGCTAAGAGCACACCCTTTAATTGGCCATCACCCAGTTTGTCTTGCCGCTAAGAGCACACCCTTTAATTGGCCATCACCCAGTTTGTCGTGCCGCTAAGAGCTCACCCTTTAATTGGCCATCACCCAGTTTGTCGTGTTGCTAAGAGCTCACCCTTTAATTGGCCATCGCCCAGGTTGTCATGCCGCTAACAGCTGTCTTTAATTGACCTGGTTTGTCGTGCTGCTGAGAGTCCAGTCATTAATTGACCCAGTTTGTCATGACGCTTAGAGCTCTGCCTTTAATTGACCCAGTTTGTTGTGCTGAGAGTCCGGTCTTTAATTGACCCAGTTTGTCGTTCCGCTAAGCGCTCTGCCTTAAATTGACCCAGTTTGTCATGCCGTTTAGAGCTCTGCCTTTAATTGATCCAGTTTGTCATGCCGCTGAGAGCTCTGCCTTTAGTTGACCCAGTTTGTTGTGCCGCTGAGAGTCCGGTCTTTAAGCTGTTGCTGCCGCTGCTTGCAGGAGGTCTGTGCAGAGTGCATGTCGAAGCTGCTACAGTTGAGCCTGGCCCGGACGCCCTGCCCCAACCCTAAGGTTGTGAAGAATCTGTGTGTGGCTCTCTGCTCAGACCATGACTACACCCCAGTCATCACCGTACCACAACCCGCCACCACCAACAATACCACAGGCTCAAGGTCATCAGCCGCCACTGTTGCAGCACCATCAACAGGTAGGTCTAGGACTAGATAAAAGATTAACCCCTGACTCTGTTCAGAGTTGCCCTATGTAAAAGTTGAAGAAAATGTGTCTTACTGTTGATGGGCTTAGTTTGGCATTGCTACATTCAATTGATTAAAATCCAATTGTTACAATCTCATTGTATATGTTTTCCCTCAACATATACTCTCCAGAGTGTTCAAATCACATAATGTCAAGGCATAATGATACAGAATCAGTTTGAAGTGAAAGAGTCCATGAGGTAAATCCACCAGGTTTGAATGAACTGGTTGTACCACCTGACTACCTCAGCCAATGAAAATGACTGCTTCCTGACCTATTACCCAGGAACCTCTCAACTTCCTGCCAATGGTTGGCATGTGGGCTCTGTCAATTCAAACTTCAAAGTTCATTGATCTGAACTAATCTACTAATCAGTTCAAAAGTTTAGGGTAAATATATTACTTTTTTTAAATTTAGAATTGATGTGCTCATTTCATTTACCCACATTTTCTCCACTTTTTATATACATGTTTTTTTCACCCCTACTCAGGCTCCTGTAGTACAGGTTGATTCTTTTATCTAGTCTATGACATACCAGCTGGGCTGGATAGTATTTGATTTGGCCTAAAATTCACAGAACTTTGGTAGACTTAATTAATATATTCCCACTTATTCACTGTGAATATAGATTTTTTCATTGCATTCATGTAGTTATTCACTGGGTTTGATACTTATTCGCTGTATTCTTAGACCAGAACGGGATGGCCGATGAGTTAGAGCATTCGTCTCCCGTGTTGGTAGATCGTGGGGTCGTGGGTTCGAACCCTAGTCGAGTCAAACCAATGACTTAGAAATTGATACTTGTTGCTTCCTAGCCTGGCGCTCGGCATTATTAGGATAATACACGGACTGGTTTGCTCAGTGTCAGGATAATGTGACTGAGTGGGATATCAGGTCATGGTGCTGGTAGCCTGGTCTTCCAGTGGGGCAGCACTATAAAGTTGCCATGAGTGCACTGTCACAAGTCGGTACCCGTCCTGATATGACCTTAGATGTTGCTCGGACGTAAAACAAACGAACAAACCTAGACTTTTTGATTGCATTATAGACCTATTCACTGCGTTCAGAGACTTCCAGGAGGGATGATAGAGTTGCATTTTGTTATCCTTTTAACGTTGCATAATCCGATGGTTTTGAATTTCTGCCATATTTTGTTAGATAAATATATCAGACTAATTATTAATACCTAATTATGTTTAGTCTGAAGTAACTTTTTTTTTAAGGGGGTAACTTTGGAGTATCTTCAAAAAGAAACATGCCAAATTAATGTTGATGTGCACATTGAAATGCTGGACATATATGCTTTGTTTGCCCATTTTTGAACATAGCACAGGAACAATCAAATTACGATGATTAAACCTAATTAAGTGTTTGGGTTTGGAACATTTGATGTGTTCATCGGATTATACAGCTTTAACTGTGACGGTAGCACCTTAGCCCCAACCTATCCTGCTCCTTCTAGATACTTCTTCGGATTTGACACATTGTGATGCCTTCTCGGGGATCTTGACTCTCAGCGCTCAACAAAAGGTGAGTCAGCTCATTCTGCGTTATGTGTGAATTTGTGGAATTTAACCCCGCATTAAGCACCAGGTTACGATATTACTACTTGTTCTGTGAAACATGCAAGTCTTTGGGGAGTGTGGATACATTCTTAGTATTTTCATTAGGCGGTATGTGCGGAGAAGGTTGGGCCTGGCCGCAGACCCGCCAACATCAAACGCAGCCTCAGCTTCACCACCAAGTCCAACATCAACGTCGGCGTCACCATGGATACCATCGCCAACGAGGAGGACGAGGTGAGTGTCATCTGCTGCAGTGACGTCACCAAGCATTCCCGTGGGGAGGTGGAAGTGTAGTGGTAACCGACCGGTCCAATAACCCCTGGCGCCACCCGATGGATGAATTTCACACTAGATAAGGCCAGGAAGTGCTTCCTGCCTACGTGGATACAGAGTCATTGACTAGTTTTTATTTTAATTAAATGTTTTCCAGCGTTGAGAGGGGGGAGGATGGGCGAGTGGCTAGGGCATCCAATATTTGATACCTGGTTGATGCAAAGCGAAAACTTAAATTAACACGTCATTACCCCACCTGGCATTCAATTTTACTAGCATAGGGCAAGATCTAGTTGACTCCGTGTCAGGATAATGAGTGACATGCCAGGTCATGGTGCTATCGGCACTATATCTCATTGGAGCAGCACTATAAAGCCACTATGACTCCATTATTACAATTGAGTACCTATCCGGATATATCCTCAGGTGTTGCTAGGAGGTAACCCCTGAATGAATCCTGACGTTGCTACCCCTTCTGTTGATGTTCCACCTATATGCACACTGCTGTTGACATATTTTAATGTAAATCGCATGTGACATCTCTTAACGATATAAAACAAAAACAAATCTTAAGAGTTCCAAAAAAACAATATATCACCTGTCATTTTGGCTATTTTTTTGTGAGTTAGATTTCACTGTCAGTTGACACAAGTGTAACCACTTCAAAATTGCATCAGAAATGCTTTTTGCTATCATTTCACATAGCTTAACATTTTGGGATTTTGTGTAAATTTCAATGTAGTCATGTGAGTGTGATTCACAAGACTGACAGAATAGATACCATTAGCTTTTGACCCGTGAATCTGGCCCTTGCTGCTGACAAGGCGTTAAACCATCAGCAATCAATCAAAGTTGTTGACGCGTCCGCCCGACCCCTGCGCCACCTGTGCTGAAATGTGTTGTGACTTGTAGGGGTGCAGGCAGCTCCTGGTGCAGAGGCGAGGCGCCACCATTGCCCTCACCACCATCACGCGAACAACAGGCCCCCACCTGCCCACCCTCATGTCCTGCCTCTGGCAGGTCATCACCGAAAAGACGAAATGCAAGAAGCTCAAGCGGAAAGGTAGGAAAGCACAGGCCGCAGTTCTGGGCCGGCCCACGTCCTGTATATAGGTCAAGGAAATAGCGCAGGGGCTTTGATGAGTTTGAACAAATATCTTCTTCTTTTTTTTTAAAGTAAATTATCGTAATGCTCTGAAACAAGTTTTGTGAATGCTGATGTGCTGGTGTTTCGGACGATGAAAATGCCTTGAATTTGAGGGTCTCTTGAAAATGCATTAAATTTGAAAATATCCTGAAAGGGCTTTGAAATTCACCAAATGCTTGGGGGGGGGAATTAAATTTTTTAATTTGGGGGAGGAGAGGGGGCTAATTTGATTGAAAACAGCATTTGGAATGGCTAGGTGTGTGTGGCTTATTAACTAATCTAGGACAATTGTGAAGTATAATAAAGATGTTAATTCCCTAGTTGCTTCTTTCGCTTGATAAAAATAGCATACATGAACCCTGTTTTCATGATAACATTGATGTCTTAAAGCGGTGACCCATTTAACTGGGCGGGGGGTGGGGGGGTACATGGTTATGGTTCTTCTATTACACCAGGTGGGCTGATCATAGCGTGTTGACCATATTGTGTAACACTGAATGGGGCACATGAGGTGCATATACACATACGCTGAATATTATTTATTCAGATTGTTTTTTAAAGTTGCGCAATCCGATGGTTTTGAGTTTCTATTTGCTGATTGGGCCTCACATTACAATAGAACACGCAGTATTTACCAGTTCTGGTTGAATGACCTCTGTGTATCGGGACTCACTACAATATAACACGCAGTATTTACCAGTTTTAGTTGAATGACCTCTGTGTATCAGGTCTCAGATTACAATAGAACACGCAGTATTTACCAGTTCTGGTTGAATGACCTCTGTGTCAGGACTCACATTACAATATATCCTGCAGTATTTACCAGTTTTAGTTGAATGACCTCTGTGTATCAGGTCTCACATTACAATATAACACGCAGTATTTACAAGTTCTGGTTGAATGACCTATGTGTATCGGGCGCCGTGAATATGGCCTATGCTGCCGACACGGCGTAAAGAAACCACCTATCAATCAATCAATCGTGTTTAGGGATTCACTACAATATAACACGCAGTATTTACAAGTTCTGGTTGAATGACCTCTGTGTATTGGGACCCGTGAATATGGCCTATGCTGCTGACATGTCGTAAAGAAACCACCTATCAATCAATCAATCGTGTTTCGGGACTCACTACAATATAACACACAGTATTTACCAGTTCTGGTTGAATGACCTCTGTGTATCAGGTCTCACATTACAATAGAACACGCAGTATTTACCAGTTCTGGTTGAATGACCTCTGTGTGTCAGGTCTCACATTACAATAGAACACGCAGTATTTACCAGTTCTGGTTGAATGACCTCTGTGTATCAGGTCTCACATTACAATAGAACACGCAGTATTTACCAGTTCTGGTTGAATGACCTCTGTGTGTCAGGTCTCACATTACGCAGTGTTTACCTTTCCTTATCGGGTCTGACTGGCTGCTTGTTGCAGATCCCTCTCCGTCTGTGGAAGAGGCCCAGGAGCTGGTGGGCCACCTCCAGGTGCTGGAGACGGTCTGCTCCTCCGTGCACCAACAACTACACGAACAGGTGAGCTGGAACCCTGTTATACACCGAGCGGAGACTTATCATCCGATCCGTCCTGATATGACCTTAGATGTTGCCAGGACGTAAAACTCCCAACAACCAACCTATCACATGGTATTAGAATAGTTAATGTTTGAAGGTGCAACCTCTGGTCACACTCCCACCACCGATCAAGGCCATTACCTACAGGCTACCCGTCCTGATATGACCTTAGATGTTGCCAGGAGGTAAAACTCCAACAACCAATCTATCATGTGGTATTAGAATAGGCAATGTTTGAAGGTGCAACCTCTGGTCACACTAACACCACCAATCAGAGCCATTATCTGTAGTGTACAGGGTGACCCATCGTGATATAATAGAAAGTTACCAGGGATTTTCTGCTATTTCGTTTACAAGATGGATGTGAAGCTAGACTCAACCATTTTTAAAGATACCTCCTGTTATCTGCCTTTTGACATCAATGTTGCCGTCATGTGACACGTGTTAGTTTCTAGAGAGAGAAAAACAGAACGACCGGATATATTCGCCGTGGATACGGCCGTTGCTGGTCTACACGGCCTAAAATTACCATTAATCAGTCAGTCAATCCTGGAATCTGAGACACTGTTAAATGTTAGTGTGTTCTTGACCTATTATCTGTCTATCTATATAACACCAGCCAAAATTAAAGGCGCATAATCCGATGAAACGCATGCAATTTTCAAATTTAAAGTACTTGCGTAGATTTAATCCGATATATCAAACTTCGATTTTGGTGAAACTTATTAACTGCTTGTTGCTGCATAGGAGGAATAAATACTAAGTCAATTTAAGAGAACCTGACACTGCTGCAGCCGTACGATAGTGGTGTTCTCTGTGGCGGAGTGGTTAGAGTGTCTGACTTTTTTCTAGGTCAGACTCCTAATCTGAAAGTCAGTGGTTCGATTCCCTGTGCCCCCACCTCTGCCAATTTGGAATTTCCACTGCTGTGTATAACTTACAGAGTCATCAAAGGCCAGTTGCTCTCGTACCATGTCTATGTGGTGTGGGAAGTTAAAAATCCCTTGGGTCGGTAAAAGTGCAGGCCCGGGCTTTCTATTGACAAACTGTCTAATGCTGAAAACAAGTCTATTCAGACTTATCCATGGGTAGGCAGTATAAATCTTCAAGAAAAAGAAAACGATATTCAGCATTTCGACGTGCGTGCTGAATTTATTTTACATCCTTGCATTTCAAGTATCTTCAAAAGTTAATCATTTAAAATACAAATTAGTCCAAACTAAAGTAAAGTAGATTGCAACGATCAACCTCGTATATTATTTTTAAAGCAATGACAGAAACTCGAAAAGCATCTGATTATCCTAATTGAATTGACAAAGCCACGTGGCAAGTCAGGTTTGCCAACCCTTACGGTTTCGTCATAAGGTGTATGATATTTTGTCCCCTTCATTACCTTATGCCTATCTTCCAGTTTTTCATTTTCTAAAATGATATCAATCTTGCGGATTATTGTGTCCAAAATGCACCACAGAGCAGCTAAGATTTTAGCATTTTAGCCCCCCCCCCCCCCAATATAACATACCTTAAGATCTTCCAGTTTTTCATTTTCTAATTGATTGTTGTGCTGAATCTGGTCCTGGCAGCTGCTCGATGTGCTCGCCTCCCTGTGCGCATGTCTGCAGCATCCTTACACCGCCGTCCGCCACATGGGGGCGCGCGCACTGGGCGCCCTCAGCAAGGTGGTAACCATGGACACGATGAACGCCGTCCTGGAGACGGTGCTGCCCCTACTGGGCGCGACTCACAGCGACACCAAGCGGCAGGGTGCCATAGAGACCATCGCCAGTATCCTTTATGCTTACAGCCCTGCGCCAACAACTGTTACACTGCAAACAGCATACATGGCCTTTTAACTAAAGTAAAACAAGAAGACATTTTAGCCTTTCTGAGGACAGCTGGTCTGTTCCACCTCATATAATTCATTAAACCCATTTAATTAATAATAATAAAAACCTTTTTCTTTTTTGGATCTAGAATTTTATTTACCTTGGCCACAACTTATATGATTGTAAGCTTTTGAAATCCATGAGTGTCTAATGACACATTGCTTCAGGCGGATTCCCGATTTGTCCTTGGTCACATGGGTCATTTCTCCTCATAAACTTAGCACTGTCAAATTTACTGCCCGTCTTGATATGACCTTAGATGTTGCCAGGACGTAAAACTCCAACAATCAACCAATTTACTGTCACAATGATGATATCTTTCCATTTTAAGCAGATTTCTGTGTTCTTTTCACAGCCTGGGGCATTTTTGCTACATGATGGGGGTACGGTAGCTAGCCTCTAGGGCGGAAATTTGCTGTCGGGATAAAAATCTCGGCTTGATTTCTGCTTTTCTTTGCCTGAAACCACTATCATCCCTGTATCAGATATCCACTTTTTTCCCCCTCTCTTTTTTCATTGGAGGGTACTCTCATCTATGAGGACACACCTATCTGGCTTGAAAATTGACTGTATGCTTTTACATGTAAAAAACGATGGTTTGAACAAAAATAAAATTTCTCGCCGTGAATATGGCCTATGCTGCCGATGCGGCGTAAAGCAACCACCAATCAATCAACCTATCCTGGCTTAATATCAAACTAGACTCAGCCGCTTCATGGGTTTGTCAAATTTTATATCATTCCACGACAGGCACGTCATAACCTGACTATCACCTGGAAGTCCCGTTAGCACCTATCCTGGCTTAATAACAAACTAGAGTTAGCCGCTGCATGGGTTTCGTCTAATTTTATATCAATCCGCGACAGGTGCGTCATATAGCCTGACCAGCACCTGGAAGTGCCGTCAGCTGTGCGCCTGCACGCTGACTGCCACCTACTGGCCCGACACGGGCCTCAGTACGCGTTGTGACCTTGACCTTGACAGATGTGGTGGAGCAGCTCGGGGTGGACCTGGTGCCTTATCTGGTGCTGCTCGTGGTACCAGTGCTGGGATGCATGTCAGACCAGGATGCCGCCACTCGCCTGACCGCTACGCACTGCTTCGCCACACTCATCCGCCTCATCCCGCTAGAGGTAAGCCCACACATGCGTCGTGCGTTCGATCCCCGGCCCAATCAGAGTAGAGATTTATAAAAATCTTGGCACTTGTCGCTACCTTTGCCTTGTGCTTGGCAATACTATGATGGGACATGGAGTGATATGTTCAGGATAATGTGACTTCAGTGGGATATTGGGTTTATGGTGGCATGGTATCCCTGTGGGAAAGCTACCATAAGAGTGCACACAAGTCGGCTCCCGTTCTGATATGACATCAGATGTTACTAGGACATGAAATTACAATCACTCACTGAGTTGGGCGAATACTTGGGTGAATTAATCATGAGAATGGAAGATGGGTTCATTTAGGGCCTAATCAAGGCTGAGGACCAATATATCTGCTTTTGGCAATTTTTCAGCGAAAACGCAGACAGCACTTAATAGACATCATTGAAAAGTAGTTTTTTTTTCTCTTAACAAGTTAACATCAAATGCGACTTTGACCCCTGTATTATGAGCGTGAGTGATTGTTTATAGCAATTTGAATTACCGTATGTTGCCATGTATTAGCCCACTCCATGGATAAACTGACAGCTTAGTCTGACTCTAAATATCAGCTATGAACTGAACCTATCTGTTGTCTCGGTGTATAAGCCGATGGTCTTCATAAAGCTCAGCTTGTACTCGGCAACGTACCAGGGTTCGTACGGGTCCTTGAAAACCTAGAAAATTCTGGAATTTGATAATTCAGGATTTCAGGGTTGGAAAGTCCTGGAACTTGTCTACAGATCCTTGAAAGAGCTTGAAAATGGAAAATCATATTTTTGTTAAGCCCATTTTCGGCGACGTGCCCAAAACTTCAATCAGTGATGTTTTGTTTTAAAATTGATTTTTCTGGGTTTGTTATCATCCTGCATCTTGATTTAAGAAAATTAAAATCATACATGAAAATAGCATACATGAACCCTGTTTTCATGATAACATTGATGTCTTAAAGCGGTGACCCATTTAACTGGGCGGGGGGTAACCCGCCCAGTTATTGTTATTGTTTCTCATGCTTATTCAAGATTCTTACCCAGTGAATCGACTATAAATACAGCTGTGTTTCAGGCCATTTTAATTTAATAAACATCTTTAAAATGTACTGGAATTTATAACTGAACGGTCCTGGAAAGTCCTGGAATTTGGTATATCTAAATAGGTATGAACCCTGTGTACCATGCGTGACCTTGAGAATGAGGAGTGCTGATTGGCTGTTGCAGTCGGGCATCCCTGACCCGCCGCTCATGTCCGCGGTTCTCGTGGAGCGGAAGGAGACAGAACGCCGCTTCCTGGAGCAGCTGCTGGATGGCACCAAGCTGGACAGTTATGTAATCCCGGTACCAGTACAGGCTGAGCTGCGCAAGTACCAGCAGGTGAGACGCAGCACCAGTAAGACCCCTGTCACACCGGGCTTGTGACCACTAGTGTAGTAATGCTATACATTGATACTATTATTGATATAAGCTAAAACAGCTAGAAACACAATATGGTTTGACATTTTCTTCTATGTTTAGTTTAGTTTAGTAGTGTAATGATGCTATGCATTAATATAAGCCAAAACAACTATGCACATAATATGATTAATATTTTCTTTTATATATAGTTTTCCAGTGTAATTCAACTGTCATTATTTATAAGGTAAAACAGGTAGAACTATATATGCTCGACATTTTCTTTTATATATATAGTTTTCTAGTGTAATAAGACTACATTGGTATCAGCTAAAACAGGTAGAAACAATGATTTTTTTAATGTTTATAGTTGACTAGTATAATAGTACTATACATTAATATAAGCTAAAACAAGTATAAACATAAGATTCTCAACATTACATTTTTATATGTAGGTGCCTAGTGTAATAAGAAGTAGCAACATAAGATGAATGGCATTTTCTTTTATATTTAGTTGGCTAGTATAATGAATAATTGATACATGCTATAAATTCAGATTTCTACATGTATTGCCGAAACCTTCTATTTTCGTGCTTGTTCTAGGACGGTGTGAACTGGCTGTGGTTCCTGAACCGGTACAAGCTGCACGGCATCTTGTGTGATGACATGGGGCTGGGCAAGACACTGCAATCTATCTGTATACTAGCTGGAGACACAAGCACGCGCAGTGAGCGCTTTAAGGTAAGGCAGTGGAAGTTAGATGGATTTACGGTATGTAGCCAATTAGGTGCACAGTGGGTGTTAATGGACGGGTTTATGTATCCTGTAGCTATAATCTAACACTATAAGGCACACAATGGGTGTTAATGGACGGGTTTATGTATCCTGTAGCTATAATCTAACCACTATAAGGCACACAGTGGGGGTTAATGGATGGGTTTATGTATCTTGTAGCTATAATCTAACCACTATAAGGCACACAGTGGGAGTTAATAGACGGTTTATGTATCCTGTAGCTATAATCTAACCACTATAAGGCACACAGTGGCGGTTAATGGATGGGTTTATGTGTCCTGTAGCTATAATCTAACCACTATAAGGTGCACAGTGAGGGTTAATGGACGGGTTTATGTATCCTGTAGCTATAATCTAACACTATAAGGTGCACAGTGAGGGTTAATGGACAGGTTTATGTATCATGTAGCTATAATCTAACCACTATAAGGCACACAGTGGGTGTTAATGGACAGGTTTATGTATCCTGTAGCTATAATCTAACCACAATAAGGTGCACAGTGGGTGTTAATGGACGGGTTTATGTATCCTGTAGCTATAATCTAACACTATAAGGTGCACAGTGAGGGTTAATGGACGGGTTTATGTATCATGTAGCTATAATCTAACCACTATAAGGCACACAGTGGGTGTTAATGGACAGGTTTATGTATCCTGTAGCTATAATCTAACCACAATAAGGTGCACAGTGGGTGTTAATGGACGGGTTTATGTATCCTGTAGCTATAATCTAACACTATAAGGTGCACAGTGGGGGTTAATGGACGGGTTTATGTATCCTGTAGCTATAATCTAACCACAATAAGGTGCACAGTGGGTGTTAATGGACGGGTTTATGTATCCTGTAGCTATAATCTAACACTATAAGGTGCACAGTGAGGGTTAATGGACAGGTTTATGTGTTCTGTAGCTATAATCTAACCACAATAAGGTGCACAGTGGGTGTTAATGGACGGGTTTATGTATCCTGTAGCTATAATCTAACACTATAAGGTGCACAGTGAGGGTTA
The DNA here is from genome assembly GCA_030323885.1 of Branchipolynoe longqiensis. Taxonomy (NCBI): domain Eukaryota; kingdom Metazoa; phylum Annelida; class Polychaeta; order Phyllodocida; family Polynoidae; genus Branchipolynoe; species Branchipolynoe longqiensis. Next base: position 95,853,237 of record CM059188.1, on the reverse strand, counting down.
ATGGACAGGTTTATGTGTTCTGTAGCTATCATCTAACCACAATAAGGTGCACAGTGGGTGTTAATGGACGGGTTTATGTATCCTGTAGTTATAATCTAACACTATAAGGTTCACAGTGGGGGTTAATGGACGGTTTTATGTATCTTGTAGCTATAATCTAACCACTATAAGGCACACAGTGGGAGTTAATGGATGGGTTTATGTATCACGTAGTTATAATCTAACCATTATAAGGCACACAGTGGGTGTTAATGGACGGGTTTATGTATCATGTAGTTATAATCTAACCACTATAAGGCACACAGTGGGGGTTAATGGACGGGTTTATGTATCCTGTAGCTATAATCTAACCACTTTAAGGCACACAGTGGGGGTTAATGGACGGGTTTATGTATCTTGTAGCTATAATCTAACCACTATAAGGCACACAGTGGGAGTTAATGGACGGGTTTATGTATCTTGTAGCTATAATCTAACCACTTTAAGGCACACAGTGGGGGATTAATGGACCGGTTTATGTATCCTGTAGCTATAATCTAACACTATAAGGTGCACAGTGGGTGTTAATGGACGGGTTTATGTATCCTGTAGCTATAATCTAACACTATAAGGTGCACAGTGGGTGTTAATGGACGGGTTTATGTATCCTGTAGCTATAATCTAACCACTATAAGGCACACAGTGGGGGTTAATGGACGGGTTTATGTATCCTGTAGCTAAACCTAACCACTTTAAGGCACACAGTTGGGGTTAATGGACGGGTTTATGTGTCCTGTAGCTATAATCTAACCACTATAAGGCACACAGTGGGGGTTAATGGACGGGTTTATGTATCTTGTAGCTATAATCTAACCACTATAAGGCACACAGTGGGGGTTAATGGACGGGTTTTTGTATCCTGTAGCTATAATCTAACCACTTTAAGGCACACAGAGGGGGTTAGTAGACCGTTTTACGTATCGTGTAGCCATAGTCTAACCACTTTTAGGTGCACAGTGCAGGTTAGCAAATGGTTTTTATCCATGATGTAACTGTAATGCAAAGTCCAGTAGCGTGTAGTAGATATCATCGTACCGGTAATTTATTTGATTATTCTCACCGAACTAACTCCTTCACTTGAGCCATAAAGTATTTCTGGACTAGGATAGTGCCCTGTAGGATCATGTAGTTTAACTATACAACTAAGATAGTATGGGAAGTGTTGTGAACATAGTCGGAAATGTGTTTGTGATGTTGGACGCAGTTTTATAATTATAACATCATAACCTAGACAAGAGCAGTACACTTATACGTTCAGCTTACAATAATCTCTTTCAAACTGACTTATTTAAAATGGTTTATTTACTTATATTAAATGAACAGTACCCAAGTTGTGGTCTAGTTCCCCACTCACTGCACACAGGTAGCTAGCACTAGTTCCCGCGCGTTCCGGGGAGGGCGCTGCCCTTACAGGCGCTTGCTGATGTCGCTGGCTCTTGTTACTTCTGGTGCAGGAGACTGGCGACGCTAACTCGTCTGCGCTGCCGTCCATCGTGGTGTGCCCGCCCACCCTAACCGGGCACTGGGTGTACGAGGTGGAGAAGTTTGTTAGCAAGGAACACCTCAACCCGCTTCACTACACGGGGCCCCCCGCCGAGAGGCAGAGGTACATAAAAGGCACCAAAACCAGAAGTTTTGTGTGTGAGAAATATAATGGTGTTTTCCAAGAATGCCTTCCAAGAATGCTTTCCTCTTCTTTTTTCTTTCTTTTTTTGTTGGTGCCTTTGTTCATAAGGCATAGGAAATTTCAATTGTAGACAATTGGTCTTCCTCGTTCTATTGCTCTTTGCCCTATACTAGTAATGCCGAGCGTAGTTCTTGTTAATTTATTCTCTTTTTAGATAAATGAATGTTCTCATGAGTTCCAATTGATCCTTCATCTATTTTAAAATTAAAATAGGATTGCTATTTGTTTTTCCTAAAGGAGCACCAGGCAGAATGGTCGAATGAGTTGAGCGTCCGTCTCCCGTTTTGCGAGATTGTGGGATTCGAACCCACGGGTTCGAACTCTGGTCGAGTCAAACCAATGACTTAGAAAATTGATAGTTATCACTTCCTGGCCAGGCGCTTAGCATTATTATGATAGGGCAAGAACTGGTTGGTTCAGTGTCAGGATAATGTGACTGAGTGGGATATCAGGTCATGGTGCTGGCAGCCTGGTCTCCTAGTGGGACAGCACTATAAAGTCACCATGCCTGTGCACTGTCACAAGTCGGTACCCATCCTGATATGACCTTAGATGTTGCCAGGACGTAAAACTCCAACTAGCAACCAAACCAACTAGCAACCAAATCCTAAAGGAGCCTTATGTAACTGTGTGGTTCCCTGTAACTCCTGTTGCCATGTCATACTTTTTGTATTGTCTGGACTAATGTGCCATAAGATGTGCCTGTGGGAGTGAACCCATGAAGCATTTAATATTTATTAATTTATGTTATTAGTTTTGTGGCTGAAGTCAAGCGATCTTTGCCACGTTTCAACTGCATTTTGTATTTAGACCATTTTGCACCGTTGTAGATGATGGTGATTTTTTGTTATTAACAGGTGGTTGATTGTCAGTGTTTTCCCATCCCCCCGCCCCCTCAGAAAAATAATCCGATAATTAAGAATATCTAACCTTTACACTTATAGGATCCGTACGGGGCCTGGAAAGTCTTGAAAAGTTTTTAACTTCATTTGCCCCATTTAACCTATTTTGGGTAATTAGTCTTGAAAAGACTTGACTTCCATGAAACTGTCCCCACTGATCTAAATTAGTCCGAATCGCCATTCCGAATGAAAATAGTCTTGAATTCCTATCAAAAACAGCCTTGAAAAGCCTTGAATTCCATATCTTCACATGTATACGGGCCCGGCACTTATATTTGCAGAAAGATAGTCTTATAATTAAGAATATCCTACCTTTATGCTTATATTATTTACAGACTCCAGCAACGGGTGAAGAAACACAATCTAGTCATCGCTTCGTATGATGTTGTCCGCAATGATATTGACTTTTTTGGGTGAGTTAAATTAAATCTGTTTATTTGACATATGGCATAGGTTAAAACTTGCATAATTCGATGGTTTTGACTAATTTGAGCTTCTACCTTTTATTTAAGATAAATATATTAGCTTGTTTATTACCTACTTTACTTTAATTTGAAGCAATTTTAAATCGGCCTGAGTGCGCACAGTCACAATTCAGTACCTATCCTGATATGACCATAGATATTGCTAGGATGTAAAATTCCAACAAACAAAGCAACAGTCTCTGGGTTTTTTGTTTTTTTCTTGAGGATTTATAGTGCCTATCATGGATAAGTCTGAATAGACTTATTTTCACAATTAGACAGTTTGTCAATAGAAATCCTGAGTCTGCACTTTTACCGACCCAAGGGATTTTTAACCTCCCACACCACATAGACATGGCCTGAGAGCAACTGGCCTTTGATGACACTGTAAGTTATACACAGCATAATTTTGAGATTGCATACTTTTGACCACTACCCGATGGAATACATGGATTGTAATCAAGTCAGCCCTCTTGTCTTGGCACCGTGTTCCACTTTGACAACAAACAGTTCCACAATATTTCCAGACATTAGTTGGTGAAAATGGGTCTGTAATTGGTTTGTAATTAAATGGAATGCAAGGTTGTGATTTAGAATTTCGTGTTGCAGTTCAATTCACTGGAACTACTGCGTACTGGACGAAGGGCACATCATCAAAAATAGCAAGACTAAGGTAGACCAGTGTTTCCATTGTTAACTAAGATGTTAGTGGTTTGAAGTTAAATGTGTATAGCGCAAATATAGTTACCTTTATTCTCACTGGAAGGCGTGGAAGATGGATCCCTTGTGTGGTATGAGAGCAACAAAAAGATACATCTTTAGTTCAGTTCAGTTGAGCGTTCCTCACAACAGAAATAACCTCGATATAGACACGTACTGAAGAATTGATAAAGTTATTATACATTTTTACTTAATAACAGATTACTTTGTACATCACTATGACCATAGTTTGACAATGACCGTGAGAGGCTCCACCAGAGTCGGCATTACGATGTTGATGCTGTTTGATCATCTCATATATATATTGACGATCTCTGGCAGCAGCAGCTCTGTAAGATTGTGTGTCTCTCATGTCGTGCAGTTATCGCGTGCTGTGAAGCAGCTGCGGGCCAACCACCGCCTCATCCTGTCGGGCACCCCGATCCAGAACAACGTGCTCGAGCTGTGGTCGCTGTTCGACTTCCTCATGCCGGGCTTCCTGGGCACGGAGCGCCAGTTCCAGGCGCGTTTCGGCCGGCCCATCCTGCAGAGCCGTGACGCCAAGAGCTCCAGCCGGGAGCAGGAGGCAGGTGAGCGCGGTGATTTAAAAACTAAATGTTTACCCACCCACCAAAAAAAAAAAAAAAAGCATCTGTCAGGACTAGCAATATTTAAGTGTCAGATTATTCTTTTCAATTTTAAAGTTTAAGAAAATTAAATAGCAGGGCTGGCAATATTTAGGTGTTGTCAGATTTTATTTTCATTATAAAGTTAAATAATTATTTTTATATTTAGGCAATATTTTGGAAATGTAACCTTTATTTATTTTTTTTTTTTTTTACCTTTTAACAAAAAAACAAAAAAGCACCCAACAACACAATTAGCAGTGCTTTGGTAATGTTGGTAAAAAGTTGTTTAACTAAACAAACAAAAAATTATTACTAGCAATATTTGGGTAGGGTATAGAATGTTTCCATTAACTATATACATGTACTTTGAAACTGTAATGGTCCGGTTTCTGTTCTGCCTCCGGAATAAGGATATCAGGTTGGAAATACTGGTTAATATCGCCCAAGTTATGTAATGTTGAGCCTCGTCAGTTATTGAATGGGTGACTACCTGAGAATACGTGGTGGACATTCTTGAACCAGGCCTGTAGAGTACCCAGTGAGTAGTGGATAGTAAAGTAGTCGTGACTACTAATGCTGGTGCGGCTTGTTTGCAGGTGCGCTGGCCATGGAGGCGTTACACCGCCAGGTGCTGCCATTCCTGCTGAGACGCATGAAGGAAGATGTGCTGCAAGATCTGCCGCCCAAGATCATCCAGGACTACTACTGTGACCTCAGCCCGCTACAGGTTTGAATCCCATTCTTATATGACCTAGGTGCTAGAACATAAGCCCAAACAAGAACGAGTTAGGTATGGGCGATAATACATTCACAACAAGGCTAGTTGAAACCTGACTTCCGGCATTTTTCCCACGATTCCCTGACAGTGCTAAGTCTATGGGAGAAGATCCGCATTATCGCGGAAATTCGCTGTCGGTGTAATAATCTCAGCTTGATTTCCGCGTTTTTTGCTGGACACCACTTTCATCCGTGTTATACGAGTATTAACACTTGCAAAAGACCTGTGTTTTATTTCATTTTTAATTAACTTCCTGTTAGACAAAATAAATATTTTCACGTCGACATTAAGTGGGCTTCATATTACAGTGGTTTATGATTGCGTCCAAACAGATCCAACTGTACGAAGACTTTGCCAGGTCACGTGCCAAGCGCACTGTCGATGATTCACTGACTGGAGCCTGCCCACAAGAGGAGAAGCTGACGAACCGCTCGCACATCTTCCAGGTGCGTAAAGCAGATTGCGCATGTGTATACACGGGCAGAAACGGGTCGTAGCCAGCAGGGGGTGGCAAAGGAGGAAGTTGCCTCTCCACCAAAAATAAGCCAAGTATGTAACCGCCGAGTATGTAAGCCAAGTATGAAGTAGTTCGCCTCATCTAAGTCGACTCAGATCGTGCGTGTGAAGGTCCTCTGAGGCGAATTAGGGCTGAGTCGACTCAACTAGTTTGCCTCAAGTAAACCACGTCGCGAGGTAGATTAGATGAGGCGAACAACTTGAGTTGGCCTAAGTGGCATGTATGAACGTAACTGGTTTAGTTGAGGCAGCTTAAGCACATGGATGGAGACTGCTTCCTAACAGGTAGTTGCTTTCATAGTGGTTAGAACACATATTTGGGCCGTCCTACAGGTTTGGACCGTCCCATTTTTTCATATATCATATGGAGACTGCTTCCTAACAGGTAGTTGCTTTTGATAGTGGTTGGAGCACATGTTTGGACCGTCCTACTCTTCCCATCTCTTGTTAGGTATGGTGTTTGTATGTATTTACTTGTGGATCTATATGTGACATGTGGATGTATGTATGTGTGAATACCCATCCTGATATGACCTTAGATGTTGCTAGGATGTAAAACAACAAACAAACATCGATCTGAGCCGGTTTAACGTGCGTGTCTGAATGCGACACACTTTGAAAACTCTGTATGTGTGAACGCGTCGCTAGTTCGACTCATCTAAGTCGGCCTAACGCTGTACGTGTGAAGACGGCTTAACACTTGTCCGTTCCAAGAATTTATCTGCTCTCCCAAACAATAATTCCTAACTCTGGCTATGAGAAATGTGCGCTTTCAAATGAGCATCTTAATGACGCTGCTGAAATGATGTTCATGGTTGGGAGTATGTGTATATTGTGTCACTGGAATCGAAACTCGGAGAATTGTGGGTAAGTTCATGAAGATTTGAAATAATGTTAATCTAGCTTAGTAGGGTTAAGAATGTGTTCATAATATTAGATTTGTTCATGTGTAACTTGTGCGATGTAGACTGCATGTGCACGAGGATATGGGGTGGAGGTGGGTAGGCTATGGGGTGGAGGTGGGTATGTGCTCGCTTCTCCATTTATGTATCAGAATGAATGTTGATTTTTAACAAATATTAAAAATAATAGAGTTAACATTTTAGAAAAAAAGGTTAAGGATACAGGGATGGAAGATCTCCGCGATTTCAAGCGGATTTTCGATAGGATACTTTTGCCTCTGTATGCTAATAAGTGTAACTACATAACACGCGTGCTACTAATATGTGGTGCAAACGCCGCAGCACGAGCAGCGTATACTACTAACATGTGCTTCTAACGCCGCAGCACTATCAGCATATACCGATATGTGGTGCAAACGCCGCAGCACTAGCAGCGTATACTACTGTAGTGGTCTGCACTGACCTCTCAGGCAAGTAACCACATAGACAGGTAGGTGTGGGTAGTATGGTGATGTCAGGGAGTCTAGGTGGTATAATGGTTAGCACACTAGCCCGTAATGCAAAGAGATGTGGATTCGAGTCCCACTCTAGGCATAATAATTCCCATTTTCATCACCCCCGCGACACTGGTTGCCGTGATCAGGATCCTGTACAAGCTTTGCGCTGTATGGTTGTTGAACCTACACTGTGTATGTATGTGTTAGTGCATTGCCTGTATGTATGTAATTGTAAGCATTAAAAGACTTACAATTCCAGGGGGACGAGTGTAGTGGTCTGCACTGACCTCTCAGGCAAGTAACCACATAGACAGGTAGGCGTGGGTAGTATGTTGATATCAGGGAGCCTAGGTGGTGTAATGGTTAGCACACTGGCCCGGAATGCAAAGAGCTGTGGGTTCGAGTCCCGCTCTAGGCGCAATATTTCCCATTTTCATCACCCCCGCGACACTACTAATACATGCTTCAAACGGCGCAGCACTATCAGTGTATACCAATATGTATGAAATCCGACTTCCGGGAATTTTCAGCAATTCCCTGACAATGCTAAGCCTATAGCAGAATATCAGCATTTCCGCTTTTTTTCCCGGAGACCACTTTCATCCGTGAGGATATGAGTATTATGACATGATTTATTATTAAAGCATATTTCTTTGTGTACGAAAAAATGGGTTGTTTTTGTCCCCCAATTATAAGCTTACACTGTTGAAAATATCAACATATGGGCTATTTTTTTCTCCATTAAAAAAAAGAAGTCTAAATTAGTTATTTCTCTGTGCTATCCTAACATTGTCACACACAGTACAGTAGTCCTTATCTTCAGCAACTCTTGTGATCAGCAGACCTCTGCCGTGTACAAACAATTGTTCAATGTTCAATGTACAAATTGTTTCATTTTGACTGTCCCTCCAATGACAGGACACCTGCAATGTCAAGACAACATTGGTCTGGATCCAGAGTTGTCCTTTAAAGACAAGTACTGCTATACGTGCATATTGCTCGAAGTGACCTCCTGTAAGGGTGGTGTTATGTGGCTAGTTGCTACAGAGAGATAATGTGACTGAGAGGGATATTGGTTCATGGTGCCGGCGGCCTGATTTTGGACTAGTCCAAACTCCAACAACGAACCAATGAAAGGTTCAAGGGGGTGATACAAATGGGAAATATTCCATCTGGAATTGGATTCTAACCCATACTTTCTACCATTCTGGGGCTAGTGTCCTAACCGTTATACCACCTAGGCTTCCTATTGTAATCACCCTATCCACCCCTACCTGTCTGTGCGGCTCCATTGTCTGAGAGGTGAGTGTTGATTACTACAATATGTTGCCAGTGTGCAGTGGTTGATTAATGCGTTTCCCGCTACAGGCACTGCAGTATTTGCGGAAGGCATGCAACCACCCGGCCCTGGTCCTCACCCCGCACCACCCGCAGCACGAGGCCATCATGGCCCGCCTCACCGAACAGGGCTCCAACCTGCACGACCTGCACCACGCGCCCAAACTCACTGCGCTCAAGTAAGTCCGCGACCAGCAACCTCGCACCGACCCAGGTCGGACACGGTCTCCGAATCGCATGAGAGTGCAGGATTCCCATGTGGAAGGTCGCGAGATTGAACGCTGGCCGAGGCAAATCAATGACTTACAAAATTGATACTTGTCGCTACCGAGTCTGTCGCTCGACATTACTAAGATAGGGCAAGGACTGGTTCGCTCAGTATCAGGATAACGTGATGGGGTGGGATATCTGTCATGGTGCCAGTGTCCTGATATCCTAGTGGGGCAGCGCTGGAAAGTCTTGAACTTCATTTGCCCCACTTCAATGCCTTCAAAAACCTTTAATTTAACCTATTTTGGGTAATTAGTCTTGAAAAGCCTTGAATTCCATTAAACTGTCCCCACTGATCTAAATTAGTCTGAAACTGCCATTCGCCATTGTATTTCTTTTCCTGAAATCCAAATGAAAATAGTCTTGAATTCCTATCAAAAACAGCCCTGATAAACCTTGAATTCCATATCTTCACATGTGTATGGACCCTGATAAAATCACAAATGCACACTGTCACAACTCGGCACCCGTCCTAATATGATCATAGATGGTGTTAGGACATAAATCCCCAACAAACAAACTCAGCATGAGGGGAAGATACGCAGGTCGCAGAGCAGCTCGTCAACTCAGCACTGCCTCTCGGGTACAGGCTTCCGGTTCCTGGGTGTCGGAAACTAGTTCCCGGATACCGGCCACTGGTTCCTGGACACTGGCTATTGGTTCTCCTGTCCCGATCTCTGGTTCCAGTCTCTGGTTCCAGTGTTGCGGTTTCCCAGGGACACCAGTTTGCCAGGGACACATTGCTTCTGCGCATGCGTCAAAATCGAACAGCATCGTCACTAACCTTATAAATTTAATATAATGTTTTTGGTAAAGATGTTTTCTATATGTGTACCAAACAATTTGTTTGTAGGTGGTGTCATTTTAGAGATATTTAACTTTTCCTGTATTTTATGTATGAAGATTGCTCATGGCCATTGACAATGCCTTGAGTTGGACGGTACGCGCAGTGAAAAACATTAGTTTTATTCAAAATTAATAGAAATCAATTTAATATAATCTTAATGGTAAAGATGTTTTCTATATGTGTACGAAGTGATTTGTTTCTAGGTGGTGTAATTTTAGAGATATTTGATTTTTTCTGTATGAAGATTTGATCATGGCCGTTGACAACGCATTTGAATGGAAGTGTCCCTGGCAAACTGGTGTCCCTCGGAATCCGCAACACCGGTCTCTGGTTCCAGTGTCCCGGTCCCTGGATCCAGTGTCCTGGTCCCTGGTTCCAGTGTCCCAATCCCTGGGTCCGGTCTCCTAGTCCCTGGCTCTGGTGTCCCAGTATCTAGTTCCGGTATGCCAGTCACTAGTTCGTGGGCTCCTAGTTCCTGTGTTGAGGTCAAAATATGGTTCCTTGGTCACATAAGGACTTTTTTTTATTGATACAGTATTTATTCTGCCCATAGTGTGTAAGCTCCCGCAAGGGTGCTTGTTTTCAATGCTGGACAGCTGTGAGGAATGTTATGGTGTATGCCCGAGTTCCCGTTCTGGGTTGGTATCCGGGACATCCACCAGCATTTATTTAAGTAGTTAGTATCTATGTTAGCTTTTTAGGGGGGGGGGGCATAACTTCCTATCATATAAATAATATCATAGCCTAGTATGTACATCTAGTGAGATGGTAATAGGCTTGTGGATGAAGACGTGTTCCCAGAATTTGTTTGTTTGTTTTGTTTGCAGCTTTCCTTTCACTTATGCCCTGTCCCTAGTTAGTACCTAGATGTGCCAGAACACATCCATACTCATCGGGACTGTGACCAGGTGGGTCGGCTGCGGTGTTAAATTGTTAAATTCCCCACACCGTTCCGCTGGTCTCAACCAACTGTGGCCTTTTGTAACTTCATTTAACGTTGCTATTTCCGCATGGTCTTCCCAGTCCCATTTCATTTTGATGCGCTCACCAAAATGTGTAGCAAATTTTCTCTTTAGATGTTGAAATAAGAGATTTGGAATTGACAGCAAAGAACTGAAATGAGTTACTGTCCTTGACAATGTTCTGTTGTCACTATTTCATCTGTGTGGAGGCATGCGTTACATATAATCCAAGTGGGGGGGATTTCAAAGAAGTTGAGTCCCATTTTAAATCACACACCACCCACAAGGCCTATCACCAGGGTCTGTATAGGGCTTGGAAAGTCTTGAAACTTCATTTTCCCAATTTCAAGGCCTTGAATTTAACCTATTTTGGGTAATTAGTTTTGAAAATCCATGAATTCCATTAAACTGTCCCCAGTCATCTAAATATGTCCAAAATTGCCATTCGGAATGGCGATTTCGGACTAAATTCAAATGAAAATAATCTTGAATTCCATATCTTCACATGTGTACGGACCCCGTAGGTAAATTCATGTATTTTGATTTGTTATCACGCCTGTACTGAGACATTTCAATATTTCCCATGAAGTTATATATTCTTGTGACTTCCTATGGCGCTTGTTCCATTTGACGGGGCAGAAATCCTAGTTGCGCATGCGCAGTAAGCCATGTGGCATGTTTCAGGCAGCTGCTGCTGGACTGCGGCATTGGGCTGGCGGGAGGAACTGCGGCCACTGACGTCCCGGTCGTCAGCCAACACCGCGTCTTGCTCTTCTGCCAGCTCAAGGCCATGCTGGACATCGTGGAGAAGGACCTCCTCAGGTCGGTCACTGTCCCTCTGTCTGTCTGTCTGTCTGCCTACCTCCAATACTAATGTAGGGTTCGCACAATCTTGAAAAGGCCTTGAATTTGAAGGTGTCTCTTGAAAAGGCCTTAAATTTGAAAATACTCTGAAATGGCGTTGAAAATTGACCGAATGCCAAAAAAAAACATGACTTTTTATTTTTTTATTTTAGGTGAGGAGAGAGTGCAAATTTGTATTGACAACAGTGTTTTGAATAGCTACGTGTGTAGCTTATTAACTAATCTAGGACAATTGTTAAGTACAATAAAGATGTTAATTCCCTAGTTGTTTCTTTTGCTTTTTTAAAATAGCATACAGAATCCTGGTGAAGTAACACCATAAATAGTTGACATGTATATAATCATTATAATGTCAGATTTTTTTCGGCCTTGAAAAATTAATTCCTTACCTGAAAAGGCCATAGAAAGGCCTTAAATTTGGTTCTTGAATAGCTAGCTATATGAACGCTGTAATAGCAGATTCATGCCAACAGAACCCTTGCCTATCAACTCTATTCTGCCTGCGCCTTGTCTGTAGGACTATGCAGCGTGTTTCTGCCTGTTTCTGCACCTCTCATCGCCCTGTCTGCCCACTCTGTTAAGGCGCGAGATGCCCACTGTGACGTTCCTGCGGCTGGACGGCAGCGTACCAGCTGGCAACCGTCACGGCATCGTCAACAGGTACGTCATCCTCCCTCCTCCCACCAGGGGGTGTGGTGGACTGCACTCCAGGGAACAGCCAAATAAAGCTGAGATTCCATTAACGTGTAGTGCAATATGTGTATTTAAGGTTTTACATATACACTTGGCTGTGTCTTTCTGGAGCAGACACACGATAAAGCTGCTGTCACAAGTCAATACCCATCCTGTTAGGACCTTAGATGTGGCTGGGATGTGAAACCCCATTTATTCACTCACCCTGGTCGTTGAAACATTTCATTCTGGCCATCTGTGATGTCATACATACCCCGTCTGAATTTGTGTGTGGAAATGCACCGATCGCTAGATGACACGATTTAAGTTAACACACTTCTGGAGTTATGAAAAAAGCGCACATAGAAATGCACTGACAGAATCGCCCTCATTGACTTTAGGCTGTTTCGACTTTTTACACAGTGCATGTCTCATTGTGCACACGTTGATGCGCTAATGGAATCTTGACTTTAGGATTACTAAGAATCAAGCAACAAATAATTGAAAACTGGGTCATATCTCAGTTAGCAACCAATTAAAGGTCATTAAGATATTAATAATAATTGAAAACTGGGTCATATCTCAGTTAGCAACCAATTAAAGGTCATTAATATATTAATAATAATTGAAAACTGGGTCAGTTAGCAACCAATTAAAGGTCATAAAGAACCGATCTATATATCAGATAGCAAGTAATCAAGGGCTGGGATAGATCTTTGGTATCAACCAATTAAGGATTATAAAGAACTGAACTATTTCTCAGGTAACAAACAATTAGCAATTATGTGCTTTAAAAACCTGAACTATGTCTCAATTGCAAACTAATTCAAGTTCTTAAAGGCTGCTAAGAACGGTGTTGGTTCTCAGGTATCAACCGGTTGTGGGTTAAAAACCGGATCATGTCTCAGGTAACCAGCTGTGGCCTATTAGAAGGTAGTGCCCGCCTGGGACTGGGAGAGGGCAGACGACACTGGCAGAGGGCAGACGACATTTGCTTGACCGAATCGGCAGAGTGCGGGCCTGGCGTGCGGAAGATCCGGATTTCGGTTCCAGGTCAAGTCAAACCATTGACTTATAAAATTGATATTTGTAGCTTCCTAGCCTGGCGCTCAGCATTAATAGGATATGGCAAGGACTGGTTTGCTCAGTGTCAGGATAATGTGACTTGAGGGGGATATTGTGTCATGGTGCTGGCGGCCCAGTTTACCAGTGAGACAGCACTATAAAGTCGCCATGAGTGCACACAGTCACAAGTCGGTACCCATCCTGATATGACCTTATTGTTGCCAGGACGTAAAACTCTAACAACCAATCAAGCTGCTTGAGCCACTGCTTTGCTGCAGGTTCAACAACGACCCGTCCATCGACGTGCTGCTGCTAACAACACACGTTGGCGGGCTGGGACTGAACTTGACGGGCGCCGACACAGTAGTGTTTGTGGAACATGACTGGAACCCGATGAAGGACCTGCAGGCCATGGACCGGGCACACCGCATCGGGCAGCGCAAGGTGGTCACGGTCTACCGCCTCATCACCAGGGGCACCCTGGAGGAGAAGATCATGGGGTCAGTCTGCCATCCGCTCACAGCAGGCGAGCACTCTCAACAGTGTGCGCGTGTCTGAGTAGTGTGTGCATGTGCATTATGAGTAATGTGCATGTGTGCATTACGAGTAAGGCCAAAAAATACAAAACAAAGTAGGTGATCTTCCTTTTGATCACCCAAATCAGGATCGGGTAGACGGTTTTTACTTTTGTTTTTCTGGCGTATGGCATAGATGTAGTATGTAACTATCTTCCACATAGTTATGTATTTCATGACCAGATCGAATGAGTTGAGCGTCCGTCTCCCGGTTTGGTGTCGAACCCTGGTCAAGTCAAGCCAAGCCAATGACTTAAAAATTCATACTTGTTGCTTCCTAGCCAGGCACTCAGCATTATTAGGATAGGGCAAAGACTGGTTGGCTCAGTGTCAGGATAATGTGACTGAGTGGGATATCATTTCATGGTGCCAGTGGCTTAGTCTCCTAGTGGGACAGCACTATAAAGTTGCCATGAGTGCGCACTGTCAAAAGTTGGTACCCGTCCTGATATGACCTTAGATGCTGCCAGGACATAAAACTCCAACAACCAACCAACCATTAGTAGTAGTGTGTACATTATGAGTAGTGTGCATAATTCTATTCTAAACAAAATGTTATCATTTTATTTGACTAATTCCTCGTGAAGCAATTAAAATTGTTAAATATTAATTTTGGTGATTTGATTTGATTTGATAAGGGTTATAAATGAAATACTACCAATAATAACTATAACGATTTGTTCCGTTGGCGATTGCCATAGATTTATATTAGTTCTGGCTATCACCGGACGTGTACCAAATACATTACTAATTAGAATAAGTTTTTACACCCAAATACTATATAAGCCGTTTCCATATTTTAGTATATAGTCACAAACCCTATTCAAAGTAGATCCTGGGGTGCTTATAGAAGGGTAGAGCAAGTAACTGTAATTAAATTAAAATAAAAAATAAAAACCTGTTGCTGCTTATGTCTATAGGGTCAGAATTTTTAGATTCATGTCAAAATTAATTTAGCATGTTTTTACTTTAAATATCTCAAAATTGGCCATTCATAAAAATTATGGTAGATTATAACAACCTTTTTGTTTGTTTGTTTGTTTGTTTAACAACCCCCCCCCCCCCCACCAAGCACAAAAAGTAGATATCGGCTATTGGGGGTTGAGATTATAACAACCAACCTAGCAATATTTTGATATATTCTTTAATGTAGCAAACCTAACAAGTGACGTACTGGCATCAATGAACCAAAAGAAATTAGTTGGAGCAGCTTTCATTAACTTCAGCAAAGCTTTTGACACAGTAGACCACAAATTACTACTAAAAAATTAAACATGGGCATTAAATCCAAATCAATAAACTGGATAAAATGCTACTTAAACAACAGACAACAAATAACAAAAGTGAATGGTACACTGTCAGACCAGAAAACTGTCACATGTGGTGTACCCCAAAGGATTAGTCCTGGGACCACTACTCTTCATATTATACATAAACGACCTAGAAGAATGGCTAGAGACAGAATGTCTCCAACTATCACTACTGTCATATATGCAGAAGGAAGCACAGTAGAGGAAGTAACAACCAAGCTAAACAACCTCTTGCTGAAGCTAGACAACTGGTGCGAGTCCAATAAAATAACCATCAACGCAAATAAAACTAAAACAGTACTTTTCTCACATAGAACAGTACCAGAAAGAAACATACACTGCAAGCTAGGAAACAAAACCTTGGAAAATGTAACTCACTATAAATACCTAGGCCTAGAGCTAGACAACCAGCTAAGCTACAATTTGTGTATAACAAAAATCATCCACAAACTGTGGCTATTTGCAAAACTAAGAAACTGTATGACACAAGATATGTCAATAAAAATCATCAAAGGTATGGTACTCCCCTGCTTTGACTATGGGGATGTAGTCTATGGATGCTAAAAAAGAGCTAAAAAAATTGCAAATACTACAAAATAGAGCCCTAAAAAACTGCCTAAGAGTAGACAAACTACACCCCACCTATGATTTACGCAAAATAACTAAAGTAAAGCTACTAGAAAACACAAAAATAATCCACCTAAAAACATTAGTATATGGATATAGCCAGGTCATTAAGCATCTAACTCAACCATTAAGGAACACCAGAGCAAATAATGCACCACTACTAAGGCAGGCCAGAAGCCAAATCAAAGCCCACGAAAGGAGCATATTGGAAATGGCTGCCAAAGTGTGGAGCTCACAAACGGTGGAGGAAAGACAAATTCCTGACCTAAAATCATACAAAAAATATTTGTGCAAAATAAAACCAGGAAACCCCAACTAAGCTGCACCACAAGGGGGCATGTGATATGTCCACCAGCTGGACAGCCCATGACGGGGAAACCCAGAAATATAAAAGCCAGAAAAGATGTACACCAACAATATAATCAAATTAAATCCAAACAAAAATAACCCAACCACCTACTACATACAAGCCTATAACATGTAAATAGAGTAGGCTAGTATAGAATTAAGTAGGAAAAAAAACCCCAAAACACTAACCCAAGATATAAATTTAAGAAACACAAAACTATAATTGCCCAGCACTAAAAACAAGCTCGATCATCCGAACTTACATGCTATGGACAGTATAAACACCCCATCAACAACAACAAAATGTAAGAAACTCAAAAACAATCTGACTAATCAACTTTAATTCCAAAAGAAAGTGTTTACCAAAACAAACAATTTTTTTTTTTAAACATATTAAAAAAAAAAAAAAAATGAAATGCTGTTATTCATTCCAGACTTCAGAAATTCAAGATGAACATTGCGAATACGGTGATAAATCAGGAGAACACGAGCATGGCGTCCATGGGCACGTGCCAGCTGCTCGATCTGTTCACGCTCGACTCGCCATCTGCCGGGTCATCTGCTGCAGCGCCACCTGGCGGCGACGGCGGCGAGCAGACGATGAAGGCGGTGCTGGAGAACCTGGGCGAACTGTGGGACGAGAAGCAGTACGAGACCGAGTACGACATGGGCAGCTTCCTCCAGTCTCTGTCCAAGTGATGTGTGTGTGTGTCTGTGTTGGGGGGGGGGGGGGGTGTTACTCAGTGGAAAAGGTGGGTTATCTCTATATAATATAGCCTATGCGTGTGTGTTTGGATTTTTAGGTCCTACCAACATCTAAGGTCATATCAGAACGGGGACGGTGTGTGTGTGGCTGGTTAGTTGTTAGAGTTTTACGTCCTGGCAACACCTACGGTCATATCAGGAGTGTGTGTGTGTGCGTGTGTGTGAAGGGGGATGGGGTTACGTTATGAAACAGACCTGCTGTGTGCCTATGGACACTACAGACACTCGTAATTACCCGTGTGTGGTGTACACTTTTAATTCTGTTAATATCACCTGAGAAAGGGGCATGTTTCGTAGATATATCAATAGGGTCAACGATGTGTTGTTTCATTCCACTCTTTATCATCCCGCAGATTTTTGTTGCTGCCTTCTTCCATAAAGAAATTACCACAATAGGTTTTCTCTCCATCACATGTTCATATTATATCTATTTAAAAGCTGTTTTATACGCAATTGTTACAGACTGCATAATTCCATGAGGCCGAATTGCAGGCGTCTAATACATGGGTGAACGTTACATAACAAAGGTACATATGAGATGTGATGTGGAAGTTTGTGTTTGCAATCCTGGTTGTTATTGACTTTTTCTTTTAAATGAGGTCATCCTGGATCGTGCTTTTGGATCCGGATTCTGCTCACCAGACCAGCGCAAGCTTTGATTCTAGTTACTGGGCAGATGTCGGCCTTGACTCTCCCTGGTCACGCTACCAGTGTCGACTCTGATCTTAGTCGCACTACCAGTGTCGGCTCTGATCCTGGTCACACTACCAGTGTCAGATTTTATCCCATCACACTATCTGTGTCAGCTCTGATCTTGGTTGCACTACCAGTGTCGGCTCTGATCCTGGTCACGTTACCAGTGTCGGATTTGTTCCTGGTCACACTGTCTGTGTCGGCTCTGATCTTAGTCACACTACTAGTGTTGGCTCTGGTCCTGGTCATGCTACCAGTGTCAGCTCTGATCCTGGTCACCCTACCAGTGTCAGCTCTGATCCTGGTCACGCTACCAGTGTCAGCTGTGATGTTAGTTGCACTACCAGTGTCGGATTTGATCCTGGTCACCTTACCAGTGTCAGCTCTGATCCTGGTCACGCTACCAGTGTCAGCTCTGATCCTGGTCATGCTACCAGTGTATGCTCTGATCTTAGTCACAGTACCTGTGTCGGCTCTGATCCTGATCGCACTACTAATGTCAAATTTGATCCTGGTCACACTACCAGTGTCAGATTTGAGCCTGGTCACACTATGTGTGTCGACTCTGATCCTGGTCACGCTACCAGTGTCGGCTCTGATCTTAGTTGTGCTACCAGTGTCAGCTCTGATCTTAGTCGCACTACCAGTGTCTGCTCTGATCCTGATCACACTACCAGTGTCAAATTTGATCCTGGTCGCACTACCAGTGTCGGATTTGATCCTGGTCACACTATCTGTGTCAGCTCTGATCCTGGTCATGCTACCAGTGTCAGCTCTGATCTTAGTCGCACTACCAGTGTCGGCTCTAATCCTGATCGCACTACCACTGTCAAATTTGATCCTGGTCACACTACCTGTGTCGGATTTGATCCTGGTCACACTATCTGTGTTGGCGCTGATCTTACTCACACTACCAGTGTTGGCTCTGATCCTGGTCATGCTACCAGTTAGCTTTATCCTGGTCATGCTACCAGTGTCGGATTTGATCCTGGTTACGCTACCAGTGTCATCTCTGATCCTGGTCACACTACCAGTGTCAGCTCTGATACTGGTCGCACTACCAGTGTCGGCTCTGATCCTGATCGCACTACCAGTGTCAAATTTTATCCTGGTTGCACTACCAGTGTCAGATTTGATCTTGGTCACACTATCTGTGTCGGCTCTGATCCTGGTCAGGCTACCAGGGTAAGCTCTGTTCTTAGTCGCACTAACAGGGTCAGCTCTGATCCTGATCGCACTACCAGTGGCAAATTTGATCCTGGTCACACTACCTGGTCGCACTACCAGTGTCAGATTTGATCCTGGTCTTGCTACCAGTGTCAGCTCTGATCCTGGTCATGCTACCAGTGTCGGCTCTGATCCTGGTCATGCTACCAGCCAGCTCTGATCCTGGTCATGCTACCAGTATCGGCTCGGATCTTAGTCGCGCTACCAGTGTCGGCTCTGATCTGATCACAGTACCAGTGTCAGCTTCCACAGTCATACTACCAGTGCCTGCTCTAATCCTTGTCACGATACCTTGGTCAGAGTACTAGTATCAGGTTGGATCTAGTATCAAGTTCGATCCTGGTCACAGTACTAGTATCAAATTTGATCCTGGTCACATTACCAGTCAGCTCTGATCCTGGCCATGATACTAGTATCAGGTTTGATTCTGGTGATGCTACCAGTGTCGGATTTGATCCTGGTCCCGCTACCACTGTCAGATTTGATCCTGTTGTCACTTAATTTTGAATTTGATCCTGGTCACTTAATGTTCAATTTGATCCTGTGGATACTGGCAAACACTCAGAGCTCCATTACATAATGGTTTGAAGTAATGTTGTATTGGTGGTATAATGCCAGTGAGGCCTAGTGACAAAACAGACAATGCCCATGATATTACATTACGTAGGTAAGCTACTAGTAACATATTGTTTTGTACTTTTCTATTGCAGTTATTTATATGCACTCATTGTCGAGTGGTGGATGAATACCTTGTGTAAAATGGATTTCTATTTTTCAGAAATTCATTTGATAAATTATTCAAGCTTCGAGTGTAAAGTTATTCAGTACAAACCGACCATTTATCAATTTGATGTAGTTGAATGACTCCCAAGTGATGTTCTTCCAATATAAATAACAATTTATTCTAATATTTAGTATCCTCTTACTGTTTAGTTTGTTTGGTGTTGTTTACGTCCTAGCAACATCTAAGGTCATATCAGGGCGCGTTTAGTTTGGTTTAGCCCGTGAGATTACGTATAGCTGGTATTAGACGACTTAGTTAATTGTGTATGTAGATGAAACAGAAACTACCTCTGCTCAGCTTTTCATTGGATGTAGTATGCATGTAGTGTACGATTACTTTAAAGAGAAGACTACCAAACAAAACGCTCTTCCGTTTTTGTGTTATTGTACAATCAACACAGCTGTGACCGGCATGTTATGACGTCATTCTAAGATCAATCAAAACAGGTTTGCTTTGACCAGTGTCCTCATTCACGTTTAATAATCCGCACGTAGCTTTTGAATTAAGAAATTAGAATTTAAAATGATCTTACTTTGATAGATTATTAAAAAGCTGCATAGTCCACACTTATCTAGATTAAAATCCTACATACCCAACTTAAATATTCAATGCATTTAAGCATTTATTGCTGCATAAAATAAGTCAATTTAAGTGGTATCGGAATTTGTACATGCCTGCCAAAAGAACATCAAATAGGTTTACTTCAAATGATTAATTCTCAATTTAACCATTAAAATAATTACTTCAATGGCCAGAAACAAACTCCGGACTATGCAACTTTGAATAAAATTGGAACCAACATTTCTGGGCTGGGTTTAAAGTGAACTTTTAGACTTCGAAAACGGGCCATTACCCCCCCCCCCCCCCCCCCCCAACCCCGAATAATTTTGTTAATTCTACCCATGAAGTGTTTAACGGGGTACAGGTAACGCCAAGGCTGGACTGAGTCTGTGCACGGCGGCATCTTTTATTGGCTTACATATAAAACATTATCCTAATTGTCAACAGAGGAGACTGTATACAAACGGGAGCAGTGGATGAACCTAACGACAGCTGACAATGGTATTTGTTTATTTATATATAAACATTCGCAGCAAAAAGCCCATACTCAATACGGACACATTAAACCATGGTCTTTATGACACTATGCAAATTTTATCTTGAAAATATATTAGTTTTATGCAAGCAACAAACAACTCACGCTATTTACACCTACGTATTAATATTATTTCAAATGGGTTACCTTATTGTATCTAACACCAATTTGGTACACAAACCAAAAAAAACCGTCATACATATAGATTTATGAATTGCATCAATTTATTTCATTATAAACAGAAACCGACAGTTGCCCCCGCCCCCCCCCCCCCCGACTTACGTGGTCAGGATACCCGACACCACAAATTGAGGCAACCCACCCGTGTAGGATGCAGTCGGTAACCTAATTATTCCTCTACAAACCTCAGTGGAATGGACTTGGTCAGAGTGAGTTAGCTATATTATTAGACAATATGCTGTGCACTTTCTCAGAGAGATTCTATTACATCAGTATCATAACGGAAAATAAAGCCATTGTACACAAAAGAGAAAAGGCATTATCCCTCACTGCAATCAAACTGTTCAGTGCATATTCTAAATTAAATAGTACATTTAAAATGAGTATGTGGGGTTATGATGTGCGTGATAGACAGAAGGCATGTAAGATGGGAGGCTGGGTTGTATCAAAAGGCCATCATTAGGACACTAGACCATGTGACACCGTATAGGATGTGATATTAACGTTCACACGCCGAGTCCATTCACCTCTCACTCTCACATTCAAAGGCACACACATTCATGAAAAATATCTTCCGCAGACACGCACTTCGCGCCAAGTTACAAAACGGGATTCCGAGATATCGGCGCCCTCACCAAGCACCCAACCCAGCGCCTTGTCAGCGCCCCGGGCCCCGGCGCACACCAACCTCCGCAACCAGTTTTACTAGAGATTCGTTGTCGGTGACCCAACTTATTGCCATTAAAAAAAAAAATCAACAATGTATCATCAACACTTAGAACAACAAAAGTCTGTTGGATTAAAATTTAATAACCATCGATCGAACTCAAAATGACTTCGCGCCCCCTCCCCATCCAAAAACAAAACTCACAATTATAAAGGACAGTTCGACAATGATTGCTGATTAGTATATTCCATAACGCAGTATACTTGGTGAGAAGTATCATTAAACGTAGGAACATTAATGATGGCTATGCTATTTGATGGTTCCGAATTGTTTTGATTAATCAAATTGTGTAATTGATGAGTGATCCTACCTAGATCGTGTTGACCATATGAACATTTGGAGCTTTATTTCAGGAAAGTAACTGCCAAAGTGACATTTGATTCAGTAAAGTAATCTGTCACCGTATCTACATCTTATCAACAGTTCTCAAACCTGGTATACATGTTCGCACACTGATAATGAAATGGAGCGGCCAGTGTATTGTGGCTAACCCGCTATAAGAATTACAAATGATGTAAATGATATGGCAAACACAGTACAAGTACGCGATGGGTCACCACCCGAAGACCAGGCACCCGTGACAGAGTCTGAAGACCCAGAGCCCGTTACAGGGTGCCCCACCCGAAGACCAGGGCCACGTTCAAGATACGCCTCGGAAGGGCATCGTAGAAATTCCTGACTTCACGCTAGTCTGAACGACTTTAGCTGGCAGGTGCCTCGAAAATGTTGGCCTCCATAGGAGGCCGCCATTTGTAACTGAAAAGAAGAGCTCTGATTGGCTGAAACCACTGAATTCGGCGGCCATTTTCGAGGCTCTATTTGCCTCCTACCTGAAAAGGGAGATGTCTCCGAGACGACTCAGAGGCGTAACCTGAACGCAAATTACAGGGTTCCCTCATCCACAGACCAGGAACACATTACAGGGTCACCCACCCAGACCAGGAACCCATTACAGGGTTCACCACCCACAGACCAGGAACCCATTACAGGGTTGACCACCCGCAGACCAGGAACCCATTACAAGGTCCCCCACCCACAGACCAGGGAGCCTGTTACAGGGTTTCCCACCAGCGGACCAGAAGCCCGTTACACTTACAGGGTCCCCCCCACCCACAGACCAGGGAGCCCGTTATAGGGTTCCCTACCCACAGGCCTAGAGTACATTACCTGGTTTTGGCTGGTAGGCCAGTCCCATTCAGCACCACACCGTGCTATCCTACTGATTAGAGCATGCAGTTTTATCACTATTTTCATTAGTAGCTGTGCGACTTTATTTTCTTCTTTAATTATTTACTCATTGCGCTTTTTGCAAGCCAGCCCGATACCTATTGCATGCTATTTACTCTACCCGGTCCACCCGCTCCCTCCGTAATGAATCTTCCTCCGCTCTGATGGCATTAACCGCATTAGAATAGAATAATACAAAAGGGGATCAGGAAGCATGCTATATTTAAGGCTTTACATGTTGGGCTGCCGACAGGCTGTACATGGTCCGGCCGGGAGGGGAGTGGTGCGGGCGGTTCCAGGGAAGACCGGGGACTGTCCAGCAGCCGATCCACCCTGAGACCTGCACTCACCACGCTCTCCTCCCACCTAGCCCACCCCGAGACCAGCACTCACCACTCTGCTCCCACCTGGCCCACCCCGAGACCTGCACTCACCACACTCTCCTCCCACCTGGCCCACCCAGACCAGCACTCACCACTCTCCTCCCACCTGGCCCACCCAGACCTGCAATCACACTCTCCTCCCACCTGGCCCACCCCGAGACCAGCACTCACCACTCTCCTCCCACCTGGCCCACCCCGAGACCTGCACTCACCACACTCTCCTCCCACCTGGCCCACCCAGACCTGCAATCACCATGCTCTCCTCCCACCTGGCCCACCCAGAGACCAGCACTGACCACGCTCTCCTCTGCCCGGCCCACCCAGACCAGAAATCACCATGCTCTCCTCCCATCTGGCCCACCCAGACACCTGCACTCACCATGATCTCACCTCCAACCTGGTCTCATTCCCAGAGCCCAGCACTTGCCCCCGCCCACTACCCCCCCCCCCCCCCCCTGATCCGAAGCACCCCCGCCCACAGCGCTCCGTGCTGGTATGTTTAAACCCAGGCAACACACGCTCCGAGCTAGTACTATCTTTGTTTAAAGTCCACGCCTCAACATATATTTATATATGTAAGGCTCCGCCGTCCCAGCGAAAAATAAGGGGAAAGAGTTTGAGCCAGTGTTGGTTGCCAGGACACCTCGAGAACGGCACGTTTAAACTAGAACAAAACAAAACTGTTATCTGTACAGGAAATGAGAGACGAATGATGTCAGAGGAGGGCCCTGAGAATGTGCCCTCCCCGCTATCCAACGCCTCACTGAGTGATCAATCGCACATGTCCAGCAGTCCACCCCCCCACCCCCCAACCTCTGACGTCCTCACATTACAAGTGGCGTGTGGGTGCAGCTGAGTGCTTCTAACTTCACTGGAGAGCTACATCTTACTTGGCTCGCAGCCCCGCGCACATTTCGCGTTAGTTACTGCTGATACTTTGATACACGCGTGTAGAGTGCAGGGCAGCAGGTCGCCACGATCCTGCTGCACTGCACAGTGCGCCGCCTCGTTATGAACATGGAATATGAAGTCTGTCATTGGCCTCCCGCAGCAGTCTGCGCTGGCGGCCGCCAGGGGACGCCACACGCTGCAGTGGCGCCCCTCGGCGGCGGTGATAAGCATTACTAGTCGAGGAAGGAGCGCCTAGCCGGCGTCCCGCTCACAAGAAGGGGTTGCTGGAACCAGTGGCAGCCGCAGTGCCTCCTGTGTGCATGGCGGGAACTGACCCCGACATGGGCATGAGCGGCTGCGGCAGGATCGTCTGCTGCGATGATGCGTCCGTGAAGCCCATGGAGGACGAAGTCTGCATCTGGTTCATTGGGATGCGCGCTGCCGCAGACGCAGTTTGCGGCCCGAACGGGTTCATAGCGGGCGGCCCGCTGGCCGGGGCTGCCTGCCCGGCGCCCACTCCGGTGCCCACTCCGGCACCCAATCCAGCGCCCGGCCGCGTAGCAGCGAACGGGTTGGTGGACGCTGCAAGAGGCGAAGCGGTGTCAGGACATAGGTGACGTAACATGGCATCACGTGACATGGGCATGACATGACGTGACATGAGATGAGATACGGTGTGAGCTTTCGGGTGGCGTTGTACACTTTGGTCTGAAGTAGTCAATCTTACTGGTAACCATTGGTTTTTAGGCATAATAGTTTCAGAGACTTGTGAGCGCAATGAAGTACAGTAAAGCCTCTCTAAATGGACGGACCTTGGAACCAACTTTAAGTGGTCCATTTAGGAAGGTGGTCGGTATAGGCAGTTAGAGTATGGTTAAAATGGTATTGTTGGGGCCCAAATAAAGCGATTGATATAGGGGAGTGGTCGATGTGTGGATGTGGTCGGTTAGAGAGGTTTTACTGTATACTAGAAAATCAAGAATAAAATAAAACTGCAATCGATGATGTGTATGCAGTGGCTATTGGCAAGCAACAGAGTTCATTTACAAAGGAAGTACTGATAATTATAATATACCACCGTCTAGGCAAAAAAAAAAGCTTTCTTGATTCAAAATCTGGCTTCCATATAGAACTACGTGTTTCAACTCGTTGCATCATGAACCTTAACAAGGAACTGCAGCAACAAAGGAAGCTGGCACTACTCAAATTAATTAACCGGGAAACACCAACAGCAAAGCGGAAACTGTTAGAGCGTGAGGCATACAGTAGCTGTCTAGGGCGGAGTACACCACGGCACATTCAACGGCGTAACTCGAGAGGGCGCCACCTGTAAGGGTTCAACAGTCACACAGACCTCGGGCAGACAGCAGCAGTTAGTTGAGGCATTTAGCATGAACTGAATTATAAAATACAGCAAGTAATTAAAGTGTGCGCAACTCCAAATCAATGGGCTCTTTAAAAAAAAAAGTCACTTGAGTTAAATAAAAACACTCTGGGTTAAGTAAGTAAGCCACCGGGTTACATATATATATTTAATGGAATATAAGTTTGTAATTAAACTGAAGCGACAACAGTGTAACATGCAAGGTTAAAAACGAGAATAAAAGGTTTTAAAAAAAAGAGTTAAAAAGGTTAAATGTGAAAAAAGTTAGCACTAAGAAAGGCTCGGTGCATCTCTCTAACAACTCAACGGTACAGTCGGGGCGTCCAAACTGGGACAGTCAGCGCAAACTTTGACATCTCGTGGAACACTGAATGCGCTGTGTGCATTTAGTCTGAAACCACAGGATTCTCCATGTTGAAAGGCCGTCGTTTCTACTGACCTAATACCTACAATTTTCATCTTTATTTAAAAAAATTAATTTGGGTGAATTATTTTGATTAAAGAGGTCAAATTACTCCTTCCCCTCCCAACAGATTTGATTGAATTTGTCCGCGTTAGAAAAGGGGAGCCTGATTTGTACTTGTTAATAGGGAGTGTTCTGTGTTCTCGTGCGGCGATATTTGCTGCACGACGTAGTGAGTTTGAAGAGTTGGTTAGACCGTGCTCCGGCACAGATAGCCCCGCGCTGAGGACCAGTGTACATGCGACACGAGTGCCATACTCACTCGGTTTCACCCCGTCTTGGGGCTTGGTCATCATGAAGATGTCAGGGCTCGCCGACGTGCCATTTGTATCTGAAGTGCACGTGTCAAAGCGGTCACTGACAGTAGCACATGCAGCACAGGGAACGGACCGCAGTGGTGACCTGCATGTACGGCAGCACCGCACGCTGAGGGAGGGGGAGGGGGAGGGCACAGTGTGGGCCCATTGAGGTGGAACGGCTGGGCATTGAGGTGGAACGGCTGGCAGAGTGTGGCATTGAGGTGGAAGGGCGGGGCAGAGTGGGGCATTGAGGTGGACGGGATGTGAAGAGTGGGGCATTGAGGTGGAAGGGCTCAGAGTTGGGCATTTAGGTGAAAGGGCTGAGCATTGAGGTGGAATGGGCAGAGCAGGGCATTGAGGTGGAATGGCTAGGCAGAGTGGGGCATTGAGGTGGAAGGGTGGGGCAGAGTGGGGCATTGAGGTGGAAGGGTGGGCCAGAGTGGGTCATTGAGGTGGAATGGGCAGAGTGGGGCATTGAGGTGGAAGAGCGGGACAGAGTGGGGCATTGAGGTGGAAGGGCTGGGTAGTGGGGCATTGAGGTGGAAGGGCAGGGCAGAGTGGGGCATTGAGGTGGAAGGGTGGGGCAGAGTGGGGCATTGAGGTGGAAGGGTGGGCCAGAGTGGGTCATTGAGGTGGAAGGGTGGGGCAGAGTAGGGCATTAAGGTGGAAGGGTGGGGCAGAGTGGGGCATTGAGGTGGAAGGGCTGGGCAGAGTGGGGCATTGAGGTGGAAGGGCTGGGCAGAGTGGGGCATTGAGGTGGAAGGGCAGGGCAGAGTGGGGCATTGAGGTGGAAGGGTGGGGCATTGAGGTGGAAGGGCTGGGCAGAGTAGGGCATTAAGGTGGAAGGGCAGTGAAGAGTGGGGCATTGAGGTGGAAGGGTGGGCAGAGTGGGGCATTGAGGTGGAACATCAGGGCAATGAGGCGTATCCTTGCATAATTGGAGACTTCCATATTTTGTTGCAGCTGCATACTCGACTGGGAGAAGGGGGCAGAGGAACCAGGGAGTTTGGGCGCAGTCAAGTGAAATCACAGGACGAGATAAACGACTGGATGTAACAGGTTCGCAGGCAGTTCTAACATGGCCTACACTACTGACTGGCCAATCACAGAAGATCCTCTAGTCACGTGACGACGCAGCTGAGACAATGTGACTGATCACACATTACACGAATACCTTTCCACCAATCACGCTCCAGTACATCAAATCACTACGACAAATAAAAATTGCCATAATTCGCCACGTTGTCAACGAAGAAAACTTGAGAAAAATCACCCACAGCTGAACAATCCTTTTTTTTAAACCACTTTTGGTAAAAAAAAAAACACCAAAAAAAAACAAACCTACATGCCATTTATTATTCAAAATGTGGTTCGGCTTCACAAACACGCCCCCTACCCCCCCCCCCCCCCCCATCCCCCATATGCCATTTTCAGCTGCTTGAGGTGGTGGGTGTTTCCGTCTGATGTGGGTGACATGTTCAACGAATCATGCAGTTCAGACCGGTAGCTGACACAGGGCACGGTGTTGGACAAATTGGAATAGACTACATCACATGCAGCACTCGGTAAGAACACAAGGTTTGGAACCATTCGTTAGCGATAGCATCTATAGATAAGGGCGGAGTCGTTACTTAGTGGCGAGGTGTAGAGGCTGCCACGTTCAGGTCTCAGACAGGGAGCTGTAGCATACGCTATCCACTCAGTACAGCCTAGGCTCTAGCAAACACTTACCACAATGTTCTTTAAAAAAATAATATATATATATATCAATAAAAGAGGGAAACGTAAAAACCACGGAAATGAAATTTCTCCATTTGGCATTATGATAAAATAATTATTTTCCAAATATATTTTCAAAACATTTCTATTTAGATTTTCACATTATAAATAGCAACAAAGATAATGTACGGCAAGACACGCCACTCAGCGCTTTCCCGTGAAATACAGATGCAGTGCTGCCACCCAATGGTAAACAAGGCAATTGGACATGTCCCCATGCCCTGCCTGATGGCTGTACCATTGGAGGCATTCGACTGGGCCTCTCTATGCGAATATAAAAATATTTCATAACAAATTCCTATTCGACTGGGACCGGAAGTGGGTTCATATACCGATGATTCGGATGTGTGTTGTGGCTCCATCCGTTCCATCCGTAAATCTTGTGAATAGAAAGGGCCCAGTCGAATGCCTCCACTGAAACAAGGGGACAGGTTCCCTAGCCCATCCTGACTGCTGTACCATCAAAGACCATGTACAACAATTATAGTATATTATCTCCTAATATTAATAATGAAAACAATATTTATGGTGTACTAAAAAGAAATTAGCACTGAATCAGTGAAGAAACTCAACTAGTATGCGAGACGAGCGGGAGATATACACTGTGTAAAATATAACATTTTAATTCACCCTATTCACGCTGCGGCCATGTTGAAACCAGACCGAGGGCACTTACGCATCTGCCAGGCGCCGCTGTATGAAAAGTCATGTGAATACTTTTTTGTCGACCAAAACCTTTCGAAATCACTCAAATTTGAGGGGATTCATTTTTGAAAGTAACATATTCATCTTTGCATACCTGTTTTCTATCTATTGGCCAATTTTCACGAAGATTGGGTGACCCTTGCATGATGATTTTTCCCATTCTTTAACTACAATGTGACTGTCAACTTCAAGTCTGCCTAGTTATGGTGGTATCATGTAATGCAGCACTGTCAGCGTAGTTATCTGTGCAACCCAGTTAAACAACTAGTCTTAGTAATTACAAATTAATAAAAGCTTTAAAAGTGTTAAAATTCTTTTTTTTAAATATATCTATATTAAGAAAGTTATGCAATTTTGAATTCAAGAAAAGATTGGCAGCCAAGGTGAGTGACTTTGTTGACATTGCCTACTGAAATGCATCTGATCATCACTCAATCTTCATGAAAATTGACCAATAAATATAAAAAAGGTAAGCAAAAATGATTATGATAGTTTCAAAAGATAATATCTTCAAATTTTACTTCTTTAGTTTATGTAGTAGTTCATACACATCGGCACACAGCAGTGTCTTATGGCCATTTCCAATACAGACGCTTACTTAGCCTCGTTCTGATGCCTAATTAGATCGCGCGTGAATAGGGTGAATTGCCATTTAATGCATACCTTGTTTGCCGTGGGATGGCGCCACTACATGATTATTTAAGAAATTCCTATATAAAAGCGCTGAGTGGCGCATCTTGTCATACATTGTCTTTGATAGTACATAATGTGTTGGTCAGGTGGATTAATGTACGACTTGCGCGTTCCAACCGAGATGCGCCCGGTGCGCATGCGCGGAGGCGTGTACTCACTGGGGCTGGCGGTGATGAGGTTGTCCAGGTTCACCAGGTTCGCGTTGGCCCCTAGGAACGCCTCGGCCGTCTTCTTGCGCGAGTCTCCGCCCAGCGCCGTGTTCAGGTTCGACATGTCGTACGCCACCTGGTACCCGGGGTTCCCTGCAGCAAGCAAAGCTCACACTCGTCAGGACCAGCCACCTGTCAGGGCGGGCACTGAACCCAGGTGTCTGACACGTCAGTTTTTTGGGGGCTGTTTTTTCTACTTCACACCGACAAGGATGCGAGATGATAAGACTGCACAATACCTCATTTAAAGTTGCATAATCCTATGGTTTAGTGTTTCTGCCTCGTTTTTTTATATATATAAATAAATATACTAGGTTAATTGCTGTAATCTACAATAAAATTTGTTCGTTTAACGACCCCCCAGCATCGGCTTATTGGTGGGGGAGGGGGGGGCGTCATATCTCCATTAAAAATAGGTTTTAAAACTAAAGTAAATGGATAAACTCATTTGATATTTGACGTGTAAATATGTACGATTAATTCCAGTGTGCACACTGAAATACTTGACAACGGATATGTAGGACCATGTCTAGCCAAGGGCTTTAGTTTGGAAAGTGTTATGCCATCATAGGATTATGCAACTTTAAAACACAGCTGAAACTGTATTGGGATATTAAGAACCCTAATGTGGTCACAATTTCACGGGTATATATAGCAGATACAAACTGTCTCTGCATAAGATAACCACTTCAGATAAACAAATGTGCATTCGAGTTAAATCTGTAAACACCAATACGTTTTTGTTATAATTACAATAGGTACCAATACGAACCTGTGGCTTTATCAGTGGCAGGTGCTACGTTATATTTTCGGACGGAAGAAAAATACCTCAATTGAAATGAAATTGATGCAATTGCCCCCCTCCCTCCCGTGTCGAATTTGCCGAAAATGATATCTGATGTTTAACATTTAAGCAAAAATCAATTACAACTAATGGATATAACCGGGTAACTCAATTAAGGGTTAATACAAAATTACCACCGGTGTCAAACACATGTATATATATATAATAAAAATATGATATCTATATATATATATATATGTGTGTATATATATATGAGTCAGCCTCACGAAAACGGGCCAATCGGTGGTCAAGTGAAGATGTCGGCGTCGCAATTCTTAAAAGTGTAGTGCATTTCTTTGTTTCATATTAAATTATCCTAGAAACAAATCAGGTTGTTGTATTTTCTCGACCTTTAATTTCAGGATAAATTTAAAGACTTTCCAACACCTCTGTCAATGCTAAATTATAATTATACCGATCGATGCCGACATCCAATGATCGACGCCAACAACTTTAACAGATGTCGGCGTCGCAATTCTTAAAGTCTCGTGCATTTCTTTGTTTTATATTAAATTATCCTAGAAACAAATCAGGTTGTTGTATTTTCTCGACCTTTACATTCAGGCTAAATTTAAAGATTTTCCAACACCTCTGTCAATGCTAAATTATAATTATACCGATCGACGCCGACATCCATGCTCGACGCCGACAACTTCCACCAATTGGCCTCTTTTCGTGATCCTGACCCATTGGTATATGTGTATATCATATAGATATACACATATATATATATAATACATAGACATGCACATATCTCAGTTATCTCCGTTTTCGGGTACTTGTCTCAAGACAAACAGAAAGATGCCAGGTGCATAAATGCACAGGTGAGTATCTTAGTTTACGTTAATACACAAATGCACAAACTTAACGATAGACAGGAACGCCCGCGCCACCTCAAGGTCAGAACATGCTGCATGGCGGCAGAGAGGCGATATGTGTGCGCACACGCACATGTCACGTGCTAAGTGTTATCAGAGTGTTTAAACAGAAGGGTGGTCGGAAAAAGACAGTGGCAGAGACTACGGACCAAGGGACGACGGCTGTGAGTTTGTCGCCCCGATGTTTGTTGGCGAGGCGGTGCGAGCACTCAGCATGTCAAAGGCGTCGTCGATGCTTGGGTTGGCGTTGTACCCCAAGTGGCCATTGCCGTTGGTGGTGGCGAGCGGTGGGGACGGCCAAGCGGAGCTCTGTGAAACGGCCACAGGTGGGGCTGCGGCCGGGGCGCCCTGCTGGGCTGTCCACGGGTCATTGGTCACTGAAAGTGGAGCGTGAGACACTGCCGCTTTATAGTCCACGACCACTGTTGCGGCGCAGGGAGAGGATGTTGGGATGAGGCCTCATCTTTGGTGGCGCGCCCTGTGTATGCACAGTTACCCATGATGCACAGGCGGACAAGACAGATGCTTACAGTACTAATACACAGGGAATGGAGAGGCAAGGCTAACAGAACAGCACCCTCCCACACACCCAGGAGTAAGAACAGTTAGGACACTGGTAGATTTTGGTCCTGTTGGTAGAGCAGCATCAGCGTATGGTGTGGTGGGTGGAGTGTAGAGGGTGTGGTGTGGTGTGGTGTGGTGTGGTGTGTGTGTGTGTGTGTGTGTGTGTGTGTGTGTGTGCGTGTGCGTGCGTGTGTGTGTGCGACTGTACAGCTTTCATGCCAACAGAGGGTGGAGTTTCCACAGATGGCCACCATTAACACCCCCAAGTATATATCAACCAGGAATCTCCCTGCTCAAGAACTAATTTCAATGAAAATACTTGGTGGCTAATTTGAATCAAAAGTAGCAAAGCCAGTGAACACCTATCGTTCAGCACACGTCTAGTACTAGTGATACTTGGCTATTCTCATGGATTTTATTGAAAGTATGGAAACAAATTGTTTCCTTCTTGTTTTTATGTGTGAGTGGTGTGTGTGTGTGTGAGGGTGTATGTGTTAAATTTTTTTTTTATAAACCACTATTTAGTCCAATGTGCAACAACCAGTACATGTACATATATTCTGTAGGCAACAAGTGGCAAGACGGGCCCGAGCAACATTCTGTGCCCACAGACTTATGCTAGGTACACACCTACCGTTTTTCCGCACCCACCTACCGTATTCGATCTAAAATTGCCCAAAAGTCTTGAGGTGTGCACTCCCCTAGCACACCTACCGATTGCGATTCGCGACTTAAAACTCAATTTTAGGGCTAAAAGTGCTCCCTTACGATTGCGATTCGAAAAATGAATCGGCCCGTTTTCAGTTTTAAGCGGGTCGGGTCGGGTCGGGAGTTTTAGTGCGCGAGTCGTAAATGGTAGGTGTGTACCTAGCATTAGACGTTCACAGACAGATCGGAGCAGGCATTCTGTCCAAAATCCAGAGACAGGTGTTATTACTCATATAGTGGAGCACATACAAGCACGGTCTGCCAAGTCACGGTACGAGCAGGCGTGGCAGCTGAGAGGGAGGAGAGGAACAGGGGGTAGACATTCAGGGACTTGCGAGAAGTAGTGGCGGTGGGGATGTTGTAGAGGTCGCAGATGAAACTTACCAGGTGTCGGGACCTGCTGGGGCTGAGGCGGGGACTGCGGCGAGCCGCTCGTCCATGGGTCAGGGTTTGCGGAGGCCGAGGCCGTGGCCGTGGCCGGATGTGATGGTGAGCTCCATGGATCGTTGGCCTGCTTGGGTGCCCATGGGTCAGCGGCTGGGGTGGCATTAGGTGCTTGCGTTGAAAACGGAGATGCCCAGGGGTCAGAGAGCTCATCAGCACCACTTGGCGGCACTCCGCCAGCTGCCAAGTCAAGTAACGTCGTCTGGTTCTGTTGCACCTGCATTTTCAAAGACATGTAATATACACGTCCACACTTAGTTTCTGCAACTTGCACTTTTGAATGATTCTCACTTGTAAATCAAAACGAGATTAGAAATTAAGCGATGAGTTTTGCAACAAATTCAACCAGGTTTCAATTGGTACCATTGTCTGTGTCTGACAATAGCATATCCAGGCAGACAACTATGAGCTATCACAAGCAGCAGGGTTAAAATAGAAGGCGCTGGGTGGGGGGGGGGGGGGGACATCTTTCACAGAGAAAGATGAATTGAATTCCAGTTGTATGTTGGAGTTTTTACGTCCTGACAACATCTGCGGTCATATCAGAACGGGTACTGACGTGTGACAGTGCATGCTCATGGCGACTTTATAGTGCTGTCCCACTGGGAAATCAGGCCACCAGCACTATAACTCGATATCCCACTCAGTCAAATTATCCTGACACTGAGCTAACCAGTCCTTGTCCTCCTATTAATACCGAGTGCAAGGCTAGGAATCAACAAGTATCAATTTGATATGTAATTGATTTGGCTCGACCGGGAACTGAACTCCCGATCTCCCGCACGCGAGGACCGCGCTCTACCGATTCGGCCACCACCCACGGTCCCAGTTGTGGACACTCCTGACATTCAAAGTACTCACTAGTCTATAGAACGCCACAGCAGAATAAACTTGCTGGCGAATCATTTCTAGATCTTGACTTGGTGGAACACTCGACAGTAACGGAGCAGGGCATATCCGTGCACAAGCATGTTTAAAAAAATGTTCTATTCAATTTATTCAAAGGAGGTACTCTACTGCCTGCCTGTATCAGTACGAGTTAACACGGGCTCCTGCACACCGTGACACGGATAGACGCGCACTGCATGATGGTTGGCACCGACAGTGTCATTGGAGTGTGAAAAGGGGACAACATCAGGATGGGTAACGATTTGTGACTGATTGAAATCACGGGTGTCTTTATTGTGCTGCCCCACTGGGAGACCAGGTTCAGTCACATTATCTTGATACTGAACCAACCAGTCCTAGCCCTATCCTAGTAATGCAGAGCGCCAGGCCAGGTAGCGACAAGTATCAATTTTGTAAGTCATTGGTTTGACTCGGCCGGGTATTTAACTCTACCTTCCATAGGGAAGCCTGCACTCTACCAATTTAGCCACCTCGTCCGGTATCAGACAAAATAAACCAAGGGGAAAGATTACAAGTCGGGTTAGTTTGACACATAGCCACAATATCACCAACTCACCCTTTTAAAGCAGAAGATAAAAAGAAAAAAAGACCCAAAAAAAGGAGGGGGGGGGGGGACTGAAGGCGTCAGTACAAAAACCAGAAACCAAGCCCTCACCCTAACTCCAACCCCCTTGTGTTAGGTGCTAATATGTGAAGCCTTATTGCGAACAGAAGACGCAGGCTTGTAGCAGTGAGGTGTGGGCAAGCAAAGCAGCAAAGAAGTGGAGGAGGCAGAGTCGGACAAGAAGCGCCAAACTGCAGGCGGCACAGCGAAGTGCAAAGGGGGCTGCAAAGTTAGCAGTCAAAGCTCACACTAGTTGGTTGGTTGTTGGGAGTTTTACATCCTGGCAACATCTAAGTTCATATCAGGACGGGTACCGACTTGTGACAGTGTGCACTCATGGCGAATTTATAGTGCTGCCCCACTGGGAGACCAGGCTGCCAGAACCATGACGTGATATTCCACTTAGTCCCATTTTACTGACACTGAGCCAACCAGTCCTTGCCCTATCCTAATAATGCCGAGCGCCTGGCTAGGAAGCGACAAATATAAACCTTTAAGTCATTGGCTTGACTCAACCAAAAGGGGAGACGGACGCTCAACTCATTCGGTCATCCCGTCTGGTCAACTCACACTAGTAGTAGGTGGCTGTTAAGTGCAAACAAAATCAGAAGGTTAGCAGTTAAGTGAAAGCTATGTGAAAGAGTAGATGGTGGCTAGTTGCAAATAGAATTGGAAATTTAGCGGTTGAGTAGAAATGCAAGTGACAGAATGTAGGCTACAGTTAATAATACATAACTGGATTGCTTTAAGATTCTGCAGTACAATTTTTTTTTAATAGAAAATAAAGAGAAATATATGAGGTTGATTGTGATAATTTAGTTTACTGGGAATTTTATTTTAAAGAGGCATTTGAAGTTCAAATCTGCCCAATTAATTTGTATCTGTTTGACATAGGCTTTGTTTACCCATTTTCCCACATAGCATCCTCCGTATTGTGAATTAAGGCCCTGTCACACAACACCGGATTGGGGGAAACGGAAAGAAACCGAACAAAGTCCGTTGATATCCGGCAAAGACCCTTTAATACTAAGACGGCTCACTCCCTATCTCCCCCATGGTAATGTAAGTTTCGCAGTGCCACCTTGTGGTGGGTTTGATCAGCCTGGCTGCTGGTTGGTGTTTCACATGTAAACACATACAATTATATTATACATGAGATAGGTAAGTATGAATACACATCAATATGAAATTGCTATGAACAAATACACATCATCATCATCGCCATCATCACACATCTTTCATTCATATATACATTTATACATATAATATAGCAACTGTTTAACCAAAAGAACAGCCAGTGCACCAAGTGGTGGGTTTGATCATTTTGATTACACAGTACAGGCTGAGTGAGCCGTCTTAGTATTATAGGGTCTTTGTATCCGGCATAGTCCGGGTTGTGTCCGTACAAGTTTTGAACATGCACAAAACTTGGAACGGATGCCACCGGATTGACGTCTGCGGTTCTTGTCCGGTTTGAGTTTGTTTCGTCTGTTGGCTATCCGTTCATGTCCGTTCGTCCGGCGGCCTTTGACCCAATATCACAACACTTTGACACATTTTAATAGATTTTGATACTTATCACGCCCGAACACCACCGGACTAGACAATTCTGTCCGTTGCTCAATCCGGCATAGTGTGACAGGCACTTCAGCATCTAAGTTGGATGTGTAGGATCAAATCTAGGTAAGTGTCTTGGGTTTAGAAAATGTGATGCTGTCATCGCAAAGTGCAACTTTAAATGCAAGTAGAACTAAACAGATTAGAGAGTGGGGTGGCGGTAATAAGTTGAAAGAATCGAAAGGTTTGACTGTGAAGGGAAATTTGAAAATGAGAGCGAGAAAGCAGGTAGCGGTTAAGTGGAAGGAGAATTGTAAAGCTGGCGGTTAAGTAAGAGTATGTCAGGTTGAGGTGCCTGTTCCCTATACTTACACGGTGCCTAGATTTTGATTGTGTTGGCTGGGGGATGGCATAGGGAGAGGCTGAAGTCACCTGGAACAGAAAAGAGACTCGTAGTTTCAGGTCGCGGATAGAAGAGACGTCACCGCCCAAGGTCACTTCCAACGACACCCAAGCGGCTAAAGGTCAAGGTCACACAGAAGGGTGGTTACTGACGAGGCACTGAAATGTTACACCGTGCTAACGTATCAATAAGTAGATGTCAACACGATGAGGGCATTGTAATCAGTACGAGGATTGGTTGGCTGTTGGAGTTTTATATCCTGGCAACATGTCATATCAACACGGTCATTACGAGGATATCATGATGACTTTTAACTAACATACAGAAGTCACATTTAGTATTCTTAATACACATACAACACGCATATACAAAGGCTGGGGTGGAGGTGCGGGGCCGGGGTTCTAGAAGTAGTCTATGATGCTAACACGAATGCAGACTTGTCAAAGCACGCAGCTTCCTCAGTGGGTAATTAGCTACATGCCGTTTGCACTCTCAACACAGGCACCAGAAAGTTTGTTTTATTTAACGACACCTCTAGAGCACATTGAATTTTAGCACCGGCTATTGGACATCAAACATATATGGTCATTCTGACATGAGTAGAACCACCAACAACCATGGAACGTTACATGGGAGTTAGATGCGTACAATATGCATATTCCGAGTTTTGCTGGTCGCTTAGGAAGGACTGAAGCTGTGACCCAGCAGGGTCACAGCTATAGTGAAACGTAAGGAGCGGTGGTGAATCACAGACACAAAGTAGTATTTTTCCTTTCCTAATACACTGCAATTTACATTAGAAACAAATGCATCTTATGAACCTTGCCAAGTTTGGTCATCAGAAGGCCTGCGGTGAGAGGTGGAAAGAGAGAATAGGGCCTATAAGTGAAGGATCAAGGCAGAAAGGGCCACCAACCGCAACTTCCGCCTCTACAGCCTATAGGCGAGACATGCTGGGTCACAGTACAACCAGAGTCTAGGCGAGTTGGCGGTCTAATTACTAGCACTACACGACACAACTGTAAAAGGAAATGGACAAAAAAATAACCACTATCATATTTATATAGAAGTAATACACCTGACAGAAGCCATCAGGCCAGAAACAAGACGCCGGAAGTGACGTATAGACAGCCATACAGAGAGTGGACTACGGAGGGACAGTCTAGTACGACTATGTAATGAAGGATTCTCCGAAGACACCATAGGCAGTATACAGTTTTTTGGTGTTTTTGTTGTTGTTGTAAATCGGGCTTTTCTTTCTTGTGTGGATAGAATACCAGCTTAGTTCTCGGCCATGACCTTTGAGCTGATAACCCTTGGTGCATATTAATCTAGGACAGCGTCCCACTACAGCGGGCAGCTCTCCATGAAGACCAAGGCGCCATGGCTGCGTGTAACCAAATCGCCTTTCAATGTGCGTGAACCAAGGTTCAAACACCCCCAAGGTGTGCTCGGAGCAGGATACAGCGTCTTGCCAGTGGCGCTCCCTCGTGGACTGCGGTAGGTAGGTTCAGCATTAGGAGAGCGCCAGTTCCGGCTAGCGGAATCTGACGGAACTAGCCAGGCAGCCCATGACGCATTGGTAATAGCACTGGGATAGTAAAAAGTGCACATGGCATGAAGAGGAACAGCATTAACTCTTCCTAAACCATTTCCGCCAAATTAACTTTGAACAACACTGCTTGCACTATATTATGACCACCGACGGAAATGCTCCGTGAACAGCGAAAATTAAAAGGTTGAGTTCTATGCAGCAAGCATATCAGTAAGCTGTCGTCTGCTATTGTTAGTCATTCATTTGGGACGGAGGGGCGGGACGCATTGGTAGCAGTAGCATCAAACAGAGCAGAGGGGGAGGGGCTTACTTGTAACGTTGCATTCGGACTCTGCGAAGTCTGATGATGTCGCCGCAACTACAACAACGACAACAACAATCAAAACAAACCAGTGACCATCCTGTCACTTCGGAACTCCCGCAGCCGCAAGCTGGCACCATGCCAAACTCACCGCCTCCATAGGCATATACATCAGGGCCCGTATGCATGAACAATTATTTATCGCCGCCGGTGGTAAGGACCGAGTTCGGGGTAGCTATCGCCAGGGGTAGGAAATGGGTCACGGGCTATGCATGGAGCCAAATCGGCGAAGAGGTAGCTATACTTGTGGTTATTTATAGATTTGGGAAATCCCTCTGCATTTATAGCCATATATTAGGCTCAAATCTATTAAATGCTATCATATTTAACAGAATTACATACGCAATAAGTGATATTTAATGAAATTAACCCTAAATTCGAAGCAATATTAATATTTTTGAATCGACGAATGCAAGCAACCGCCGCCGCCACCACTATGGAAAGCGACATCGATGCGGCGGCGGCGATTTGTTTACTTTACATTCGTCGATTCGACACTATTAATATCGCCGCCAATGCGGCGGTAGCCTTAATAACGGTTCGAATTTAGGGTTAAATTGATCAAATTTCACTTATTGCGTATGTAATTCTGTTAAATATGATCGCATTCAATAGATTTGGCCTGAGTCGGTCCCTACCCCAGCCCTTATACCTGCTACTGAGTGGGGGTAGCTTACCCTACTTCTACCCCCCGGGGTTTGCCCACCCCGGTCACATGCATAGCGACTTTTCGCCCCATCCCCGGATATCCCCATTACCCCCAGGGGTAGAGCGCTACCACCGCCCCATGCATACGGGCCCAGGTCTTTATGGTGGTGGTGGCTGATGGTGGTAGTGGTGGTAATAGTGGTATTTGTGGTGGTGGTGGTGGTGGTAATGGTGGAGGTCACTTCATAAATATACCGCTGTGTATAACTTACAGCATCATCAAAGGCCAGTTGCTCTCACACCATAAAATCCTTGAGTCGGTAAAAGTGTAGACTTGGGCTTTCTATCGACCAACTGTCTAACGGTGAAAACAATATTATTCAGACTTATTTATCCCTGATAGTTTAAAAAACAATTTCTTGAAGATTTATCCTGCCTAAGATTAATCACGACCTCCCCCCCCCCCAGATTTACACCACGATGTGATAAGTAACTGACAATAATCATATTAATGTATGTCGTACACTATCTCGTTAGATTATTAACATATTTTACATTTCTGGGACTGGTCATGTACTGACTGGACCATACACTCACTAAGAGCCCACACCCACCCCGCCTCCTTGTGCAGCTACACCTGCCCATGTAGGCAACACAAACCGCTAGGTGGCCAAGTCACACCATGGCCCGAGCCTGCGCACTGAACCGTTACAACGCAAAGGTCACCAAGTGACCCCAGAGGGGACCACCCGACAACACAACGGTAACAAAGTGATTGCGCGTAAACAAATACACGTCAGAAAGGACATGGCTAGAGCGAGAGGTAAAAAACACCGATAGATGAGAAAGAAATTAACGGAACAATCCAAGCGACAAGTCAAAAACAACAAACCCCATAAAAAAAGGCATGATGGGAATCTAGGAGTAGAACAGTCGCTCAGGTAAATTCACAATAAAAAAAAGAAAAGAAAACCCATTTCCAATAACAGGAAAAAACACAAAGAATTAACAAACAGTGTGGGCCCTAGAATAGCAAATCCAATTTAA
Source organism: Branchipolynoe longqiensis (assembly GCA_030323885.1). NCBI lineage: Eukaryota > Metazoa > Annelida > Polychaeta > Phyllodocida > Polynoidae > Branchipolynoe > Branchipolynoe longqiensis. The sequence continues at coordinate 95,813,219 of CM059188.1, read as the reverse complement.
TTGAAATTTTCCCATTGAAATGAAACAACAAAAACAGTGGTAAAGCCCTAGAATCACGTCAGTCAAAAATATAATTGAAACTAGGCCCATAACAAAACCTACAAAAAAAGATGGAAGAAAACAGCGGTGGGGTTCCACAATAACCACCCACGTCAATCACAACAAATTGAAACTAATCGCATTGTAAATAAAACACTGCGCACACAAAATATCACCCAACACATTTTTAAAACAGAAAGAAGTAATTAAATACAAAAAAAACATGAAAAAAGGACACGGGTGGGGGCTATGGAATAGACGCTACATCTAGACGCTGTCCGCCACCAGTGCAGCAGGGTCCCAGCCCCGGGCCAGATAGTGCTGCGTACCGTGTCCTCCGACTCCTTCTTGCTCTCCTCTATGGCGAGCTGCAGCTTCACGTCGTCCCCCCGCCGCTTCCGCTCCTCCTCGTCGTGCTCCTCCTTGCTCATGGCGAGTGCCAGCTGCAGCTGCAGCTCCTCCTCACCGACAGTCGAAGGACGCGCCGCCTCCAGCTCTGCACAAACAAACAGAGCGCATGCGCGGTCAGCTTGCACACAGTGCTGAGTAACCTACGTGGAGGCATTACAGTTTACGCGTCACAGGCCGAGCGGGTGGGGTATGTTCTAAACCTGTACAAATGGCAGTAACCGACTGTGTTCAAGCCGATTTCATAAGTTGAATTTACTAGTGTCACTCCAAAATGTACTGGAACATCACTAAATGCACTATTATAAAGTCCAGACATGTTAACCTATCAAATCTTTATGCGATGTATAAAGTATTACACAAGTATAAATGCTTGAGGTGAAATAGATCTTATCCCTTCCCCCTGTGCTGCTGCATTGGTGGAGTATCCGCCGCCCCCTCCCCCCTCCGAGGCGTTGTTTCTAACTGGGTGCCCCTCCCCCATGGCACTAAGCTGTATATTTCTATATCTAGTCCCAGCACTAAAAAAAAAACACCCACAAACAGCTGGGCCTCACCACCCCTGGTATTTAGAAGAGAACACAATGCTTAGGTGTCACAGTATCTACAGCTACCAATATCATGTCGGGTTTAAACATATTTAGCACATCTTTCATAGGTTTCAACTGTCCTTATTGTGACTGTAATATTGCCCATGCCACACTTTACGTCCTGATGTCCACATTTCAGTATGTATATATATATATATATATATAACAATGGATTACTTGAAGGGCACCAAATGCTTTAATGTGAGCCTTGGGCCACCAGTTTGTGAGTATTGTTAATTCAAGGATTCAGGTTTCCAGCTGGTCCCGTCACCTGTAACACCAGGGGGCGCTTTGGGTTGGACGCTAGTGCAAGACCATATTATACGCTCAGTAAGAAGCGACACATGCCCGGTGACCTCGTTTTGAGGAGCGCCATGAATGTGGGCCCTGCGGTAGTGAGTGGCATTAATCCATGTTGAGAGTACAGGCTAGCCGACAGCTCCTGCTACAGCCCACGAGGTAACAGAAAGGACGAGGCGACGCCTCCTGGGGCACACTAACCACGTGGTTCTCAAATGTAGGGTCCACACATGTGAAGACATGGAATTCAAGACTTTTCAAGGCTGTTTTTGAGAGGAATTCAAGACTTTTCAAGGCTGTTTTTGAGAGGAATTCAAGATTTAAGGGGCAAAAACAACAATGGCAAATGGCGATTTCGGACTAATTTAGATCAGTTGAATGGAATTCAAGGCTTTTTAAGACTAATTACCCAAAATAGGTTAAATTGAAGGCTTTTCAAGGACTTGAAATGGGGCAAATGAAGTTCAAGACTTTTCAAGACTTTCCAGGCCCCGTGTGTACTCTGAAAATCAGTATGTGGTGGTTTGAGACAGTAGTCTAGTGTTCCTAAAATAATGCCACGGTAATACTGTCAGGTCTCACTTTATGGGGATGGGTGTCAGAGGAGGTAAGAACAGCAGCATCTCTTTAAACAATCTTAAAGGAGCTTTTCCCGGTAAATAGAACAAAATTGTTAATGCAACGTGACTTTATAGAGCAGCGCCTTAGAATACGTTCTGATAGTGAGGGCTCTATTATTATTATTATTATTATTATTATTATTATTAGCGCCATCATTTGATATCATGCGGCCTAGTACAACATGCTAAGACCATCCTGCCACCAATTGGGGGAAATTGGACTACCCGGACAGCCATGTGAGATGCCACATACCCAAGTGTATAAAATCCATTAGGGGATTCTTGTTGACTAGCTCCTGCCCCCCCCCCCCCCCCCCACCCCCCAACAATTTATCTAAGGATTTAAAACCTTCAATATAGAGTTCCATTGATTTCTGTAATAAGTGCAACAAGAGATTTTGTTGTAAAGTAAAAGCAGATCCAACAAACACGTGAGTGTAACCACCCTACCCCCTCCCCGACAAAAAAACAACAACCCAACTCACGTCTACTGTGTACATTCACACCCACAATCCATACACGGGGGTCGGGCGGGGCACCAGGCCAACATCCGGTTTGATAAGTCACTGACCCCCCCCCCCCCCTCCCCTGACCGACTGCTTTCCACACACGCCCCTTGGTAACCTAAAGACATTAGCATATCGCTAGGAAATTGCATCTCCTGGTATTCTCCCGGGCCACCATTTACAGGGCGCGCACATTCTAATCGAAATGCCAATAATAAAACTAAATAAAATCTCTACGTCCGTCTACCAGGACATGGATATCCGGGTTGGACCGCCTTGGCGTCATTATTTTCCTGATTATTTCTGGTTTTATGATCAGCAGTGTATGATTCAGGGTAAACACTCACGCCCTACTACGAATCTGAGGCCCTACCATGAGACTGAGGCCCTACTATGATAGTGAGGCCCTACCATGATACTTAGGCCCTAGTATGGACTGAGGCCTTACTATGGACTGAGGCCCTACTATGGACTGAGACCGTATTATGGACTAAGGCCCCACGCCTAATTTAGACTTCACTTGGGAAAATCTGTGAGAGACAAGAGTACATGCAGAACGCAGGCACACCAAACCATCTTAAGGCATCCAAGTGTATCGTGCACCCAAACGAACCAACAGATTCAACTTCAGCGAAATCAACGTGACAGGAGCAAAAATCAGCACCAGTCTCAATCAAATTTGGTTAATATAATTTTCAGCAATTATTGTAAATCTTAGTGTTTGTGGTAGGGGACAAACAAACGCAACAACGTAACTCCAGCAAAAATGGTAAAGTTTGGTATTCATAAAGTAGAGGAAATGCCTGAGGTCTATTTCAAAAGCAAGTTTACCCATCTCAACAGCCATTTGCCACAGGATGTCCTCTATAATGATAGAATAAGAGAACATTACGAGTGAAAACTGTTCAAACTTGAATACCACATCTAAGAAGATTGGTTCGCCGCAACTGGAGTTAAATATGTTATCTACACATTAGATTTAGTTTCGTGTATTGGTCAGTGGCTACATTTCATCACAACTGCAGCAACTGCTCAACACAACCCTAGGGTACCAGCTGTTCACTCACCCCTCGTGACATGCAGGGTGACACAACCACCCCTCATGATATGCAGGGTGACACATTCCTCTCCTAACAGTAACACACCCCACACACCCCCTCATGGCATTCAACACGCCCTCTCCTTATGACAATTTCCCGATGCACTGTTTTTTGGGAGGTTTTGTGTGTGATTGTTTGTTTATTCTGCTCATAACGGTTAAGTGCATACACTTGTTTTCGCCGGTGTGCAGTAGTGGTCATAATCCATATGGATTGATTTCCTTCATCAGTAATTTCTGTTCACTTGTTTATGGTGTGAAATCGGGGAGTTTCCAATTTGTTTTTTTAAATCATATTTTGTGATTAGTCTGTTTAGTATGGCGCCTCCTATTCGTTTCTGATGTTTTATGGCTTACCTATTGTTTATCCCTTATCTATTACTTAGTACATATTTCTTTATCTATATCTCACTCCCAGCCTTCTTAATTTTCTTTTTCTATTCAGTTAGTGTTTTGGCGTAGAGTACCACTTTGGCTATTCCAAGCTTTTATGCTCATATCTATTGCGCTTCTCTCGAAGCATCCACAGTTGGCTATTTCTGTTCTTAGCAAAGGTGCCTCACCAGCTCTAGTGACTTTTCTACTTGTTGATTTGTATTTTTCTACATAGTCCCAAGCTAATATTACGGAAGTGTGTTTCTCTTCTGGTTTCGAGCATGCAAATATTAGCCTGTATGTGCAGGTCTATTGTAGGATGTCTGTTTTCTAGACCCAGGCATAGTTTCAAAGCTAGTTCATTTGACACATAATGGTGAATTTCAAGAATAATTCATAAGAAGACGAAAACCACATCTTTGAGACCAGAGCACATGCCTATATTTGGATCATAAATAATCAACTGAGACACTGGTGCACTGACTAAGCATGTATTGCTACATAGGAAGATCATTAATAAAACATGCCATACAACTTACAAGCCTATGGTGGTGTGTATGCACACCAAATGAAAAAAAATAGATATTTAATTATTTTGTTACCGCATATATCTAAAGCTAGCCAATTACATGTATAAAAGGTTTGTCTAAACTATTCATCCCTGCAGCTTGACACTGCAGTTTGACACAGGCTACACACACAGCGCAGATGCCTCACCTTCTGGGAGCCTGGGTCCCGGCGAGGTGGCCGACTCGTACCGGTCCGTGCGCGGGGTGGGGCCCGTCGGACTCGTCGTCTGCAAAACAACAAGAAGCACGCCTTCATCATCCACACCCAACATGGACGCTGCGCACCGACCCAGCTGGAGACGAGGCGCAGACTGTTTGTTGTTGACTTACGTCCGAGTAACATCTAAGGTCATATCAGGCTGAACAGCACGGCACGGTGCACCCACACCCCCTGTGTGAGCGCCCATATAATGCCCCGGGTGTCTAGTGTTTTATACCACATCGGCAACAAAGATCATCTCATTTTGAACCAATCAATGTTTTTTGTTGCACTAATAAAAACCGGGCTGACATCTTAAAATAACATTTGTATTTTTCGATAATTTAACCCCCCAAAAAAGAAGGAATAATTACTGACTGTTGCCAAGTGACATTAATAATATACCACCAGCTATTTGATTTAAATAATTGTCATTGATGGTCGGTTGTTGACGTTTTACGTCCTGGAAACATCTACGGTCATATCAGGACGGTAATTGTCATTGAAGGGTAACGTAATGTAAACAGCTGTTATCTCTACCATGGTGTCAAAAGACCTACGTAAGAACCTATAAAAGCCTATTGGCAGCCTTAGTTTATTTAGGAATTCCAAGATTCACTTGGGTTTAATCGTTTTAAGGTCATGTCATTCACAATCATTACACCCGTTTGTTTAACTTTCCAATAAGATGTACTACTGGTATTACCCGTATTAACTGAAGGAACCGTAGACTTGACACAACAATGATATTCTTACTAAAACATTGCCTATATAGAACAGCTATAAAGGCGTTAAACCAGGCGTCCCAGGCCAGTCTACAGCTCGGATCAATCAATAAGACGATACATCTATACCATAAACACAAGCTGAGCCAGCCCAAACGGTACCACCCCGCTACCTTCCACTGTCATCAGAGCCATGTGTAACCAGCCACAGACCGCCAACTCCATGTACTACTAATAGCCCGACTTGCCCCCCCCCCCCCCCCCCCCCCCCCCCCCTCCACACACACTTCCAGCATCTGCACTAAGAGGACACGGTTGATAGGTTGTTGGGAGTTTTACGTCCTGGCAACATCTACGGTCATATCGGGATGGGTACCGACTTGTGACAGCGCACACTCATGGTGACTTTATACCGCTGCCCCATTGGGAGACCAGGGCGTCGGCACCATGACCCCTATTCCTGACATTGAGCCAAACCAGTCCTTGCCATATCCTGTTATTGCCAAGCGCTAGGAAGTGATAAGTATCAATTTTATAAGTCAATGGTTTGACTTGACCAGGAACCGACCTCCCGACCTCCCGCACGCAAGGCCCGCGCCCTACCTAGTCAGCCCCCACATCTAGTAAGAGGACGAGGTGTCATGGTGTAAGGGTGATGTGGCAACAACTCCATCTTCAGTGGACCCAGCACACAACATGCCTACAGAAGAATAGAAGTATGATTGAAGTAACCCAGAATGGTGGAGCCGGACCAGTTAGCGCCTCGCATTAGAGCCAAAGACCCTATAATACTAAGACGGCTCACTCCCTATCTCTCCAATGGTAATGTGAATTTTGCAGTGCCACCTTGTGGTGGGTTTGATCAGCCGGCTGCTGGTTGGTGTTTCACATGTAAACACATACAATTATATTATGCATGAGGTAAGTATGAATACACATCAATATGAAATTGCTATGAACAAATACCCATAATCATCAGCATCATCATCAGCATCGCCATCATCACACATCTTTCACATTCATATATATACATTTATACATATAATATAGCACCTGTTTAACCAAGAGAACAGCCAGTGCACCAAGTGGTGGGTTTGATCATTTTGATTACACAGTACAGGCCGAGTGAGCCGTCTAAGTATTATAGGGTCTTTGATTAAGCTGAGGCAGACGTGTAAACAGCGGGGGTAGCGGGGTAGGAGCGAGCGGCGAGGCGTACATTGACCAGCCCGGACCAGTGGTGGGCGTTGTTATGTTTTACCAAGTTATAACCATGCTGTGGCACCAACACGGTACCTCATTCTGACATATTTCTTTTGAAGGAAACCCACTGCCGCCACATAGGCTACTCTTTCCGATAATCAGCAAGGGGTCTTTTATATGCACTTTCCCACAGACAGGACAGCACATACCACAGCCTTTGATGAACGAGTAGTAGAACACTCGTTGGAACGGAAAATAGGCCAAACTGCAAATGGATCCACTGAGCAGGATCGATCCGATGACCGACAGTTTCACAGGAGGACACGCTACCGCCTGAGCTACGTCCAGTTCCGTACTCCGGTGACAAATGCAGACGGGAACTCGGCAACCAAGAGTATCAATATACTTAGTGCGTCAGAAAGACCTACTCTTTACGTTTTAGTAGCACTGGCCCAATCGGGCCCTGTATTGATCACAAAACTATACTTTTACCATTTTATGCATCCATCATCTCTTAAAGATCCGGTCACGTGACATTGGCGTGTATTCCCGACACGAACGTGCGCAATAGCTTCACAGAATATCAATATTCAAATCGGTTGAAAATAAACTGGCAAAACTCACTTAATTCATAGGATGGAGTTGAAATAGTCCGGTTCTGTGACATCATGCAGGAAGGGATGGGTGAAACTCCAGAGGATATATGCTATATCCAAATTCACTATTAATATTCAACGGAGGGCTTCATGGCATTGTCCTTTGAGATGTTTTTATGGTGCAGTGGATTGTTTGTTCACGGTTTTCTATAATTAATTGTTGACCTTTGGGTCCAAAAAGGATTTTGTATTATTTCACAGAGAACTCTCAATCTGTGTGGATCCCTGTTTTATGCTACGTTTGTGACTTCGGGGGGAGGGAGGGCCATTAGGACAGACTCAAAAAAATCACCGTTCGATAACAGAGGCCCCAGTCTAGTTTGGGCCATCAATAACTCCCAACCGGTCGCGGTGGTCGAATCAGTAGGATAATGTGACTGATATCGGGTCATGGTGCCAGCAGCCTGATTTCCCAGTCGGGCAGCACTATAAAGTATCCATGAGTGCGCACTGTCAGAAGTCAGTACCTGTCCTGATATGACCTTAGATGCTGCCAGGACGTGAAGCTCTAACAACCAATCAATAACTCACAGTTTCAATGTATACAAATTATACACAATCATATATGATCATTATACGAGATGGCCGTGTTGGTGGACCTCTAAGTATGCAGATCTGGGGTGTCGTGTTTTTAACCATACTTTTGGTAGATTATAGGATTCGAACCCACGTGTTCAAACCCTGGTCGAGTCAAACCAATGACTTAAAAATTGATACTCGTCACTCCCTAGCTATACACTCGGCATTAATAGGATAGGACAAGGACTGGTTGGCTCAGTGTCAGGATAATAGGACTCAGTGGGATATCAGGTCATGGTACTGGCAGTCTGATTTCTCAGGGGGCAGCAGTATAAAATTGTCATGAGTGTGCACTGTCACAAGTCGGTACCCATCCTGATATGACCCTAGACGTTGCCCCTCCCCACTCCTCCTCTCTCGGTGCCCTCTCCACCCCCTAGATGTTTCCAGGACGCAAAACTCCAACAACCAACCATCCAATCTTCACCATACATGAGTCTGTGGTTAGGCTTTTAGGCGGGGAGTTCCATCGTGGCTACATCCGGGTCCCCCCCCCCCACCCTGTATTTTTCTTGGGTTTTGCGGAGGTTTTTTTGTGGTTTTTTTTACAGTAAAGGGACAGCTAGATAAAAGATTCACCCGGTACTTGTAGTACACGGGTGAAGGACAACGTAGTGTAAATACGGGCGAAAATAGCTTTAGTATGGAACAGGAAGTAGAAACTGTGGTTCCATGATCAAATGGCTACATATATTGGCACAGATTTGGTGAAATGGGAGAGAATGCAAAAAGACAAGATGGCGGCCATAGAACGCCGTCGATTTCACTTTTAAATCGTATTAAACTAGCTATTTTATTATATTTTTCAACTCAAAGGTAGCGGGCAAATAACAAGAGATATGTAAAGAATAATTGTTGCTTCTTAGATTGTGAAATTAGGCTCTCATTTCATTAACCCGCATTTTCGACCGTTTTCATATAGGGTTGGTATTCACCCGTGTACTGCGAGTACCGGGTGAATCCTTTATCTAAGGGACAGCCTGCTACCCCAGCCTCCCCCACACAGCGTGCGTTAGGACGCGCCTCCTTCTCTAGACGCCCAAGTAAAGAAGGGAGGGAGGGTACGGTGCTGCACATACTAAGGGGAGCGGCAGCAGAGTGGGAGGTGGCTTGACATGGTTTCAGGCCAAGGTTATATACGTATGTCAGAGGTTGAGCTAGGACACGTGACGGCAGGCTAACCGGAAATGAGTCTGCACACCACCCAACCCCAGGTCACTGACCACTGCACGAGAGGTGCGCAGCAGATTGAATAGATTGAGTTAGTCGTGGGTGGACGGGTGTGTGTACCTGTGCTGGGTACGAATAACCTGGGAATGTGGCGTGGGCGTGTTTACCATACCTACCGATGCACTCAGTGTACACTGAACGAGGACACAGTTATCGACGGGGGAAAACCCACACACAAAAAAAAACAAATAAACATAACACCGGGGTGGTAATGGCAAACACCCGGATTTATATTTTCCTTTGTGATATGGTGCAACACCTTAGATCATTGACAGAGATCGTTGACAAATAGTATCCCCTCAAACCCACCTCACCCCCACAAAGAACAAAAAACACACGAGTTCGGGACACACTGACCGTTGTGTTAGGGAGCATTGTATGTGAGGGTGACACCGCTGGGGTTGGGGGTGGGACGCTAGCCTGTGTACTTCCGGTTTACGTACGGAGAAGCGACAAGTGGGCGTGCATATACTCTATCACGCAGATGTGCGGTATGACGTCACAGGTCTCGTGATGCGACCGTCGCTGGTGACTCAGCGGCGCAGGGTGTGCGGCCAGCCACTGTCTAGTGTCAGACAACTGATGGTGAGTGCTGTCAGTGTGTGCAGTGCATGAGCTGCTCCTTGCACTCGAGCAGGTCAGTAAATATGTGGTTAGTACCGACAGTGTACGCCGTACACAAACCACGCCGAGCTGCAGGTCAGTAAATATGTGGTTAGTACCCACAGTGTGCGCAGTACACAAACCACGGTGAGCTGCAGGTCAGTAAATGTTTGGTTTGTACCATCAGTGTGTGCAGTACACAAACCACGCTGAGCTGCAGGTCAGTAAATATGTGGTTAGTACCGACAGTGTGCGCAGTACACAAACCACGCTGAGCTGCAGGTCAGTAAATATGTGGTTAGTACCATCAGTGTGCACTGTACACAAACCACACTGAGCTGCAGGTTAGTAAATGTGTGGTTAGTACCATCAGTGTGTGCAGTAGACAAACCACGCTGAGCTGCAGGTCAGTAAATGTGTGGTTTGTACAATCAGTGTGCACAGTACACAAACCACACTGAGCTGCAGGTTAGTAAATATGTGGTTAGTACCATCAGTGTGCGCAGTACACAAACCACACTGAGCTGCAGGTCAGTAAATATGTGGTTAGTACCATCAGTGTGCACAGTACACAAACCACGCTGAGCTGCAGGTCAGTAAATATGTGGTTAGTACCATCAGTGTGCACTGTACACAAACCACGCTGAGCTGCAGGTCAGTAAATGTGTGGTTTGTACAATCAGTGTAGGTAGTACACAAACCACACTGAGCTGCAGGTTAGTAAATATGTGGTTAGTACCATCAGTGTGCGCAGTACACAAACCACGCTGAGCTGCAGGTCAGTAAATATGTGGTTAGTACCATCAGTGTGCACTGTACACAAACCACGCTGAGCTGCAGGTCAGTAAATATGTGGTTAGTACCATCAGTGTGCAGTACACAAACCACACTGAGCTGCAGGTAGTAAATATGTGGTTAGTCCTCAGTGTAGTACACAAACCACATGACCAGGTGTCAGTAAATGTGTGGTTTGTACAATCAGTGTAGGTAGTACACAAACCACACTGAGCTGCAGGTTAGTAAATATGTGGTTAGTACCATCAGTGTGTGCAGTACACAAACCACGCTGAACTGCAGGTCAGTAAATATGTGGTTAGTACCATCAGTGTGCACAGTACACAAACCACACTGAGCTGCAGGTCAGTAAATGTGTGGTCAGTACCATCAGTGTGCACTGTACACAAACCACACTGAGCTGCAGGTCAGTAAATATGTGGTTAGTGCCGTCAGTGTAGGTAGTACACAAACCACATTGAACTGCAGGTTAGTAAATATGTGGTTAGTACCATCAGTGTGCCCAGCACACAAACCACACTGAGCTGCAGGTCAGTAAATGTGTGGTCAGTACCATCAGTGTGCACTGTACACAAACCACACCGAGCTGCAGGTCAGTAAATATGTGGTTAATACCATCAGTGTGCCCAGTACACAAACCACACCCAGCTGCTGCCTGCACCAGGGCATGTCAGTAATGGAGGAGGGGGGGGGGGGGATATCAGTAAGAGGGCCTTCACTCACCCCATCTATTGACCGCTTTACTAGACACCCGATCTTGTGACTTCTTTACAGACATGTTTAAATATGCAAGACATTTACATCCTTCTCAGTCCTATGTAACTAAACTAGACGCCACTAAGACTGACTTCATGGATTTGATATATTGGTTGATCATTTAAAACGGACAACGTGGTAATAACACACACACACACACACACACACACACACACACACACACACACACACACACACACACACACACACACACACACACACACACACACTTTCTCCCGCGGGAAGGAAGCTCAGGTTGACGGGCGTTGCCTAATGGTGCTGGCCTCTCCAACCAGCCTCCAGTCATTGGAGGAGAGTGTATTCTAAACGAGGTCAGCCCACCCTGGGGGTGGGTGTGGTGGGGGGATCGCGAACTAACTGAGCGGGTTTCTCCTGCGCAGACACTTGGACAAGGCGAGAGCTGTCTGCATACTGTGTGTTGTAAAATAGTTTGACTTTTTGCACATAGTTACATTATGAAAGTTGATTTTTAACTGAAGTTGGTTGGTTGTTGGAGTTTCATGACATGATAACATCTAAGGTCATATCAGGACAGGTACAGACTTGTGGCAGTGCTTGTTTGTTTGTTGTTTTACGTCCTAGCAACACACCACCTTTTTAATTTGTTGCTGTTACTCTGTTATCTCCAGTCAACCATATACGATGACAGAGACAGTCCAGGTAAAAATGTAAAATTTAAGACCTAAATGCACTGGGATTGGTCCCACTGCTTCACTGGTCACAGATGGTCCAGTGTATTATTAACAACCCCACCCCAACAACATAATTCATAAACTCACATAACTAGCTACATTAGAGTTACACTAGAATTTTCCTAACAAACCAACATTTATATACCGCTTGCCTAACTGCAACTGAACATTAAAACTTACTACAAGTTTACCAACTGAATACAGAAGATAACTTCTGCTTACATTCTAAATACTATGTAAATACTCACATTGATCTGACTAATATTGATCTGGTTATATGACACTACTGTACCATATTGTTATGGAACTTTTGGGTTTCAGAATTTCATTGTGTTACATGGTGCAAATTGTCTATTCAACAGGTATTGTACACCTTATTCTATATACCTTTTGTGTAAATAACCCTGAATTGAAAAATGGCTGGAAGACCAGTGCTTCGGCACTGACAAAAGACTTATTCAGCAGAATAAACATATTTACCACCCAAAAAAAAGGGGAAAAAAAGTCATATCAGGACGGGTGCCGACTTGTGATTGTGCACTCACGGTGACTTAATAGTGCTGCCCCACTGGGAGACCAGGCCACCAGCACCATGGCCTGCTACCCCACACATTCACATTATCATGACACTGAGCCAACCAGTCCTTCCCCTATCCTAATAATGCTGAGCGCCTGGCTAGTACTCTATGTCTGGCTACTAAGCGACAAGTATCAATTTGTCAAGTCATTGGTTTGACCCGACCAGGGTTCGAACCTTTTAACTGAAGAATTCCTTATTAAAATAAAGGGGATAATTAAATAAAGTGAAACCGTGATCGTTGGTGTCCATAAAATATCATTTAGAAAACAGCGGGGTCACAAAATCAGGGGTTTAGTTTATTGAATTACCTTTCAATGAAGGAATTCTGGATCCAATGAAAAACTTCATTATATCAGAATTTGTGTTAAATCGGGGTGCGTTTTAATGGGGGTTTCGCTGTATCACCAAAAGGAACCTAATATTAACTAGACTA